>OY757916.1:24022835-24190315 GCA_963585895.1 Sepioteuthis lessoniana | reverse complement strand
CTATCTTTGGACAAGAGTTACACCAGAGACTTTTGGATAGCTTTTTAAACTGGCCTTTCAACCACACTTGTGACATCTTGCTTGCTAACAAGAATGACAAAGAAAAAGCTAAATATTAAATCCTTGTCTATTGTCTTCAACAAAATCTGCCTACAAGAGAATCTACGGCATAAATACATATATATATATATATATTCTTGCATATTAAGACAATAATAAAATTATCAACGTGACAGATTTTACAAGACGTAACATTTTGTAAACGGTTTGAAAGGTCTACGGATGATTTTCACGCTTATTTTTTTTTTTATATTCCCTAGACTCAGTGTTTAATAGATAGATATTAAACTCATATTAAAGATTTTGCCATGAAATATACCTTTATGATATATATATATATATATTATATATATATATATGATTTGTAAGTGAGTAGTTTTTAGGTAAGTTTATTTTCAAAAGACTTCATAAAGCTTTTTTGTTGGTGCAGCATTAAATGGTTCCAAATACTGCTATTTGACATTATTTATTCTGTTTATCAAGTATTCCTATGTAATATAAGTAATTTGAATACAGTTGTATGATCTTAAATTACTACCAATAATAATCCTTTGTAAATGATTGAACAGTTCCATTTCAGCCATAGATGTTATCTTATCAGGTACTACCAATACAAGTTTTGCTGGGGTTTATATCTACTGAGGATTTTAACAATTAGTTCTATTTTTTTATATCTCCTAGACTCAGTGTTTAATAGATAGATATTAATATTCTAACTTAGGTCATATCAAAGATTTTGCCATAAAGTATACTTTTATGATATATATATATTGCAGGATTCGTGGAAGGTTTTAGTTTTCTTTTGACCAACTGACTGCATATCCCTTGATTTTTTTCAAGGGGTCTGACAAGGTTGGCCTTTTCTTTCTTTTTGACCTATAATATTTTTCTTTTTCCCCCGGGCGGTGATTCGAGATACTCCTATTTCTTGTTCCTGGCTGGGTTTTTTTTCTTTTTTTCTGGTACCATGAATGCTGGTAGATATTAGATTAGTAAATATATATATATATATATATAGTATTATTACATGAGGTGAAATTTTCGCTAAATAATCTTAAATCTTTCTGATCAGTATTCATCACTGAGTGAAGTTAGTGTCAAGAAAACAATTATGTTGAATAATAAATTATTTCTGTTTAAAATAAGTACATTTGACATTTGGTTATAGACCAGTCATAGGCAACTTTTTTTTGAGAAACAGCCTGCATGACATATATCACATCTTGCTAATGAAATTAAATGTAATTTCATGATATAGATACCTCAACCATTTTTACTATAGGAAAAACCATACGCATAAAGATCTGTCTTAAAAATATGGCAAAGTTGATTTTTTTTTCTCTGGAAAAAAAAAAGATCTTTTCTATAGAAAACTGAAATCTTGAGGAGAGGAGTATTGAACCCCACCCCTCGCAGGCTGTAGTTTGCTAATGACTTATATAGGCTTATAGATTTACATATATACACACACATGCACAGACATAAATATATATATACATATATATATATATATATATATATATATAATAGCCAGCCCATTGACTTACAGGGTAGAGCGTCCACCAATGGCCTGGGTTAACAGGGTTCAATCCCAGGTTTAGTCATATCAACGACTCAAAATATGGTACTTGATACCTTGTTGCTTAACCCAGCATTATAAGGTACATATCAAGGGTAAGTGGATCAATCCAGGGAAAGGATTAGTGTCCTCCGCTACACCTTGAGGCAGTAGCTATTGAAAGGGAGTTTTCAGTTTGCTCTTGACAACGGGTGGTAACTTTTGATATATATATGTATATATATATATGTTGAGTGTTTCCAATTATATGAATTTGCTCTGAATGAAATTTATAAATCTATACATTAATTATCATACATTGAGCGCTCCTGGAGATTTATAAGAATTCAAGTAAATGAGTCCATTTCCTAGGATGACAACTATCAAGGAAGATACCAAGTATTTGTCTCGGATTTTCACAACTCTCTTAATCAATAAATAGGTGCGGCATGGATATCAACATGACGTTATTTACAAGTATTTGCTTAATCATTTATAATGGAATAAAAATAGAACGCTATTTACATGAAATACCATTTTTAGACATGCTCATTAAAAATCAAAACGGCCAAATTATGACAGATATTTACCACAAACCCACAGCCACCCAACAATACCTCCATTTTAAGACCCATCATCACAAAACCTGCATAAAATCCATACCTTATTCTATAGCATTTAGGATCTGCACAATTGTCACAAACAAAACCTCTGATAAGTCCCCCTGATGAATTTCATGTAACCCTCTACCAGAGAGGATATCATGCAACACTAATCAATAAGTCATTCAAATTAGCCAAAAAATACCACTAAAAGAACAACAACGTCCCCCCACAAAAAACCCACCAATAAACAATGCATAAAATATGTATCAACACACAACAAAAATAACCCAGAGATATGCACAGAAATATCAAAGAATCTTGATCAACTTAAAAACAATGATAGAATTTAAAACATACAAGACAAGAAACATTTGACTATAAACCCTCCCTTCTTCCTGCAACACCTATATCCTCTCCACCATTTTATAATTCTTCCCATTTGCTTTTAAATAGAAAAACTCAGAAAACAGTCTCTGTCTAAAGAAGTTCAATGGAATAAAACTAACAAAATATCATGCATCTGAATTGCTGTTAAGTGTTTGATTTATCCAACTTTCCACATATTTCTATCATATATATATATATATATATATATATATATATATATATGTGTAAATCATTGTTACTGAATTTGTTTGTTTATCTGAACATGTAATGTTGAAACAATCTGATTTATACAAGGAAAAACAGAAATTCCTCACACCTTTTAAACTGAATGTTACCATATTTACCAACCCCTCTGCTCGGGCAGAATATGACACAAGATCTATTTTTTAAGCAGAGTTTAACAGGTTTGAATTCCAAGTTTTCCTTCTCCTAGACTAGTCGCCTCAACAAGGCTAAAGTTCCTAGTCTGCCCTACTATTTTACCCATAGCTGGAGGGAGAATAATTGGATTCATACCTTTCCCAAGGGTGCTATGTGAAATGCAATCAGTCTCGTCCAGGATTTGAACTCGCATAGCCGTGTCCATTTCCTACGACAATAACAATTACACCACGGGCACCTCCACAAATTAATTTAAACCGAATGTTACTTATGGATTTTCATTGCCATTCAATCTGATCTATTTCAAACCAAAGTTTCTTCAAGAAAAGACAGAAGTTTTGTTTTTTTTATTAAGTTAAGGTTTCAACCTTTTTATATAACTTTGTATTTAACTATTACTTTTTAAATAACTTTGTATTTAACTACTACTGTTAAATTTTATTAAATAATTATAACAAAATTAATACAATAAAAAGGAGTTAAAACTTTTTCCTGAGGCAGGACCAAACTTGAAACCTTGAAGGTTGAACTGTTATGGGCACCCTTCACAACCAGCAGCAACAGAGCAACATTCATCAAGGTACAAAAGGCCCTGCAAGTACCTTGAGGCTCAAATGGCAGAGGAGCAGTCCTTAAAATTACCGTGAGCCATTTTCCACCAGCAAAGAGGTCTGGATAACAGCTTTTTAAAGCCATATGAAATGGGAATTAGTTTATATTCTAAGATCAATATTAAATATTCAACACATTGGCTTGTGATGCTATCGTTAAAATAGCCCAATTTTAATAACAAACACTTAAAAAAACTCCATCAGTTTTGTTGAAAAATTCAATCATTAAAAAGATGTTTCAAAGGCCCAAACAGAATTAGGTGCCTTGAATTTTAAATTTGATTAGTTTCACAATAGATCCACCACTGACTTTTTGACAGATTGATTAAAAAAACAACTTTAAAAATTATTCAAATTATTGTTTGCTTTGTAAAAATCAATAAAAAAAACATAATCAGAAAAGAAGACATTTAAAATATATTCACGGAAAAAGCAATTTAATTTGAGAGAATTTTTTGGACTAACATTGGTATAATAAGGGATTTTATTTAAAAAAAAAGAAATGACCGACACTGACGGTGTCAAAATAGGAATTAAAAGATATATAAAATAAAATCAAGATGTACATTTTAAAAATCACATTGTTTTATTTCTTTCAGATGGTTCCAGTCCAATAATTTCTTTAATGATTTTTTTAAAGAAAAACAGTCATGATTTTCTAAAAAAAATGAAATTCTAATTTTATCAAACAAGGAATAAAATATTCATATAAAACCTTGCTTTTTAAAACAAGTCCATTGATTTAAGTTGCTTAAAATTTTAAAGTTGGTAAAAATGACAGCAATAAGCGACCAATGAAGGCACAGACTACTATTGATAGTTAGTCAATCATAAGGAAATCAAACCAATCCAATAAAATAAAACACAATTTTTTCCAAGCAGCAGTTGTGTTGATTCTACTAAATGGATACACCACTTGAATGCTGACTTAGTGTATAGAGAAAAAGCTAGGCAGCAATTGCTCAAAAATGGTATGAGTCATATTGAACAAATTCTGGAAGCAACATCCCACAAAGCAGCAGCTGTATGGCCACCTACCTCCTATCTGTCAAGACATGTTGGACACTGCTGGAGAAGTGAGAACAATCTCATAAGCGACATTCTCTAAAGGACCTCTTCACACGGACAAGCAAATGTTGGATGACCAGCTAGAACTAATTTATAACTGCACTGCATTGACACAGGATGGAGTCTAGAAGACCTGCTAGAAGCGAAGGATGATAGAGATGAATTGTTTGGGAGAGTTAGGGAAATCCATGCAAGAAGCATGGTATGATGATGATGAAATATTAAATAATTGAAATTTTTCATTAGAAATTTTCATATATGAATAACATAAATATAATTTTTAGTGGGTATTATGAAAACAAATCAAGATATATATATATATATATATATATATATATATATATATATATATATATATTGATTTGTTTGTATAATACCCACTAAAAATTATATTTTTGTTATTCATATATGAAAATTTCTTATGAAAAATTTCAATTATTTATATTTACATATTTATTTATATTTATATTGTATATTATTTATATATATATATATATATATATATATATATATATCAGTGACGACTCTAGCCTATTTTTGCTACTCGTGCCCACCCCGCCACCCTCTGTCAACTTCAGTTCCCAACCTGTGGTCCATGGACCCAAAGTAAGTCATCATAGTTGCTATTGCGTGATTCTCCATTGTCTAGCACAGATTGACAAACATACCTTGCATGGTGTTTTTTTTGCAAACAATCAAGATACTATATAATTTGTAGTCTTGTTAATACAGTAGATAGATAATTTTTTTCCTTTCAAAAGTATAGAAGAAAAGAGAAGATGTTCATTACTATGACGAGAAAAATATGTTTATTAGAATAAAGAAACTGATGACAATATACACAGACACAGCTAGTAGTTTCAATTTCGCTTAAAATAAAGATTATTTGTTGAAAATATATTCAAATAAACAAATTTTAGTTACAGAATGTAATATATGCAACATTCATTAAAGAAATAGAGATCTGTTAGTGAAAAAACGAATTAAAACACGCCGTTCAACCAACATTTACCATAGCGATGATGATGACGTCGGCAACGGCTATAATCTGCTATCCCCCCTCTCTCTCTCTCTCTGTCCCTCTCCCTCTTCCCAAGAAAGCTGTCAGCAGTCACATTGTGCTAATATTTTTGAGCAAGGTGTTTTGAGTTGCTCTTGCTATTGGCTACAGCCAAAAGCGGATTTCTCTAACATTACTGTTATTATAAGGGTCTAGTGCCTGGCACGGATTACGCGTGTTCAACATTATAGCCGATTTTATGGGATGTTCAATGGATCTGACGGTGGCCGGACAAAGACCATCCATTCAAAACAGCATCGTTGTATTATTCCCAGATATATTTATGAACTTTTGGCTACTTAGTTATCGAAACTTGAATAGATACGTAATTTAATTGAGATCAGACTAAGTATATTTGCTTGAAATTAATGGATGATTTTTAATCAATTTTGAATAACATTGACCGAGTTATTGGTCGTGCCGGGCACGAGTAGCACTAGTCCTGTCTCTGCCCCTGATATATATATATATACATATATATATGTAGAAGGTGTGGTATGCTTGACTGCTGAAATAGGTCTAAGAATTTAGCTGAGTCTATTTACACTAATTTCACTCTAATGCGCTTGGAAAAGGCATGAGTATTCTTTTCCCTTAGGTCTATTTAATCAGAAACATGTCTCAATTTTTTGCTTTTATATTATTTAAAAATTTTATAACTTTATTTACCAAACCCCTTTATCCACCAGCAAGATGTTACAAAAGGTCAGTTTTGAGTCAGAGTAAAGCTGCTTTGATTTCAGAGTTTTCCTTCTCCTAGACTTGTTGCTTTATCAATACTAAAGAACCCGGTCTGCCCAAATATTTATGCATAGTGGGGGTGGTGGTGCTAGAACCGATAAATTCATGCCTTTCCCAAAAGCATCGCTATAAAATGAAACACAAATGGCCTTATACAGAATTTGAATGGGGAGGTTCCCATGGTATAATGGTTATCACCGTAGGAAATGGACAGGACGACACGAGTTCAAATCCTGAACGAGACTGCATTTCACATAGCACTAATACCCTTGGGAAAGGTATGAATTCAATTATTCTCCCTCCAGCTATGGGTAAAATAGCAGGGTAGACCAGGTTCTTAAGCCTTGGTGAGACAAATAGTCTAGGAGAAGGAAAACTCTGAATCAAAACTTGTTAAACTCTGCTTAAAAATTGACTTTGTGTCATATCCTGCCCAAGCAGAGGGGTTGGTAAATATGTATTCAGAATTTGAACTTTAGTTACTCATTTCAATATAATAACTCTTATTTTAAACACGCCGCCAAATATCTCCATATTACTGAAGTTAATTAAATTGATTGGTCTGATGAGTAGAGTGTTCGCTAATGGTCTGGAAGAACAGGGTCCAATCTCAGGTCAAGTCATACCAAAGACTCAAAAAATGCTACTTAATGCCATCTTGCTTTACACTCGGCATTATATGGTAAGCATCAAGAGTAAAGTGGAGCAATCCAGGGAATGGAGTAGCACCTTCCCCTACCCTTCAGTGAAGTATCTATTGAAAAGGGAGCCATCGGATCACCCTCGACTAAGGTCACCAACTTACTACATTTATATAATGTCATTCTCGTACTTGTAAAATCTATGTCAACTGTGAATGAAGAATGAAAGAAATGACATGAACTTGTTTATATTCTTTAAAAAATTTATTTTTCTTATAAAAAAAAACACCTGGGTTTTGTTCAGTTTTAGTTTCTTTGTTTAATGACATATCAAACTTTGTGGGTTATTTAATACCAAAGCCATTCTTATTGAAGAACATTTGTGGTACTATTTTAGCCATAGCTGCGGGTGGAGATAAGAGATAGTTTAGTTTCATTTTTTGTTTAATGGCATATCAACCTTTGTAGGTTATTTAATGCCAAAGCCATTCTCCTAGAAGAACAGTAGTGGTACTATTTAACCCATAGCTGGGAGGATAAGGAAGTTCATACCTTTCCCAACGGTATTTGCCCGAAAGTGAACGTAATAGTGCGACTGGAGTATGAGCTCACTTACTACGATTCCACAGTCCATCGCTTTAACCGTTACACCATGAGGACACCCACCGGAGATAAGACAGTTCATACCTCTTCTTTGGTAATTAATCTGAAAGTCGATGGGATAACACAACCTGGATTTGAACTTGCTTACTATGGCATTGCAATTACAGTTACTGATTTACTGTGAGAACAGCAAAAATCATTTTGTGACAAGAACCATATCATCATCATCATCATCATGTCGTGCCACCAGCATGGATATCCCTGACCCTCTCTCGCCACTTCCCCCTAACATTCATCGCTTTTGGCAGATTTTCAGGGTTACATCCCGTATCCTCACATAGCTGCTGAATGTATGTTTGAGCTGGTCGTCCTGCTTTTGCTTGGCCATATGCAGGGGTCCATAGGAGTACATCACTGATGAGTTCATCCTTGCTTCTCCAGCAGTGTCCTGCGTGTCCGGTTCGTCTAACTTGTATAGTTTTCATGATGGGAGGCAAGTGGCCGTATAGTTGGTGTCTCGTGGGGTGTTGTCGCCAGGACTTGTTCAATATTGCTCTCAACATTCTTGTGTAATTGCTGTCTAGTTTCTTCTTCAGCCGTTTAGTTAGCATCCATGTAGTGCATCCATATAGTAGTATCGATACAACCTCTGCCTCGAAGAAATTGCGTTTCATTTTATCGGTCAGGTCTGATTTCCATATGATCGAGAGCCTATCAATAGCTATCCATGCTTTCGTTAGTTGTGTGTCGATGTCTTTTTCGGTTGATGAGATGCTACTTCCTACGTAGGTGAATTTGTTTACTAGTTTCAGAGAGGCTCCGTCTAGTGTGGTAATGTCGCCTGTTTGGTTGTAACACATATATTCAGTTTTGTGTGCATTGACATGGAGGCCAATTGTTGTCCAGTCTTTGAAAAATATAAAATGGCTTTTGTTTTTTTTTGGTTTTAGAATATTCAACACACCCCTGAAAGAAATTGCAAACGAAAACCTTTTCATTAAAGCTTATATTGGAAATTACCAAAATGCTAATATTTACGGCATTAAAACCCTCTGAATAAAGTCATGAATAAAAAGTAATAAAGACGAGGGAAAAAATACATAATCAATAGATTTTAATGACATCTCTGCAAGTTGTGATTGTAGTGACAATTCTGAAACTAGACTTTTCTTTTTTAATTATTTTTTAAGCAGCTCAAGGATTTTTAAATGTCAAACAACCTTATCAGATGCCATGCAAATCAGTCCATCAATAAAATATTAAACAAAAGATGATGATGATGGTGGTGATGATGACAGTGATGATGATGATGACACTTTCAGTAAAGAGAGGAAAAGGTTTGTTTCGATTGATAATCTTAAAGCAACTCCAACAAATAAAGCAATTTTGCTTGCATGAAATGAACGATCATTTATAGTAAAACACTTTAGAGATATTTTCTTATAAGCCCATTATTTGTCTTTTAAAGAAATAACTGAATGATATAAATATATTGGGAGTGTAAGAAATTCTTTCAAAAATGTATTATAATATACTCTTTAAGGTAGTGACCAAGAAAATAAAAATGTTTAATTGATTAAGTGATTTTAATGGTATGTCAACACATCTAAGGTTAATTTGTGCTAAGGGATTAGGGAATTGTATTCATTGTGTGCTCATATTTATATTTTTTTTAGGTGCTTCCAAAAGGGGTTTTTGTTCACGGTCTTGTCAAATACAAATAATTCTTAAACAGATTTATTTGACCCATAGATGGGACCCTAACAACTACTACCACACCTAGTTGGAAAGCACCTAGGAGTAATGGCAATGAAGGAGTACTCGATGCTCTCCAGATCTCCAAAAATGGAGTCTTGCCATCAGATGCTGTTTAGTTTCATACCCAGGATACCCCTTTGTATGGAGTGGGGGGGGTCATACAGGGGATATAGTCAGCGTATTCTAAGCCCCATTAACTAGGCACAGAATAAAGAGTTTTGAAGAGAAGTCAAATCATTGCTGAAAATCGGATGCCCAAGAAATCTATCTTTATTTTTTTTTATAATATTCCAGGGTTCCTGCACAGAAATTACGTCCGTTCTTATCCTGGTCACTAAGTCTGAACAATAAGTGCAACTTGTAAGGAATCATTTTCGATCATTTCTGATTTTTTTTTTCTGAAAATTCTGAAGTGGAATTTGTTATTCTTGAGGTTTTCTGTGAGCTGAATAAATAATTAAGATGATCATGTTCCAATTGTTTTTTTAAAGATTCTGATGGGCTCCTGGGACTTCTTTTTCTTTATACAAACAGCCTGGTGTTTCGAATTTCTTATATCAATCAATAGGTTGTCTAGTCAGAGGGGATTTTTCCATAATGTGTTCTAAAAGGCTGTTGCACAGAAGAAACAGCATTCATTTAGCTTAATTCAAACTCATAAAATGTCTTCTCAGCACTTTAAATGCAAGAACTAGTGTTTTTAAAAGACTTACAAATAAACTTTAAGTGTTTCCATTGTAAAACTGTGTATAACGTGTCTCAATATCTTAAATAGTTTTTCAAAATCAATGTTTGAAACTATCTATTTCTTTTGTAGCCACTGCGTATATTTTCTACTATACTACTATTTGTACCTATCTACCCACCTTTGTACCTGTAGTGTGTGTATCATTTTTTACATTAGATGATATCTCTACACAAAGGGTAGTTCTCTGAAGCTAGCAGACAAGTTCACCTACCTAGGAAGCAGTGTCTCATCAACTGAAACTGACATCAACACGCGACTAGCAAAGGCATGGATAGCTATTGATAGGTTATCGGTCATATGGAAGTCAGACCTGATTGATAAAATGAAATGCAGTTTTTTTCAAGCAGCAGTGGTATCAATACTGCTGTATGGATGCACTTCATGGACACTAACTAAATGCATGGAGAAAAAGCTTGACGGCAACTACACAAGAATGCTGCGACCAACATTGAACAAATCCTGGTGGCAGCATCCCACAAAGCAGCAGCTGTATGGCCACTTACCACCCATCATGAAAACTGTCCAAGTTAGAAGAACCAGACTTGCGGAACACTGCTGGAGATGTAGGGGTGAACTCATAAGCGACATATTCCTGTGGACCCCCTCTCATGGACAAGCAAAAGCAGGACCTATATACAACAGCTCTGTGCTGATACAAGATCTAGCCTTGAAGACATACCAGAAGCAATGTACGATAGAGAGGGGTGGTGGGAGAGGGTCAGGGAGATCTGTGTTGGGAGCGTGACATGATGATGATGATGATGATGAAAATTAATCTTACTCGGTTTGGTTTTGTTTGCTTAGGTTTTAGAACATATCAAACATTGTAGATTATCAAATACCAAATCCTGTTAATACATATATGGATTATACATGATTTTTAAACACATTTTGTTCACTACATTTTTAAACAAGCCAGAGCTCATTTTTTTTCACACAGTTAAATGATTCCAAGTATTGCTATGTATTGCTAACAATTCAATTAAACATCAATAATCTATTTACACACTCTTAAGTTATAAAACAGTTCTATTTCTAACAATTCAATTTAGCATGTCATTTGTTTGTGCTCAGTATAAGTTTCAAACAGTTCTATTTTAAATGTCAAATAGTTTTATTTGAATGATAGATAGAATCCAATCAAGTGCTACCACTCCGGGTCAGAGTGAACCTGGGAGCAATGGTAATAAAGGAGTACCTCACATTCCCCAAAGCTCTTAGGCTGGAGCCTCACCATCAGATGTCTTAATGTCATATCCAGGTGGTGGAGATACTCTTGTACAGAGATTGCTGGATTCTCTCGTTGGATTTCTGGCTACCCAGGTAAATGTACTTCCTCTGGATTTTCCTGCTAGATTTCTGGCTATCCATGTATATGTACTTCCTCTGGATTCTCCTGCTGGATTTCTGGCTACCCAGGTACATGTACTTTCTCTGGATTCTCTAGCTGGATTTCGGGCTACCCAGGTATATATGCTTAAAGAATTTAATTTTTTTAATGCAACAGATAACATTGAAAAAAAAGGACCAAGTACTCAAATCCGGGTGCAGGATGTAACCCAAGGTCTATTTTTAAGCAGAGTACAAGTGGACAGAAGCACAATTACATGCTTCTTTGGTTTTAAGTTTAAACAGTAAATAAAACCTTATTCCGAAAATTTGACAATTAAGAATAACCCAGATTGCATTTAGCTGCGGATAACCTTGTGCTGTTCTATTTGGAAACTAGATTTTTTTCTATTTGGAAAAGACATTTTCATTTGGTTTTGACGGAATATTTTCCCATTATGACTTTTGGTTTTTGCTTTAAAAAATCAAAAACAAGTGCATCTTTCCTGAAAGGGAAAATAACTATTCTAATTCCCCCTTTCAAGCTATGATCAGACTTTAAATGTCTTAACTTTTGTTTTCAATAAACATTAGCTTCAGATGATAAAATATATAAATAAAGATAATGATGATATATTCAAAAATGGTTTCTTACATTAACAGCAAATATAAATAATTTACTGGTGGTGGATACAATGAAATATTTTTTTAAATGCATGATTTAGTATCTCTGGATGTCTGCAGAGAATCAGGAAAAGTTGTTTGGTGCCAACAAGAAATGTAACCAATAATTGGGTTTCAAATAAGTCTGTGTATCAGTAAACAAGTGAATTTGGAACAGGTGCCCTTTGGAGATTGTCTGTCTGCCATGGAAAAGTACTTTTCTGACAGATTTGGACAAGCTGACCCTTAAGACAGTCTAACAGGAAAGAGCAAAGGTAGAAGAAAGTTAGGAAAGAAAGAACTTATAAAAGTAGGAATATAATTTTAAGAGGAGGAAAAAGATGCTGGAAAAAGAAGCATTAAATGGAAAAGAAACAGAGAAGTAATGGAAAGAAAGTTGATGGTAATGAAGAATGTGGAGTTGAAAAAAGAGGGAAATGAATATGAAGAATATGAAGAAGATGCATGAAAAAAAATGAAAGAAAGATAAAATGAAAGATAAAAGAGCTTTAAAAGGAATGAACATTTTTTTAAAAGTTAAGAAATATCAATAAAAAGTCAAACAGAGATGAAAAAAAGAAAAAAAAAAAAAAAGAAAGAAATAATAAAAAGGAAGAGTGAACAGTTAGAAAAAAAAAATATTTGATGAATGGAAAGAAAGAAAAAATTAAAATGTTGTTTGAAGAAAAAGTAGATAAACAGAATAAAAGATGGGACAAATAATGAAGTAAAAAAATTTCAAAAGAAAAAAATTAAAATTTGAGAAAGATTGATTAATGAATGAAAGAAAAGAAATAAAAGAAAAAAAGAAGAAAAGTTTATTCTAGAATGACTAAATGAAAGAAAACACAGAGAATAATATAGACAAGAAAATATCTATGATGAGACAAATAATGAAGCAAAAAAATTTCAAAAGAAAAAAAATCAAATTTGAGAAAGATTGATAAAAGAACTAAAAGCAAAAAAAAGAAGAAAAGTTTATTCTAGAACAACTAAACGAAAGAAAATATCTAAGATTAGACAAATGATGAAACAAAAAAGTAAAAGAAAGAAAAACTTTAAAAAAATTGATAAATGAACGAAAGAAACTACAATGATTAAAGAAAAGAAAGAAAAGAAAGAAAAAAGTAAGTTAATACCAGAAAAAAACTAAAAAGAAAGAAACTAAAAAGAGAATTATACAAAAAATAGGACAAATAATATAAAAGATAGGACAAATAATCAAAAAAAATAAAGAAATAAAAATTTGAGAGATATTGATAAATATGAAAGAAACTACTATGCCGAAAGAAAAGAAAAAGAAATAGAGATAGAGAGAAGGATGATATATATATATTTAGAGAGAGAGAGAGAAAGGGCAGGATAGAGAAAGAAAGAGAGAAAAAGATTGACAGAAAGAGAGAGAGAGAGAGAGAGAGAGAGAGAGAGAGAGAGAGAGAAAGATAGTGCGAGAAACAAGAATTTAAAGGAATCTGTCCAGATATATGAAATGGCTATCAGTGCTTTTGTAAGATGGACACTATACACCAAAGGAAGTATCAATGTTGCGATACGTATAAATGAGTAATTCAGTCGCTTCCTTTCTATCAAATTAAATCTACAGGTTGTCTTGGGGTAATATAAAGGCAAAATGAATGTTGTTCAGTTCGACACAGTCAAGCACATTTTTGATTTCAGACTGTAATAATTGTGGCCACAGACTAATGAAATGTTCTTTCCACACTAGGTTTTTGGCTGAGATAAAAACAATATTAATTTGCATGTAAATTCATATAGGTACATACGTGCTTATATACATCTTTATATTTAGATACGTCTGTACATATAAACATTTGAATGTTCATGCATCTATTCTATATATGTAGGTGTATGGAGAATATCCCTATAGTGTAGTGGTTACCAAAATCATTATGAAAATTAGTGGAATAAGTTCTTTATTTACTGGTATCCTGGTATCACTTTACTTTTAGCTTTGTGTCGGACTAAGTTAAGATTAGTAATTATATGCACACATGTGTGTGCAAATTTACGTCTCTCATATATATGCATATCTTTCTATGCACATACATACATACATACATACATACAAACAACATATATATATATATAAAGATATATATATTTACATCTATATATATATATATCTTTTCCAGTTTATATTTATAGCTTCTCTCTCCCTCTTTCTCTCCATATATATATATATACATATATATATGTATATATATATATATATATATATATATAAAGACAAATTTTGTCTGTATAATTTATTTAAGATCCTTTCAAGTTTCTTAAGTTTCAGGTTGGAATTGGTAGATGAAATTCCCAAAATGTTCCCTCGCACTTTTGGACCCTTCATAGGCCATCATCAGGGGTTGCTTGCTTGTGTAAGGTGTGATGTTTTTAAAAAATAAGTTTTGAAAGTGTTTTATAACATAACAAAAATATGCGAACACAGGTTTGGATAAAAACAGGGTAACTGATGTAATTAAAAAAGGGAATGCTATTTAAAAAGGGAACCTCATCAATGGAAATTGAATACTATCAAAGGGAAAATATTATCATGGGGAAAAAATACTTCAAGCATTTCAAAACATACATATACATATATATATATATAAATGCCTAACTACACACACGCATATACACACATATATATATACCTATACACTAAAGATAGCATAATTTCAATATTTCTACTGAAATACTATACAATCATCAAAATATCATTAGATACTTTTTATTTACAGATACTTTTACATTGAAACTGAAATGAAAACTAAAATTATAACATCTCTGTAACAACAAAGAAATTTGAATATATATGTATATATATATACATATTCAAATTTCTTATATATATGTTTGTATTTGTAACTAGAAAGAAATTTGCATAGATACATATACATTGCATTTATAATATGAAATATATATTTATATTTATACAATGTTCTTTGTAGTTACAAATGTGTTGGAATTTTATTTTTCCCTACACTTTCAATGTAAAAGTGTTTGGAAATAAATAATACCTAATAATATCCATTCTAATTGAATAATTTTCCTATAGAAAAACTAAAAGCTTACTATTTTTAGTTTAAAAGAAAAGGAACTCTTATGAATAATTGGCGGCAACGTATTTATTCAGAGGCAATACTGTATATAGGATAGAATATATTTGTATATTTGAGAATGATTCCATGATTTTATATATATATATATATATATATATATATATATATATATATATATATAATTGCATTTCACATAGCATAATACCCTTGGGAAAGGTATGGATCCAATTATTCTCCCTCCAGCTATGGGTAAATAGTAGGACAGACTGATTTCTTTAGCCTTGGTGAGGCAACTAGTCTAGGAGAATTCAAACCTGTTAAACTCCACTTAAAATCTGCCCGAGCGGAGGGGTTGGTATATATATATATATATATATATATATATATATATATATATATATATATATTGTCATCCACAGACAGGCTGTTTCATTGTATCACAACTCTTCAGTGTGGCTAGACATGTAAGATGTTTGAAGCTGAGATTGAAACCTGCCCAACTTTATGTTTGATTTAGTATCTTACCACTCAGCCAGCAGATGACATACGTCAGCTCAGTAATTATAGGGCATTATGTAGTACTTTTTGTTTGTTTACATTTTGCCTTACTGGATACCAGAGTGCTTAATTCATTAGAAGAGCTTTGCATAATATGTGTGGCAGCTGTTAATTCCTTCGCCATAGTGAGAAGCTACAACTATAAAAACAAAAATACAAAATATATTTAACGATCATAAGTATTCTGACTCAAACTTTTTTTAATCGGCACTGTAGGATATAACTACATTCTAAATATGAGAAAATATGAGTTTAATTTGTTAATATTGCAGACACCACGGAAAAAAAATGTAATTCCTTTCTTTTAATTTAGAAGTATGTCTACACCCAACACAAAACCCAGGAGTCTGAAGTGAGACAGGGTTCATTTTTAAGTGGAGTAAAATTGGTTTGAATTCAGTTTTCCTTCTTTTAGACTGGTTTCGATGGCAGGATTAAAGATCCCGGTCTTCCCTGCTATTTACACATAGCTAGGGGGAGAAAAAAATCAATTCATACCTTTCCCAAGGGCTTAGCACTCTATGAACTGCAAAGAGCCTCATTCAGGATTGAACACAGATAGCTGAGACCATTTCCACAGATAAATCTCTGGTATTGAGCATTACATAATGACACCACAGCTTTACCCCCAAATAATGACCAGTCAGAGGTGAATGTGTTTGAAGAAGAAAATTTGAGATAATTTCTATTCAAGTTTGAACTTAACATCTGTTGCCTTTTGTGAAGACAAGATAGGATCAGTAAAAAAATATTAAAATAAATCTTGTCTGGTCTTTCACAAAACTTGTTTACAAGAAATATTGCTGTTAACATATATATATATATACAAACATACAGACACAGATACACGCACACACACACATATATACATATACAAACATATATATATATATATATATATATACATACACACACACACACACACATATATATATATATATATATATATATATATATATATATATATATATATATATCAGACATAAAATGAATAATCTTAAAGAAATGGAAAACTAAGAACTTAAGTAAGTAGTTTAGTTTAAATCTTTTCATATGAAGAAAAAAATCTTTTCACAAAAATGAATAAGATTTTTTGAAGGTAAGTTCTGTGAAACAAAAATACCTCTTTATTTTTCCAAACCTCTTTGATTTTCTTTTTCTTTCTTTCTTTCTTTTTTTCAATTTTTTTTTGTAATGTCTTGCTCTGTTTTGAAAAGAATTCATTCAAATACATTTCACAACAATTGTATACAACAAAATCCTCCTTTTTTCTCTAAAATATGACATTATTTTGTTTTGTTGCTGTTATTTGTTTATCAGCACTTTTTAGTTTGAAATATTTGTTATTTGCAAATTGACAAAAACACAACCTTCTGCTGCCGATTCCACTGTCTTCATTTTGAAAAAACTCGAAAGTCTTCTTCTTTTTAAATATTTAAAAAAAAATTGTTTCATGTTTTGTTTACACTCATCAAATATGCTCTTTATTGATATAAAAAAACCCAGGTAATTTCCTGAGATGTACAATTTATTTTTCTCATTAAGTGTTTTCCACAATATTGTCAATATTATCAAGATGATTATACAAGATCCGACAGAATTACCCCTCAAATTTTAAACTGTCAGTGCAAGTGGATTTAAGCAAGTAGTAATGGTAGCTCCATCTAGTTTGGTTTGGTTAGGTTTGGTGATGTTTACTTTGGTTAGGTTTGGTTTGGTTTGGTTTGGTTTTATAGCATATAAATTATTGTTGTTCATCTAATACCAAATCCTTTTTATACATATATTAGATATATGATTTATAAACACATTCTATTGATAACATTTTTAATAGTGCTTGAGCTAAATTTTTTTTTTTTGCACTCACTTAAATGTTTTCTCTTTATATCAAACTATTCAGTACACAGTATTTTATTTATACACAGTTAGTCATTTGTTTAAATGCAGTTTTTGTTTTACCCACAGTTAAATGTAAAAACCGTTCTATTTCAAACAATTCAGTTTAGCATAAGTATAGCTTAAATGTCAACAGTTCTATTTCAAATGTCAATAAAGTTAAATAGCTAGATGGAGCCACCATAACTACTTGACTAAAAAGATACTAGCTTGATGGAGGTGCTATGAATACTTGCCTAAGTTCATTTGCACTGTAAAAAGTTAAATGGTTCCAAATATTGTTATGTATCACAAATAATTCAATTAAACATCAGTCATTTTGTTTACCTGCAGTTAAATGATCAAGTATTTCTATTTCTAACAATTCAGTTTAGCATAAGTACATGGTTTGAATGTCAAACGGTTTCATTTGACCTATAGATAGAACCCTTTCAGGTGCTACAACTTTGGGTCAGAATGGACCTTAGAATGATGGCAATGAAGGGGTATAATCGGTTACAATTATAGTTTGGACTGGTGCACTCAGTGGATTTGCTTTTGAAATGATTTTTAAGACTGCTGAAACTGTAATGGCAACATAGAGAGTTGTTTGTGTTCATATTATGTTACATTGGAAGGATGCCATTTCAGAAAGAAAATTAATACTGTTATGGGTTGAAAATTCAATCCAGAACAGCATTATTCCAACATAACATCAAATTTCCATGAAAAGCACAGATCCAAGAAATGATCATAAATGACTGTATCTGAAAAGAACATAGTAGCAAGATGGAGCTACCATAACTACTTGCCTAAGAAGATACAAGCGAGATGGAGTTACGTGGTGCTTTCAATAAGTTTCCAGACTTTTCTGTATCGGCATTAAAAATTGTTATAGACTCATGAAAATTCAGTATCTTATTGCTATACATTTTATGTGATGACTGAATAATTCTTATTATTTCAGGTTCAAATGAACAGCTACAGCAGCAATTGGAATACACCTGACTAAAGCCTGATTGTCACAGCAGCTGGATTTCAAAAATGCAATCTAGACATGAGGACACTTTAGAAGAATGATATGTGATAAAATTCTGTTTTAAACTTGGAAAAAATGCCATCGAAACATATGGGATGCTTCAAACTGCTTTTGGAGCATCTTGCATGAATCGAGCATCAGTTTTTGAGTGGCATAAGAGATTCAAGGAAGTCTGTGAAGGCTGATGAGAGGTGTGGGAGGAGTAAGGATATCAATACACCAGAGTTAATTGCCCAAAGGGTTAGGGTTAGGGTTAGGCTAACTATGTTGAGGTTTAAGGGAGTTCAGGAAGAGATTCCGTTGGGAGAGGCCTGCACTCTTCAAATCGGGTCAATGGCGTTTCCACCAGGACAATACACCAGTCCACAATTCCATCCTTGTCGCAGACAATTTGACCAAGATGGCATCAAGACAGTTCCTCAGCCTCTCTATAGTCCAGACCTTGCACCCTGTGACTTTCGGTTATTCCCTAAACTCAGAAGCTGTCGTTATGAGACGATTGAGGAGATGAAAGAGGCTGTGACGAAGGTCATTGACACCCTCAAACAAGGGGACTTCCATGTGGCGTTTCAGGAGTTATTGGAATGGTACAACAAGTGCATTGCAGCCGGAGGTGATTACTTCGAAGGGGACTAGAGTTTCATGTGTGTACTATCAATAAAAGTGCCCATAGGAAAAAAGTCTGGAAACTTATTTAATGATCCTCGTACCATAAATACTTGCTTAAGAAGATACTTGCTAGATGGAGTTACCATAAGTACTTGCTAAGTTCATTTTCACAGTAAAATAATTGGTTGGTTGTTTGGGTTTTATGGCATATCAGCCATTATAGGTTATTTAATGCCAAATCCATTTTTATGTAAATAATCAGTTCTATTTAAAACAATTCAATTTAGCATGAGTACATAGTTTAATTGTCAAAAACATTTCTATTTCAAACTATTCAAGCAGTTATATAATAATTCAGTTTAGTGTAAGTACATTTTCAGTGTAAAAAACAGTTCAATTTCAAACAATTCAGTTTAGCATAACTATGCAGTTTAAATTTAAGTACAGTTTAATTGTGAAAAACATTTCTATTTCTAGCTATTCAGTTTAGTCAAGCAGTTCTAATGCAGCTAATTCAGTTTAGTATAAGTACAGATTTTATTTACACACAGTTAATTGTCAAAACAGTTCTATGTTAAACAATTCAGTTTAGTGTAAATACAGTTTCAATTTCAAAAAACAGTTCTATTTCAAATAATTCTGTTTAGCATAAGCATGCAGTTTAAATGAAAGTACGGTTCAATTGTCGAAAAAATTTCTATTTCAAGCTATTCAGTTTAATCAAACAATTCAGCTTAACATAAGTATGCTGTTAGTTCTATTTAACCCATAGATAGGGCCCTATCAGATGCTACCACGCCGGGCCAGAGTGGACCTGGGAGCGATGGCAATGAAGGGGTACTGTATTCCCTAAAGCCTCAGTATTACTGGGACCTCACCAGGAAAGTCATTGGGGGGCCTTACCCCTCTGCAGAGTTGCTGGTAGTGTATTCTACAGCCCCAGCCGACTGGGCAACATTGAAAAATGAGTAAAAATTTCAATTAATTTTTTTAGAAGTTTTTTTTTTTTGTTAAACTTTGAATTTAAAACTGAATTGCAAAATTTCATTTAGGCATTTGTGTATAAGTTAATACTTAGGAATGTAAAACATACAGGAATAAACGTTTGTTTGTGAATTCAGAATGTTAGAGAAATACTTGGAATGGAGAATATTCAATGATAAACAATTGTTTAGAATAAGCCTCAATTTGTGATTTGGCAGTTACTTGTCACTTAAGAAGATTAATAACATAATTAATGATTTTTAAGGATATATATATATATGTGTGTGTGTCTGTGTGTGTGTGTGTGTGTGTGTGTGTGTGTGTGTTTGTGTGCATGGATTCTAAGAGAAAGGAGGACATAAAGGGAGATGACAAAGGCAGCAGTCACATGGAACACTCACACACATGCAAAACAGTCGTTGAGCAGAAAAATAACAAAAGTTGTTAGTCTCCCTCTTTTGTCTCTCTCCAGCACACTATCTGTTTCCCCCATGCTAGCACAACCTTCTTTCTTTCTATCGCTAATTTGGGCTGATTGCTAGAAACAGATTCTGAAAACCATTAAATTTCAGTTTAAAATGTAGGAGGTACTTCTACTACACCCTTATTCAACTATAGATTAATATCTAATTATACAAATGTAACTATACAAGTATATTCTGTCATCCTCTTACATAACTTCTGTATCTATTCACTCAATGAAAAAGACAAAGTAGGTTCAAAAAGTACCAAGACTGAAGCTGTATATACCAAGACAGAAATGAACAATGAAAGCAACATTAATTTTCTTCAAAATCTGACTTGCATTCAAAAAGTACAGAGACTGAAGTTGTATTTACCAGGACAGAAATGAACAATGAATAAAATACTCAATTTCTTCCAAATAGTCCACAGAACACCATAGAAAGTTTTCCATTGTGTGAAGCAGAAAGAGGTCCAGTGGCCTTTGTTCAGTTGGCAGAAGAAAGATTAATTTTTTCATAAATTGTTGCCCACCCCAAAAATATTTGTTTTTCTTTGGGTCAAAAACTCAACTCCTCACTTTTTTTAATCTAATTCATAAACTGCATTTGAGGTGCCCGTGGTGTAATGGTTATCATCATAGGAAATGGACACAGCAACATGAGTTCAAATTCTGGACAAGACTGATTGCATTTCACATAGTACTAATACCCTTGGGAAAGGTATGAATCCAATTATTCTCTCTCAAGCTATGGGTAAATAGTAGGACAGACTGGTTTCTTAAGCCTTGGTGAGGTAACTAGTCTAGGAGAAGGAAAACTCTGAATTCAAACCTGTTAAACTCTGCTCAAAAATTGACCTTGTGTCATATCCTGCCTGAGCGGAGGGGTTGGTAAATAGGATAAATTGCATTTGACTGTCCACAGCCAACCTCAAGGACTGTCAGTTTTTTATTGCTGAAGATTTGAATTTTCACCTAACATCAGTAAATCATGCTTATATGATTATTTGCTATGTCTTTTAGGTTGGTGACAGATACCCTCGGGTTTTTTTTAAACAGAAATGAATAAAAAATAATAGGCTAGGAGGAGAGCAATAAGGATTCAACTTATAGTATATCATTATCATCATCATCATCATCATATCGTGCCACCAGCATGGATCTCCCTGACCCGCCACCCTTTTCTATCGTCCATTGCTTCCAGATGGTCATCAAGTACGATTTTTTGAGTCTTTGGTATGACTCGACCTGGGATTGAATCCCACTCTTCCGGACCATTGGCAAACACTAGTTTGGTTTTATGCCATATCAACCATTGTTGATTATTTAATGCCAAATCATGTTTTTACATATATATTGAGTATATGATTTATAAACACATTTTGTAGATACACAGAGTTAAATGATGAAACAATTCTTTTTCTAACAATTCAATTAAGCATAAGTACAGTTTAAATGTCAGATACATTTCTATTTCAAGCTATTCAGTTTAGTCAACAAAGTTAAATAGTTCCAAGTATTGCTATCAATCATTAGCAATTCAATTAAACATCTGTCATTTATTTACACACAGTTGAATGTCAAAACAGTTCTATTTCAAACAATTCTATTTAGCATAAGTCATTTGTTTGCTATCAGTTTAAACGTCAAATGGTTCTGTTTGACCCATAGATAGGAACTAATTAGGTGCTACCCACTCTGGCCAGAGTAGAGCAGTGAGCAATGGCAATGAAGGGGCACTCTGTATTTCTCAAAGCTCTTGCATTACTGGAGCCTCACCATCAGATTGCTTAATGTCATATCCCGGACACTCATTGTGAGGAGGGTCTTACCCCTATGCAGAGATATAGTCATATTCAACAGCTACAGCTGACTGGGCTGTGAGATAATGGACATTGACTTATGAGCTATGTGTTTTTGTAGCAATCTGTCTTGTAAACAATTTTTTTTTGTTAAAATACCTCCTACAAAATTTTGGTTTTGACATTTTCAAAACCAGTATTTAATATAATAAAATCAAAAACTCAAAACTATGTATCATAGCCATTTTACTAGTGTTGTAATGGTTTGTAACATCATGGACATGTGAAAACAGATGGCAATTACACAAGAATGCTGCGTGCAATCCTCAACAAGTCCTGGCAGCAACACCCCACAAGACACCAGCTGTACGGCCACCTGCCCCCTATCACGAAAACTATTCAAGTTAGGCGAACCAGACATGCAGGACATTGCTGGAGAAGCAGAGATGAACTCATAAGAGATGTATTCTTATGGATCCCCACACATGGCCGCGCAAAAGCAGGACGACCAGCACGAACGTACATTCAGCAGCTATGTGAGGATACAGGTTGTTGTCCTGAAGACCTGCCTAGGGCGATGAACGATAGGGAGGAGTGGCGAGAGAGGGTCAGGGATATCCGTGCTGCCAGCACGATATGATGATGATGATGAATATTACAAATACTACAATCTCAGATTAATTCTTGAAAATGACCAATGCTGATTGAAAGTAGTCAGAAAAAACGTTATTAACAATTTCTATATAAGTTTGTACTAAACATTTGAAGCACTTCTGAAATTCTTCTTTGAATATGGTGGGAAGCTGTACCTTTGTATTTTTTTTTATTGTCATCCACATCACCAAATTTTCACTTTGCCATGACTTTACAGTTGAGTAAACAAAAAAAAAATCCTATAGAGTTAAGCTGGATGAGTAGAGGGGGATGTTAAACTTAAACAATCCAGTATTTCACCAAAAACATCTCTTTCAAAAAGTACAGAAACTGGTCACATAATATTTCAAAAAATTTGCAGTGACTCATCCCCGCAAAGTATAGATGTCTAGACTGCTGTCTAGATATCTAGATATCTTCACTTTTTTATATAAATTTCTCTGCTTTGCACACCTCTTCATTTAAATTTTTAAATCCCTCAAATTTAGTCTCAATACTTTTCGATCAGATATATATTTGGGCAAATCAAAAGTTTTCCAATATTATGGTAATTCAAGTAACCAATATTTTGGATGATTCAGCAGCTCTGGCTACTTTTGCTGAGGTCCTGAACATTACAAACCATGTAGGATAGTGAGATGCTTGGATTGCCTGATACTCTTTGAGTGATACTCGTTGAATTTCTCTGAATGACTTGGAGTAAAACTCTGGAATCCACAGTTTTAGGCCAACATGACCTTATTCAATCATGAAGGTTCTTATCCCTCCCCCAATTCTTGTGATCATCTGGTTACTATACTGACATCAATTGCACCTTCACCTTGCACCAAACAAAGTTTTTTGGCTCCTTCCATGGTGCAATGGCCCAGTTTGAACTCTTAGTTGCATATTCATAGGTGCAGCTATGAAATCACACACAGAGAGAAGCAACGCACAATGTGTCAATGTACAAACTTAATGGTATGACAAAACATACCAGGTACCAACCATGGCTTGAACTGTTTCAGTCACATAAGATACTAATCCCAAATTAGCACATACCAAAATACTGCAAAACTTTTGACTCACTCTAGTATATATATATATATATATATATATATATATATATATATATAGTTTCTCTCCGTAATTATAACTAACAGAAGAATGTTGAAAAATAAAATAAATAGGTAAATAAAAAACCGGAAATTCAATAAAACGAGGAGGTGACTCTTCAACTCTCCCCCACCGTGTCTATTCAGTTTTATTTATCCATTAGATCTGAAGAAGTCCTTTTATATTTTTCTTCGTGTTTTTGTTTTTACACCAGAAACGAAAAACAGGATGGAAATAAACTTATAATCCTAAAATAACCGGTCTTTGTTTTTTTCTTTAAAGAATATATATATATATATATATATATATATATATATATATATATATATGCATATACTATCAAAATCAACTCAACAGATATTATGCTATTATGAATTTATTCGGACAAAACACAATGTGTCCTGCCTCCTCAGAAAACTTTCTAAAAATGTAAATGGAAGGATATAAATACTGTTTATTCAATGAAAAAATTTTTTTATAAATATCTTCACTTTATTTAAATAAAAAATTTTATAAACATCATTAAAAAAGATTTTTGAAATGAATTTATAATGGCAAAGAAAACACATCTATAACTCGTTTTCTTTAATATTACTCATATTTGCTTTTTATATGTATTTTTCTATATATTGTATTTTATATTATACTAGCCCATTGTTCTAGTGCGTAGAGCGTTCGCCAATGATGTGGAAGACCAAGTTTTTAGTTGCGTCATACCAAAGACTCAAAAATCGTACTCGATACTTCCTTGCTTAACAGTCAGTATTATAAGGTATGTATCAAGGGTAAATGGAATCAGTCCAAGGAAAGCAGGAGCGTCCTTCCCTACACTTTGGTGTTGTAACTAATGAAAAGGCCTTTGGGTCACCCTAGACGATGGTTGTCAACTTATATTATATATTGATAAAGTAAGTAAAGTTGGGGACCATAGTCAAGGGTGACCTGAATGCTCACTTTTCAATAGTTACTACACCGAGGTGTAGAGAAAAGCACTACTCCTTTTCCTGGATTGCTCCACTACCCTTGATCCATACTTTATAATGCTGAGTGTTAAACAAAGAGGCATCAAGTACCATTTTTGAGTCTTTGGTATGACTGGACCAGGGATTGAACCCCGGTCTCCAGGGCCATTGGTAAACACTCTAACTGTTAGGCCAATGAAGGTAGTCTGTTAGAATTATATGATACCTCTTAGATACTTTATATATGAAATATTCCAAACTTTTTGCCACTGGACATTAATTTGTATAATACACACACACACACACACACACAGACACACACACATACATATATATATATATATATATATATATATATATATATATACGCACACACACACACACACACACACACACACATGGATGGACATGCCAGTGTTGGCTGATCAACAAACCTTATTTACATTTGCTCTGTGTGGACACAGGATGTAATTTGAAAGACCTGTCAGGAGTGATGGAAGATAGGGATGGATGGTGAGAGAGAGTCAGGGAAATCTGTGTGACTTGATAATGATGATATAAGTAAAAGTAAAGTTGGCGATCTTAGTCGAGGGTGACCTAAAGATTCCCATTTCAATACGCACACACATACACACACACACACATATATATATATATATAATGTTTAAAGTGCTGGTAATGAGGATAATGTGAGAAATAGAGTCAATGCCATCTTTTAGAGTAACACTGATTATAAGCACAAAATAATGATATCGATCTTCAGGGGAACAACTGGTTCTTTCATTCTTTACTGAAACTTGGTAAATTTCTCCAACTGCTTTTCAACTAACATAATTTGCAAGTAAAATACAAATTGTTTTAGGTTTTCTTTTTTTTCCTTTTTCCTTTCAAATACTTGAACTTGGAAAAGTCAAATTCTCAAGTGAACGAAAGACATACAGACAAAAAAATAAAGCAAAAAGCTGATTGGTAAAAAGAAGGCAAAGAAGAAAATGATGTGAATGGAAAAGTGTGAAAGAATTTGAAAAAGAAATATGTGAAGGAGTTAGAAGAGGGACGGGTAAAAGAAGAAAAAAATTACCTGAATAGAATAAAAAGGAAAATGAATGAAAGAAAATAGACACAAAAATATGAAAAGAGAAAAAGATGGCTGAATGAGTTTAAATGAAAGCATAAAAAAAATAAATGTGAAGGGTAAAAGGGAAAATAATTTAGAGAGAAGAAAACTCACAAAGAAATGAAGGAAATCAAAGAGCAATGAAAAAATTACAAGCAAAATGTAGGGGAAAATATTTAATGGCTAATGAAGAAAAAGAAAAAGAAGATTGAGAAGAAAGATAAGACGGAAAAAGAGGAAGCATCATGCAAATTAAAAATTTTATGTGACATTTGGCAAATATAATGACACCTTTTTTATGAGTAAGGCTTACCAATTAGGTCTGAAGAAATTGTCTCTTTAATAAAGTTTATACATAGATACACAGAGATACACTGACCTTTATCAGAGCAACAACAACAACAACAAAATACTTAAATGAATGTGTACATGAATGAATAAATAATGAAGAATTTGTCAATTTTATGTTTTAAACGTGAATTGCTTCTATGGGTTTCTTTTGGCTATTTTCTTTATTTTTAATTTTTATTTCCCAAACTATCCACCAAAGATTTAGCCAATTTGTACCATAAAAGTCTATTATATATTGTTTTATATTTTCAGTTTAAAAAAAAAACTTTTTGCTGTCAGTGTTAAAGAGTTCCTCACACTTAGTTCCCTCTACTAATGGCCAGCTAGGTTAAAATCAACTTAAAAAGACAAAAGTAAAGAAAATACTCCCGACCAATTACCATTTATGACAAAAAAGGAAATGCTTACTTATCAGAACTAACATCTTTAATACCTGTTAAGTAAATTAATGAGTACTTATGTTTGTGCGCTATCTTTAAATTCTTGATATTAAACAGATGAATAAATGCATCAATGAGTAATCTACAAATGTCAATTCTTATTTTGCCATCACTACTGCTGTATGGATGCACTACTTGGAAGCTAACTAAACGGCTGGAGAAGAAGCTAGACGGCAAATACACAAGAATACTGCGAGCAATATAGAATAAGTCCTGGCAGCAACACCCCACAAGGCACCAACTATACGGCCACCTGCCTCCCATCACAAAAACTATCCAAGTTAGATGAACCAGACATGCAGGACACTGCTGGAGAAGCAGGGACGAGCTCATAAGTGATGTACTCCTATGGACCCCCACATATGGCAGGGCAAAAGCAGGACAACCAGCTCGAACATACAGCTATGTGAGGATATGGGATGTAGCCCTGAAGACCATCCTGAGTCGATGAACAATAGGGAGAAGTGGCGAGAGAGGGTCAGGGATATCCATGCTAGCGGCACGACGTGATGATGATGATGATTTCCCCTGTTATTCATCAGAATTTCAAATTGATTCAGTTTTACAAAAACCAATGAATATTTGGGCAGGTTGATGTACCAAACAATTACATTCTTAATTCCACTAGAAGAAAAATAAGTTCTTTTGTTATCTTCATCTTTTATCCTACGTGTTATTTGGATACCACTCCTTCCTTATATCTACATATCCATAAAGGATGGAGATCATATAGACCAGAGCACTGTTGAAATTGGCTAGAATACTTAGAAGAGTCCTGGAGAACTGATAAAACTGTCTTGTCATTCAGACATTAGTTAAGGCCAAAATATTTGGTTTAGTTTGGTTAATTTGTTAAATGGTATATCAAATTTTTGAGTAATTCTAACTGGACTTTGGTATAATGGTTAGAGTGTTCGCCAATGGCCTGGGAGACCTTGGTTCAATCCCAGGTCAAGTCATGCCAAAGACTCAAAAAATGGTACTTGATGCCTCCTTGCTTAACTCTTAGCATTATAAGGTACTGATCAAGGGTAAAGTGGGACAACCCAGGGAAAAGTGTGGTGCCTTCCCCTACACGTTGGTGTAGTAGCTATTGAAAAGGACCCTTTGGGTTACCCTCGACTACAGTTGCCAATTTACTATACCCTTAAACTTTGTAAGTTCATTGATGCCAAATTTACCCATGGAGAGGAACAACAGGGATACTATTTAACACATAGCTTGGGGGATAAGGGGTTTCGTTACTTTCTTAGGGTATTAGTCTGAAAGTGAACATAGAAGCACTACAGAAGATTGAACTTATTGACTAAAATGTTGCGGTCCAGCATGTTAGCCACTACAAGACAGTTATTTCCTCTGTGAACCAAAAAAAAAAAGAAATGGGGCACATGAACAAGTATAGTAATCAAGATCCAACTCCAGTCATGCTATTATGTGAAAATTAGCTCAATGGGGCATATGAACAATGTGAGAAGTAGCTCAATGTGGCACATGAACAATGTGAAAATTAGCTCAATGGGCCACATGAATAATGTGAAAATTAGCTCAATGGGCCACATGAACAATGTGAAAATAAGCTCAATGGGGCACATGAACAATGTGAAAATTAGCTCAATGGGGCACATGAACAAGTATAGTACTCAAGTTCCAACTCCAGTTATGCTATTATGTTCACTATCAGACTAATACCCTTTGGAGAGGTATGAGCACCCTTATCTTCACACCCCAGTTTTGGGTTAAATAGTACCATTAGTGTTTTTCTACAATGATGAATTTGCCATCAAATAACCCACAAAAGTTGATATGTCATTAAATAAAAAAACCAAGCCAAATCATAAATGGGGAGAGTCTGCGTTGCATAATGGCTAATGTGCTGAACTGCGACATTGGACCGAGTGAATTTAAACACCAGTCACGCTATTAACTTCACCATCGGACTAATGTTTGGGTAAGGTATGAATCTCCTTATCATCCCAGTTATGGGTAAGATACTATCACAACTCTTCTTCTGAAAGATGACTTTGGCATTAAATAACCAGTGATGGTTGATATTCCATTAAACAAAGAAACCAAGCCAAAATTGACCAGGATTAATATTGTATTATGGAATCTTTTTGCTTCTCTATAAACAGACTTTTCCAAGAATAAATGAACTGAATTTTTCTTGATATATTTTGGAATTATGTTGTAAATCTATTACCGGGAAATAATATGCTTCCTGAAAAATTTACTTTTTTAATCTTTAACAGTTATTTTCACCAAATACTCTTCTTAAAGATGATTTAATATTTTTGTACTGCAGATATGCAGTTAGGGTTGGCATTGAAATACTTTTCCTAATTTTCTAAATTTTTCACATTTTCTGGATTTCATAACTTGTTACTGGCTGTCATCATCAGAAAATTAATTATAATACTCCACATTCCCCAAAGGTCCAGCATAACTGGAACCTAACCCTCTGATTGTTTAGTGTCATATCTTTGTCACTCATTGGTGGGATGGGGGTCTTAACCTTCTGCAGAGAAGCAGTTAGTGTACTCTACAGCCCCAGCCAGCTGGGAAAGAGAATAGCTGGATTCATACCTTTTCCAAGGTATTAGCACTATGTGAAATGCAAACAGCCTTGTCTAGGTTTCAAATTTGGGTTGCTATGTGCATTTCCTTCAACAGTAATCATTACTCTCGAAGAGCCTCAATACTTTATTTGAATATAGTTAAGAGGCATCATTGCAATAATGAACAGAACTGAGAAGAGTGGGTCACACTTGATGTGTCGTTTTGTATATTAATGTCTGCTTTTGTGGTCAGTTCAACTCCCAAGTTTTTCATATTGAAGTTGACGACTTGGGGAAATTTGGAATGGTCCCTAAAGGAAAACAGACTTGAGAAACTGGAAATCAGATGAAGAATCGAGACCATCGAGACCACAGCATTACTAAGATTTCCTAGAATACTTAGTGAAGTGCTGGAAACCTGAGGATACTTGCTGTCATTCAGATTCCAGTGAAAGACCACCAGCTAATGCTGGCAAGAAAAACTCAAAAGGAATAAAGCAATAATAATAATAATAATAATACCATCAAACAAGTGGAGATGAAAGAAAAAATTTATGAAGAGTATCACAGGAGAAGGTGAAAACTAATTAAAACCAAACTTATTGCAGGAACCTCATCAAAGGGATAAACGCCAGGGCTGTCTGCCTTTTACGATACTTGGGACCATTCTGGAAGTGTACAAGGGAAGAACCTAAACAAATGGACCAGAAAATAAGAAAATTTATGATGATGCATAAGGCTCTACATCCAAGATAAGACACTGACAGACTATATGTGTCAAGAAAAGAAGCAGGAAGAGGACTTACCAGCATTGAAAAGGGTGTTGACGCATCATTACAATGACTTGGCCTTATGGGTAGAGTGTTCACCAATGGCTGGGAGACCATTCAATCCCAGGTCACGTCATATCAAAGACTTTAAAAATGGTACTTGATACCTACTTGCTTAACACTCAACAATATAAGATATGTATCAAGCGTAAAGGGAACAATCCAGGGAATGGAGTAGCGCCCTCCCCTACGCTTTGGTGAAGTAGCTATTGAAAAGGGAGCCTTCAGGTCACCCGCAACTACGGTCGCCAACTTTACTTAACAATGACCGGAGTAAGTAAAAGTAAAGTTGGCGACCATAGTCGAGGGCGACTGTAGTCAAGGGTGACCCAAAGATTCCCTTTTCAATAGCTACTACACCAAGGTGTAGGGGAGGGCACTACTCCTTTCCTTGGATTGATCTACTTCACTCTTGATACGTACCTTATAATGTTGAGTGTTAAGCAAGGAGGTATCAAGTACCATATTTTTAAGTCTTTGATATGACTCGACCTGGGATTGAACCCCGGTCTCCCGGACCACTGGCGAATCTGAAGACTATATTAAAAATCACAAAAAAGACTGATTATAGCTACCACAAACAATACAGACAACACAAGCATCAACAGAACAAAAATAAGTCGGAAACAAAAGTGGGAAAAAGATATAACTGGATGGACATATCAAGTAACAAACAAGCAAAATCTTGCATGAAAAAATTTGGACTTGGCTAAGAAAGGGAAACTGCATCTCTTCTAAAAGCAGCACAAAACAACACCATAAGGACTAATCATATCAAAGAAAGTATAGATAAGATGCAACAAAATAGGAAATGTAGGTTTGGTGTTGATAGAGATGAAATGACCATTCAGATAATAAGTGAAGGCAGCAAATTTGCACAAAAAGAGTATAAGACTAGACATGACTGAGTAGGGAAAGTGATCCATTGAGAATTGTGGTAGAAAATGAAATTTGACCATACAAACAAATGGTATGTACACAACCTGGAATCCATCTTGGAGAATTAGATGCACAAAATTCCCTGGGATTTTGACATACAAACAGATCACCTAATTTTGGGCAGATGACCAGGCCTAGTAATAGTTAACAAAAAAAAAAGAGAACCAGCTGAATTGTAGACTTTGCCGTCCTGGCAGACCACAGAGAAAAATTGAAAGAAAGCAAAAAAAGAGATAAGTACTAAGACCTGGCTTGGGAACTATAAAAACCATGGAACTTGAAAGTCACACTAGTACTAATTGTAATCAGTGTGCTTGATACAGTCACCAAAAGATTGGTACAGGGACTGGAGGAATCGGAAATAAGAGGACAAGTGGAGACCATCCAAACTACAGCACTGTTAAGATCAGTCAGAATACTAAGCAGAATCCTGGAAACTTGTGGAGACTTGCTGTCACTCAAACTTCAGTGGAAGACCATCGGATAACTTTGGTATGAAAAACTCTCAAAGGTGTAAAATGATAATAGGTGTCTTTTCTTTTTCATCATTTAACATGATATAATTTGCGATTGTATCATCTTTTTCTTTCCTTTTATGACTTGAAATATATACAAATTGAAAAAGCCTTAATGTGAAATTTTAGATACTTTTTTTTTCAAAATATCTTTGCCAGTTTATACTTTCTTTTTCTGTATTTTTTAAACTTAAATTATTTCCTGTTTTATTTATTCCTTTTACTTCTTGTAGACTAACAGGTTTTTTTTACTTTCTTCTTTTATTCTTTGAAACTGGATAAATCTGCGATTTCATCATTTATCAGTTGCTTCTCTTTGACATTCTTCAAACTGGGAATTCCCCTATTAATTGACAACAGACAACAAAAACCTGTGATTCTCTACTCTACCCACATGATGCCACCCAGCATTTGCAAGCAATAATGTCTATTGATAAGGAAATAATAGAAAGTTGAAGTTGGTTGGTTGTCAAAACAGTTACATTTCAAACAATTTAGTTTAGCATAAGTACCCAATTTTAACGTCAAAACGGTTCTATTTCAAGCAATTCAGTTGTGCATAAGTACGCAGTTTTGTTTTTTTGAACCATTGATAGGACCCTATCAGGTGCTACTGTGCCAGAGTGGACCTGGGAGCTCAGGCAATGAAGGGGTACTCTGTATTCATAAAAGCTCCAGCATTTTTTGACCTATTTTCTTTCTCCTAGATTAGATGCCTCACCAAGGACCCTATCAGGTGCTACAACTCCGTGCCAGAGTGGACCTGGGAGCTCTGGCAATGAAGGGGTACTCTGTATTCATGAAAGCTCCAGCATTTTTTTTACCCATTTTCCTTCTCCTAGACTAGTTGCCTCACCAAGGACCCTTTCAGGTGCTACAACTCCGTGCCAGAGTGGACCTGGGAGCTCTGGCAATGAAGGGGTACTCTGTATTCATGAAAGCTCCAGCATTTTTTTTACCCATTTTCCTTCTCCTAGACTAGTTGCCCCACCAAGGACCCTATCAGGTGCTACAACTCCGTGCCAGAGTGGACCTGGGAGCTCTGGCAATGAAGGGGTACTCTGTATTCATGAAAGCTCCAGCATTTTTTTTACCCATTTTCCTTTTCCTAGATTAGTTGCCTCACCAAGGACCCTATCAGGTGCTACAACTCCGTGCCAGAGTGGACCTGGGAGCTCTGGCAACGAAGGGGTACTCTGTATTCATGAAAGCTCCAGCATTTTTTGACCTATTTTCCTTCTCCTAGATTAGATGCCTCACCAAGGACCCTATCAGGTGCTACAACTCCGTGCCAGAGTGGACCTGGGAGCTCTGGCAATGAAGGGGTACTCTGTATTCATGAAAGCTCCAGCATTTTTTTTACCCATTTTCCTTCTCCTAGACTAGTTGCCTCACCAAGGACCCTTTCAGGTGCTACAACTCCGTGCCAGAGTGGACCTGGGAGCTCTGGCAATGAAGGTGTACTCTGTATTCATGAAAGCTCCAGCATTACTGGAACTTCACTATTAGATTGTTTAGTGTCATATTCAGGACACTCATTGGGGTGTGTCTTACACCTCTGCAGTGATGCAGTCTGTGTATTCTACAGCCCCAGCTGACTAGGAAAAAGTTGGAGTTGATAAGTTAAACAACCAGATCAAAAATCTCTTTTTTCGACAATGAACAAATATGAAACAAATTTTATTATTGTCATAAACCCTTGCAATCTCCAGCTCTTCTTTATTTTACCACAATTTGTTGGTTGGTTGATTTGTATTTTATGGAATATCTTTCCTTGTGGGTTATTCAATGATAAATCCTGTTTTATATATATATATATATATATATATATATATATATATATATTATAAGTGTTGGTCTTCAGTAAATCACTTTGTGTCTTCTTAACTGCCTGATGAATGTTGTTTTATAAATTTTAAAAACTTCTATAAACTTCATGAAACCTCAGGTTGCAGAATATTTTCCTTGGATTAAATATATATATACTATCTAATATATATTTATTTATTAACATCATTATTTATATATATATATATATCAATTAAAGTTAGCAACCATACTCGAGGGCAACCTGAAGGCTCCCTTTTCAATTGGAGGATTCTACTCCTTTCCGTTGGTTGCTCCACATTACTCTTGATAAGCACTTATAATGCTGAGTGTTTACCAAAAAGGTATCGAGTACAATTTTTTGAGTCGTTGGTATGACTCAACATGGGATTGAACCCCAGTATCGTGGACCATTGGTGAACACTCTACTCACTAGACCAATATATATATTTGATTTATAAGTGAATACTTTATAAGGTAACTTTATTTCTAAACAAATTAAAGCTCATTTGTTTGTATCCAGTTTTCATATATTAACACTAATTATTCTTTACATCAATTGAGTACAATTTTTTGAGTCGTTGGTATGACTCAACATGGGATTGAACCCCAGTATCGTGGACCATTGGTGAACACTCTACTCACTAGACCAATATATATATTTGATTTATAAGTGAATACTTTATAAGGTAACTTTATTTCTAAACAAATTAAAGCTCATTTGTTTGTATCCAGTTTTCATATATTAACACTAATTATTCTTTACATCAATTGTTCCTATCTAATACAAATAATTTATACTCAGCTGAATAGTTTCAAATTACTACTACTAATAATAATCCTTATTAAATGATTGAATGATTTTATTGACCCATGAATGGGACCCTAACAGGTTCGACCATTCCAGGTCAGAGTGGACCAGGGAGTAATGAGGGAGTACTCAACATTCCCCAAACTCTACAACTGAACCCTCACCAAAAGATGTAACTAAGTGTCGTACCCAGGACACTGAATGTCATTTGTTCTTTATTTTCTCTCTTCTCTTCTTGTTGCCTTTTTTTTTTGTTATTCTAATATGCTTACAAGAATTCATCCACTTTAATGCTGATCAAATTATTTTGTCTGTTTGTGTTTTTATCATATTTATCGACCCCTCCACTCGGGCCGGATATGACACAAGGTCAATTTTTAAGTGCAGTTTAACAGGTTTGAATTCAGAGTTTTCCTTCTCCTAGACTAGTTGCCTCACCAAGGCTGAAGAACCCAGTCTGCCCGACTATTTACCCATAGCTGGAGGGAGAATAATTAGATTCATACCTTTCCCAAGAGTATTAGTGCTATGCTAAATGCAATCAGTCTCTTCCAGGATTTGAACTCGTGTCGCCGTGTCCATTTCCTACAACAATAACCATTACACCACGGGCACCTCCTGTTTGTGTTTTTATAGATCCTGAAATTTCTCATTGGGTCATTGAATGGTTCCTTAAAAATGTCTTAACATTCAATGGTTCCTTAGAATCATTTTAATATTCAATGATTCTGTAGAATTAGCTTAACATTTCATGATTCTTGAGAAGGATCTTAACGTTCAATAGTTTATTAGAATCATCTTAATATGATAAGTTTCCAGACTTTTTTCGTATGGCTACTTTTATTGATAGTACACTCATGAAACTCTAGTCCCCTTTGAAGTAATCTCCTCCAGCTGCAATGCACTTGCCGTACCGTTCCAACAACTTCTGGAAGGCCCCATGGAAGTCCTCTTGTGTGAGCGTATCAATGACCTTCATCACTGCCTCCTTCATCTCCTCAATTATCTCATAACGACAGCCTCTATGCTTTGGGAATAACCAAAAGTCACAGGGAGCAAGGTCTGGACTATAGGGAGGCTGAGGAACTGTCTTGATGCCCATCTTGGTCAAATAGTCAGTGACAAGGATGGAGTTGTGGACTGGTGCATTGTCCTGCTGGAAATGCCACTGACCTGATTTAAAGAGTGCTGGCCTCTTCCGACGGAATCTCTTCCTGAACTCCCTTAAAACCTCAAAATAGTAACCCTAACCCTAACCCTTTGGCCAATCAACTCTGGTGTATTGACTTTCTTACTCCTCCCACACCTCTCATCATCCCTTACAGACTCTCTGCCTTCCTTGAATCTCTTATGCCACTCAAAAACTGATGCTCGATTCATATAAGTTGATCAAAAAGTAGTCTGAAGCATTCCATACGTTTCAGTGTCATTTTTTCTAAGTTTAAAACAGAATTTTATTGCATATCGTTCTTCTAAAGTGTCAGATTACATTTTTGAAACTCACCAGCAATGACAATCAGGCTTTAGTAGGGTGTATTCCAATTGCTGCTGTAGCTGTTCATTTGAAGCTAAAATCATAAAATTGGGTCAGTCATCGCATAAGATATACAGCAATAACATACTGAATTTTCAAGAGTCTATGACAATTTTAAATGCCAATATGAAAAAGTCTGGAAACTTATCATATGCACCTCGTATTAGGATTCCTTAAAATCATCTTAACATTCAATGGTTGCCAAGAAACATCTTAACAGTAAATGATTCTTTCAATTCATCTTTTACCTCAATGATTTCTTAGAATCATCTAAACATTCAATGATTTCTTTAAATCATCTTAGTAGGTATAGATTTCTTAAAACCATCTTAACATTTAATGATACTTTCATGTTGTTTTAACATTCAACGGTTCTATAAAATCATCTTAACATTCAATGGTTTGTTAGAATCAGCTTAACATTCAATGATTCTTTCAAATTGTCTTAGCATTCAATGATTCTGTAGAATTATTTTAACATTCAATGATTTGTGAGAACTATCATGACTTTCAATGGTTCAAAAAAATTATCTTAACATTCAATGGTTCGTTAGAATCATCTTAAGATTCAATGATTCTTTCAGATCGTCTTAAGATTCAATGATTCTGTAGAATTATTTTAGCATTTAATGATTTGTGAGAATCATCATAACATTTAATGGATCTATAAAATCACCTTAACATTCCATGGTTCTTTCAGATCGTCTTAACATTCAATGATTCTGTAGAATTATTTTAAAATTCAATTTGTGAGAATCATCATAATATTCAGTGGTTCCTTATAATCATCTCAACATTCAAAGTTTCTTTAAAATCATCTTATCATTCAAAGTATTTTCTTGTCTTTCCTTAAAAAAATCACTTCCTTCTCACTTCCTGCCAAATTCTTTTCAGCTTCCTTCAATTTCTTTCTTTATTTTTCTCTCATTTTGTTTTATCTCTTGATTTTTAAACGTTTTGAATGATGTGTAACATATTTGTCAGCAATTGACACAGGCAGAGCAACATTTTTGTCCTTTTGTCGGCCCACAAAAGAGTTCAATTTTCATCTTCTTACCTTTTATCTCATTTCTTTCTTTTTTCTTCTTATTCTTTCTTTATTTCAATTTTTCTTTTACTTTTTCCTTTTATTCTATTTTCTTTCTTAATTTACAAATTGCAATCATTTAGTATGAGAACTGAATTCACAGATTTTTTTCTAATTTTTCATATAGAATTTAAATGTTAGTTGATTGTTTGGGTTTTATGGCATATCAGCCTTTATTGGTTATTTAATGCCAAATCCATTTTTATGCAAATATGAACGATAGGGAGGAGTGGCGAGAGAGGGTCAGGGATATCCGTGCTGCCAGCACGATATGATGATGATGATGATTTCAAACAATTCAGTTTAGCATGAGTACACAGTTTAACTGTCAAAAGCATTTCTATTTCAATCTATTCAGTTTAGTCAACAGTCCTAATTCAAACAATTCAGTTTAGTATAAGTATAGAATTTGTCCATTCACAGTTAAATGTCAGAACCGTTCTATTTCAAACAATTCACTTTAGTGGAAGTACAGTGTCAACGTCAAAAAACAGTTCTATTTTAAACAATTTAGTTTTGCATTAGTATGCAGTTTAAATAGCAAAACAGTTCTATTTCAAGTAATTCAGTTTAGTATAAGTATGCAAATGGACACAGCGACACCAGTTCAAATCCTGGACGAGACTGATTGCATTTCCCATAGCACTAATACCCTTGGAAAAGGTATGAATCCAATTATTCTCCCTCCAGCTATGGGCAAATAGTAGGACAGACTAGGTTCTTCAGCCTTGGTTAAGCAACTAGTCTAGGAGAAGGAAAACTCTGAATTCAAACCTGTTAAACTCCGCTTAAAAATTGACCTTGTGTCATATCCTGCCCGAGCAGAGGGGTTGGTAAATAGGATAAGTATGCAATTTAGGTCTATTTGACTCATAGATAGAACACTATCAGGTGCTACCACTCCGGGCCAGAGTGGACCTGGGAGTGATGGCAATGAACGAGTACTCTGCATTTCCCAAAGCTCCAGCATTACTGGAATCTCACCATCAGATTGTTTAGTGTCATATACAGGACTCTTATTGAGGGTGGTCTTACTCCTCTGCAGAGGTGTAGTCTGTGTACAGGGTGGAACAATAAAATAGTCGTCCTAAAGAAAACAACACTACAGCTTTATTTTAAAACTTTTCTTGAAAAAATTAATTCAGGTAACTTGATTATGTTGTAGAGCTGATATCTATTACATGTAGCCGCCTTCAGCTTCAATCACCGCCTTGATACAGATTCAGAACTGGGAGCATGCCTTTTTCACAAGCGCCGGCGTGAGCTAGGTGAATACTCGGCGCATGGCGGCGATCAGGCTGGTTTTGGTGTTGTGGGAGGTCATGTTGGTGAGGTTCTCGACGTATGACCAAACGAAGTAGTCCAGTGGGTTCAGGTCGGGGGAGGAGGGGGGGGTCAGTGAGTGGCCAGAAACTTTGTTTTCATCACCCTGGGCAAATTCCTGTTATTCGTGGCAATCCAGATTTGCATTTTGAGGCTGCTGGCAATGGTCCCATTGTCATAACTTGGATCGGTAGAGAGCATGAGTTGTACAGCAGCGCATCTTCAATCTCGCTCGTTGAACATTGTGTCACCTTCAGATATGATAGAAGGCTCTTATCGCTCTTGGGATTTGTACACAACTGGCCAACTAATAGATTGTCTGCAACAAAAAAAGAAAACTGGTTTTCATTAAATGGAAATAGAATCATGTCATCTTTTCTAGGGCAACAATTTTATCATTCCATCTTGTATTCTACAGCTCCAGTTGACTAGCCAAGTTATCAACAGAATGTGTTTAATGTAATAAATGAATAAACAGGATTTAGCTTTAAATAACCAACAATGGTTGATATGTCATAGAACCCAACCAAAGCAATCAAATTATATGGACATTTGAAGTGACAAAGTAGGAAAATTGAACATAAGATGACCTGGGCATAGCTATGGAGAGAACACTAGAAAACAGAAACTGAATCTTTATCAAAAGTAGGACCAATTAATGACATAAGAACTAATTGTATCAAAGCAAAAATGATAAGCTGAAGAACAAATCTAGGCGATGGGTAAATAGAGATGAAACAGTTCATCATAAGTAAATTTAGCAAAATGACACAAAAGGAATACAACAGGAGGCATGAATGGGTGGGAAAGATGATGCACTGTGAATTGTGCAAGAAAATAAAGTTTGATAATGCTCTCAAATGATAAATGCACTAACCAGAATGTACACGATAAAATTAGTGGCATAATATTCTCTGGGATTTTAAATACAAACAGATCACCCAATCCAAGACAGAAGACCATTATTTATATTAATTAACAAGAAGGAAAGAAATTGTCATTCAGAAGGTTTTGCTATTCGTGCAGACCACAAAGTGAAAATAAAAAAACAAAACATGAAAAACTGAACATCTTATCAGAGAGCTGAAAATGTTGGGGAACGTGAAAGTAATGGTCATACCAATCACAGCTAGGGCCCTTGAAACAGTCCCAAATAGCCTGAAAAAGAGACTGGGGAAACTAGAGATCAGAGGAACAACTGAGACTATCCAGATCACTATGCCCTTGCGATCAGCCAGGATACTTAGAAGAGTCCTGGAAACATAAAGTAACATGCTGTCACTGATACTCCAGTAAAGAACCAACGGCTGAAACTGATGTGGACAGCTTGCATAATGGAAAAAAACATTGAATATGGACATGATGGTGATGCTAATTCTAACTGATGTGCTCGGTACATTCACCAAAGGACTGGTACAGGAAGTGGAGGGCTCGGAAATTAGAGGACAAGTGGAGACCATCCAAACTATAGCATTGTTGAGATTGGCCAAAATATTGAGAAGAGTCCTGGAGACTTGAGAAGATTGCTGTTATTCAGACTCCTGTGGAAAATCATCAGCTAATGTTGGTAAGAAAAACTCTCAGAGGAGTTAAAAAAAGATAATCAGCAAAAAATAATGCTGTAAAGACCAAGTAAATTAAAATAAAAACTGATAATAAGAAACAGAAGTAGGTACTATTTACCCAACCCCTCCGCTCGGGCAGGATATGACACAAGGTCAATTTTTAAGCGGAGTTTAACAGGTTTGAATTCAGAGTTTTCCTTCTCCTAGACTAGTTGCTTAACCAAGGCTGAAGAACCTAGTCCGTCCTACTATTTACCCATAGCTGGAGGGAGAATAAGGGGGTTCATACCTTTCCCAAGGGTATTTGCCCGAAAGTGAACATAATAGTGCGACTGGAGTACGAACTCGCGTACTACGATTCCGCAGTTCATCGCTTTAACCATTACACCACGAGGACACGAGGACATGGTAGGTGTAGGTCATGTAATAAGTGAATGCAGTAAACTAGTACAAGTAAAGTTGGCGACCTTAGTTGAGGGTGACCCGATGGCTCCCTTTTCAATAGCTACAACACCAAAGTGTAGGGGAGGGTGCTACTCCATTTCCTGGATTTCTCCACTTTAACCTTGATACGTACCTTATATTGCTGAGTGTTAAGCAAGGCGGCATCAAGTATCATTTTTTTTATTCTTTGGTATGACTCAGCCTGGGATTGAACCCTGGTCTCCCAGACCATTGGTGAACACTCTATTAATTAGGCTAATGACACAAGTACAAAAGAAGTAAAAGACTTAGCATGACAGGGTGGGAAAGGTTATCCCTTTGGAATTGTGCAAGAGATTAAAATTTGATCATAATAGCAAATTGTATATGCACAAACCAGAATCCTGCCTGGAAAATAAGATTCATTAAATTTTCTGTTTTTTCATTCTATGAAAAATCTTTTGGCAAGTTAGTGTTTGGTCCATTTTTTCAAGAATGTTCTAATTGATGGGTTTGCTGATAGACTTCAGAATATTCTAAGTGAGATTTGGATTCTTTTTTTCTAGAATATTCTGATTTACGTGTTCTTAGCCAATTTAACTAAAAATAAAAAAAGTGTGGATCCTATTGGAACGTTTTCAATGATTTGTTTTAAAACGTTCAGTTGGAAAAAGGTTTACAAATAAATATAGTGATTTTTAGTTATTAAAAATATTTAATATGTTGTGACTGTGTTAAATGCTATTTTATTTATGTTTGTTTTTTTTATTTTTCATTCAAATTGCTTCTATGATATGTAATCGTTTTCTATTATTGTTTTTATATATAATTATTGTATCATCTGTGAAAATCTTCCTTACTTCAGAAGATGTAAGTTAGTTTGTTGTGCTATTGCAGATGTTTTATTGTGCTATTTTCAAAAAAGTGATTAGTAAGTTGATAAGATAATGTTGTGAAGACCAGAACTAGTGTTAATTAACAAGAAAAAAAAACTTATCATTTTGCGGATTTTCCCATTCCAGCACACCATAAACTGAAAATCAAAAAAAAAAAAAGCAAAAAGATGAACAAGTACTTGGACATTAGTTATCTAAATTTCTGAGATGAAGCTTGTTGATTTTTATCAGTAAGGTTTTTCGGACTGCTGTCTTCATCTTTATTGTTATTTCCATAACGTTTCGGCCGATATGTCCTCCGGCCTTCTTCAGGTGTTTGTCGAACTCGGGAATCTTCACGGAACTTCGAACTACGTCCTTTATTGAAACCATGGGAGTCGCCTGTTCTGATTCCGTTTGCCATAACCGGGTACAAGTGTCAAGTATTCCTGTATATTGTTCACCTGTAGTGAGGATTGAACCTGCAACCTACAGATGGCGTAACGGTTATAGGCAATCCAAGCAATAGCGTTGTTAAGATCATCCAGAATACTGAAAAAAGTTTGGGAGATCTGAGGAGACTTGCTGTCACTAAGGCTCTGGTGAAAAACCACTAGTTAAAACTGGAGTGAAAAACTTGCCAAGAGTGATATAATAATAATAATAATGATAATGAAAATAACACCTTCAAACAAGTGGAGATGAAAGAAAAAATTAAGAAAGAGTATCTCAGGAGAACTAGAAAGCTTCTCAAGACAAAACTCTATTGCAGAAACCTTTTCAAAGGAATAAATACCTGTGCTGTTCCCCTTGTAAGATATTAGGGATTATTCTTGAAGTGGACTGGAGAAGAACTTAAACAAATGGACCAGAGAACAAAAAAACTAATAAGCATGCATAAGGCATTACATCCAAGAGATGACAATGACAGACTGTATGTATCAAGAAAAGAAGGAGGAAGATGACTTGCTAGTTTTGAAGACAGCATTGAGGCATCGATTCAACTTGAAGTCAACATAGAAAAGCATAGTGTAAGACTGGTTTGGTTTGGTTTGTTTGGTTTTATGGCATATCAACCTTTGTAGGTTATTTAACGCCAAATTTATTTTTATGTAAATAATCTGTTCTATTGAAAACAGTTCAGTTTAGCATAAGAACACAGTTTAATTGTCAAAAACATTTCCATTTCAAACTATTCAAGCAGTTATATGTAATAATTCAGTTAAGTGTAAATACAGTTTTAATGTCGAAAAACAGTTCTATTTGAAATAATTCAGTTAAGCATAAGCACACAGTTTAAGTGTAAGTACGGTTTGATTGTCAAAAACGTTTCTATTTCCATCTATTCAGTTTACTCAATTCATTTTAGCATAAGTATGCTGTTAGTTCTATTTAACCCATAGATAGGGCCCTATCAGGTGCTACCACTCCAGGCCAGAGTGGACCTGGGAGCAATGGCAATAAAGGGGTACACCGCATTCCCCAAAGCTCCAGCATTGCTGGAACCTCACCATCAGATTGTTTAGTGTCATATCCAGGACACTCGTTGGGGGGGGGTCTTACTCCTCTGCAGAGAAGCAGTCAGTGTATTCTACAGCCCCAGCCAACTGGGCAAAGTGTACGACTGATTACAGCCACCAAAAGCAATACTGACAACTCAAAGACCAGAAGAACAACAATGACCAGAAAACAAAAATGGGAAGAAAAACAACTCTATGGACGGTAAGCAACATCTCTTTTGAGAAAACATGGACATGGCTAAGAAAGGGAAACCTTAAGAGAGTAACTAAATCTTTCCTTATAGCAGCACAAAACAACACCATAAGAATCAATCATATCAAAGCAAGGATAGATAAGACACAACAAAACATAGGTTATATGTTGATAGAGATGAAACGATCAACCACATAATAAGCTAATGCAACAAATTAATACAGAGAGAGTATAAGACGAGATACAACTGGGTGGGCAAGGTGATCTACAGGAAATTGTGCAAGAAATTTAGATTTGACCTACGAATAAATGGTGTATACATAATCCAACATCTGTCCTGGAGAATGAGATACACAAACTCATCTGGAATTTTGACATACGAATGGATCACCTAATCTTGGACAGATGACTAAACCTATTATAAGGTTTAGTCATCAACAAAAAAAAGAGAATGTGTAAAATTATGGACTTTGCTGTCCTGGTTGACCACAGAGGGAAAATGAAAGAAAATGTAAAGAAGGACCAATTCCTTGACCTTGCTCGAGAATTGAAAAAAAAAATGTGAAACATGGAAGTAATGTTTATACCAATTGTAAATGGTGCTCTTGGAACAGTCACCAAAGGATTATTAAAGGACTGGAGGACATGGAAATAAGAGGAGAAGAGGAGACCATCCAAACTACTACATTATTGAGAACAGCCAGAATACTGAGAAGAGTCCAGGAGACTTGAGGAGACTTGCTGTCACTCAAACTCTTATGAAAGACCATCAGTGAATGCTGATGTGAAAAACTCTCAAGGAGTAAATAATAATAATATAAATGCACAAACTAGAATCTGGAGGTTCAGACGCACACATTTTGGGGGAATTTTGAGTTGCAAATTAATTACCCAGTCCAAGCCAGATGGCTAGACCTAATCATAGCTGACAAGGAGAAATTAACAGGTCATGTTCACCTTCCCAGTATTCACAGAATGAAAGATGAAGGTGAAAAACAGAATGAATTCTTGGATCTTGTCGGAGAAATAAAAAAAGATGTAGAACAGGAAAATAACAATAAAAACTTTGGAGTCATTGGAACAATTCAAAAAGACTGGCATAAGAAGCAGTCAGAAATAGAGATCTCAAGAAAGATTGAAACCATCAAGACCACAGCACTGGTGAGATCTTCTAAAATACTGAGATGAGTCCTGGCAAACTAATGAAACTAGCAGTCACTTGGACTTGAGCGATGACCACCTGTAAGTATGGGTAAAAAAAATTGTAATGAGATAAAATAATAATTATAATAACCCAGTGATAATTAACAAAAAAAGAGAACTTGATGTATAGTGGATGATGCCATTTCAGCAGACCACTGAGTAAAAATTGCCCAGTCAGCTGGGGCTGTAGAATACACTGATTGCACCTCTGCAGAGGGGTAAGACCCTCCCTAACGAGTTTCCTGGATATGACACTAAACAATCTGATGGTGAGGTTCCAGCAGTGTTGGAGCTTTGGGGAATGCGGAGTACCCCTTTATTGCCATCGCTCCCAGGTCCACTCTGGCCCCGGAGTGGTAGCACCTGATAGGGCCCTATCTATGGGTTAAATAGAACTAACAGCATACTTAAATAGAACTAACAGCATACTTAACACTAACAGCATACTAACATAAGAACTAACAGCATACTAACATAAGAACTAACAGCATACTTAGAACTAACAGCATACTTAAATAGAACTAACAGCATTCATAAAAATGAATTGAGTAAACTGAATAGCTTGAAATAGAAACGTTTTTGACAATTAAACTGTACTCACACTTAAACTGCGTGCTTATGCTTAACTGAATTATTTCAAATAGAACTGTTTTTCGACATTAAAACTGTATTTACACTTAACTGAATTATTACATATAACTGCTTGAATAGTTTGAAATGGAAATGTTTTTGACAATTAAACTGTGTACTTATGCTAAACTGAACTGTTTTCAATAGAACAGATTATTTACATAAAAATGGATTTGGCGTTAAATAACCTACAAAGGTTGATATGCCATAAAACCAAACAAACCAAACCAAACCTGAGAAAAAAAACCCAAAGAAAGCAAAAAAGAGACAAGTACTAAGACCTGGCCAGAGAACTGAAAAACCTGTGGAACATGAGAGCAATAGTCATACCGATTGTGATTGGTGCACTTGGAACGGTCCCTAAAGGCTTGGAAAAGGGGACCAGAAAAGAAAGAAAATTGGAAGATGAATTGAGACAATCTGGACTATTGCATTGTTAAGATCGGCTAAAATACAGAGAAGAATACTTTAGACCTGAGGAGCCTTACTGTCACTCAGACTCCAGTAAAATAGCATTAGCTACTGCTGGTTTGAAAAACTCACAAGGAGTATAATAATAATAATAATGATAATAATAATAAACTCATGAGGAGTATAATAATAATAATAAAAACACACAAGGAGTATAATAATAATAATAGTAATAAAAAAACTCACATGGAGTATAATAAGGATAATAATAATAATAAAAAACTCACAAGGAGTATAATAATAATAATAATAATAATAAACTCAAAAGGAGTATAATAATAATAATAATAATTATAAAAAAACTCACAAGGAGTATAATAATAGTAATAATAATAAACTCACAGGAGTATAATAATAATAATAATAATAATAATAAACTCACCAGGAGTATAATAATAATAATAATAATAATAATAATAAAAACTCACAAGGAGTATAATAATAGTAATAATAATAATTATAATAATAAACTCACAAGGAGTATAATGATAATAAAAATAACTCATAAGGAGTATAATAATAATAATAATAATAAACTCATAAGGATTATAATAATAATAATAATTCTCCAAAGGCTTGGAAAGGGGACTGAAAGAATTGGAAATTGGAGGACAAATCAAGACAATCCAGACTCCAGCATTGTTAAAATCAGCTTGAATACTGAGAAGAGTCCTGGAGACCTTAAGAGACTTGTTGTCACTCAGTCTCTAGTGATATATCATCAGTTAATGCTAGTCTCAAGAATTCACAAAGGCTGAACTAAGTGATTAAAAAAGTTGTTTTTGTTTATATATCATGTGTAATAAATGAATTTCAAAAAGTCAAAAAGTCGGAAAGTTATTTTCTTTATATTCTATAACAATTTCTGCAAATTTTTTATCTCTAAATCCAACTTGAAGATGACAAAAGAGAATGGGGAGTGGCATAGTGGCTAATGTACTTGACTGTGACACCATCTTCAGGGAGTTCAAACTCCAATCGCACTGAAATGTTCACTTTCAGATCAATACTCTTGGGAAAGGTATAAACTCCTTTATCCAACCCCTACGTATGGGTTAGATAGTACGACTACACTTCTTCTATAATAAAGGGTTTGGCATTAAATAACCAATGAAGGTTGATATGCTACTAAACAAAGAAACAAAATAAAAACCAAACCAAAGAAAATTGCTTTTTATTTTATTTTTTATTTTCTAGGCATAAGATAACCCTTGACCAGTTGATAGACCATAAAAAATCAATCAACACCAATCAGAGGGATTGAAAAAGTACTCTATTGCTTCATGATAACAGCAACCCTACGTGGCAAAAATAATGTTACAAAAATTTAAGATGAAATGAAGATCGTGGAGTCCTTGAGGTGTAATGGTTGACATGCAGAATTGTAACATTTTATTCAGTTAATTCAAACACCAGTCACAATATTACATTCACTTTTGGACAAATTCCATAAAGAAAGGCATGAACCCTTTTAACCCTTCAGCTATGGGTTAAATGGTTCCACTACTATCCTTTAACAAGGATTACTTCAGCATTAAATAACCCACAAAAGTTGATAAACCATTAAACATTGAAACATAATAAAATATATCAAATGAACACGAAAACTTTTTTCCTATTTATTATCATACACTATATGAAGTTGAAGCGAAGTTGGTGCCCATAGTTGAGGGTGACCTCAAGGCTCCCTTTTTATTAGCTACAGCAGTGAGATGGAGGTGAAGTAGCTACTCCTTTCCCTGGACTGCTCCACGTTACCCTTGATCCATTCCTTATAATACTGAGTATTAAGCAAGCTGGGAACAAGTACCATTTTTTGAGTCTTTGGTATGACTTGACCTGAGATTGAACCCTGGTCTCGTAGGCCATTGGTGAACACTCTACCCACTAGACCAATGGACTCACTACATAGAATATGTTATTTTGTTGTGTCTAATTTTATCACTTAACTTCTCGGCCATAGATGAGTTTTTTCAATCACCGAGACAACATCTTTAAAGACAAAAACTACTCTAATTAAATAGGGGAGTCACTGTGATTCTGTGGCTAACGTGTTGGACTGTGTCATCATAGTAAGCGGGTTCAAACTCCAGTTGCACTATTACATTCGCTTTCAAACCCTCCTCCGGGTTGTACACCGGCTCATTGGCCTAGTGGGTAGAGTGTTTGGCCATGGTCCGGGAGATCTGGGATTGAACCCAGGTCGCGTCATACCAAAGATGATAAAAATGGTACTTGATACCCCCTTGCTTAACACTCAGCAATATAAGGTACAGATCAACGGTAAAGTGGAGCAATCCAGGGAAAGGAGTAGCGCCTTCCCCTACACCTCGGTGTAGTAGCTATTGAAAAGGGAGCCTTCTGGTCGCCCTCGACTACGGTCACCAACTTTTACTATCCCCCACCAGCTATGGATTAAATAGTACCACTTCTTTTCTTCGACAAAGAGAGCTTCGGCATTAAATTACCCACCAAGTGTGGTGTGCCATTTAACATAAAAACCAAATCAACCCTAATTAAAAACTTTCACTTTTAACGAGACTTCAACTCTCTAAATAGAGGTATTAGCTAACAAAGAATTGCTTCACACACACATACACACACACTCACATGCGTATATGTCATTCATATAATTTTTAAAGCTTCATATACTTGCACATGTTCATATATTTTCCAGTAAAGCATATATCGGAATATATAAGTATATTAGATTTCATTCCTGCTTATATACACACACAAACATGTATCCACATTTATAGATATTGATATATCTAAATATGCAAATGTAACGATATATATTGGAGTATCGTGTCCATGAGTATGGCACATTAGCACAAATTCTCATTCCGATTGTAAGTTGAATACAAGATTGTTAGTGCCACTTGCCGAAACAGGTAAACATAGGAGATTTCAGAGAAAAGCACAGAACCTCTTCCTGAGAATTGAGCTAGTCTTGGATACTGACTTTTTTTTTTTTTTTTTTCATTTTTTCAATTTTGTATTCCTTGTTTATTACCAGTTTCTTTCCACAATCGTCTCCAATAACATGGTGCTGATATGTTTCGGCAGACTGTCTGACAAATTTCCGGTGGCTTTCTGCTCGGCTGTGCTGCATTCTTTGTCAAAATTGGTTGGCGCCTGGTTGTTATTGCAAAAACCATTCAACAGGGAGAGAAATGACCCATGGCTGATTGGTGCTACCTTTCAGCACAAGTGAATATATACACACACACATATGCACACACACACATATACATGTGTTTATGCGTGTGCGTGTGTGAATGTGTGCATCATATTATTAAATATATATGAGGGTAAAGATACATATGTAGATATACATATAATTTTATATATACATGTATATATATATATAATATGGCTCAAATCAGTGATAGTCAATATTCTTTGGCCTGGAGCAAAAAGGAACAAAATATTACTTATTGGAGATTTTGTCCCAAGTATTCATTGTTATATATATATATTACTTTATATATACATATCTATACATATATATATATAAAAATACATATATATATATATATATATATATATATATATATATATATATATATATATATATTGCGAGAGAAAAAGATGCATAGATTTTACAAACTGTGCATGTATTATACACACACTTGAACTTTTCAATAAAGAGTGATATGCACATATGCAATTCTTATCTCTATATATGAATGCATCCAATTATAAAAATATATATATATATATGCATGCTGTCTGCAAAAGCAAGAGTGTGTTTCAAAAAATTATTTTAAAAAGGATTTTAGATATCGATACTCATAATGCACAGTTTTATGGAGAAATGCCTGAACTTTATTATTGCAACTTACTGTCAACTCATTGGTGAAAATTAGATGCTCTATAAACTCAACCAATGTTTCTGCACAGAAATTATATCTGCTTTTTTTTCTGGCTCACTTAGGCTTTGCAATAACTGCTGTATGTAAGGACTCATTTTCAACCATTCTGTAAACTTTCCAAAACCATCTGGTGTAGAATTTGCAACTCCTGATCTGCACCCCTTGTAGATTTCTGGGAGATTCTGAGGTAACTCAGACATATTTCTATCAGATATTATTGGTTTTTGAAAACTTTTATCTTTGAACAATATTAAGTCATTTCAAATTTCTCGTACCATCTGTTAACAGACTGTCTTGATGGCAATGATTTCATGAAATATGTTCGTAAATGCTATTCCCTACAAGTATTTACCTAACCCCCCAGACGAGAACAATAGGTAACACAAGGTCAGTTTTTAAGTAAATCTACTGTGAATTCAGAGATTTAATTCTCTTAAACTTGTTGTATAATTAAGGCTAAAACACCCCACTATTTCCAAATGGCTGGAGGAAGAACATACAGATTCAGGCCTTTCCCAACCACAAAGTGAAATATAAACATGCTCTGTTAAAGTTATTCAATTCTCTCCCATATAATTGAATAATTCTTGGTATAATTCTTGGCATCATGAGTGAAAATAGAACACTTGGTGTTACTGAAAGCCTTAATAATAAATTTGATGAAAAATTAAGGAACATTTTATATCTTTAAAAATGTTTCTTTTTATACAAGTATTTGTAGTATTTTAATACATTTGCCTTTAAATGATATTTAAACCATAAACTTCAATGTCAATCACCTTAAGAAAAGAACTTGATTAGCGGCTTTTTTGTTGGTTAAATGAAACAAATTAATATTTTCTAATTAATTAATGTTAGTGCAGGTTTTATCACCAGCAGAAAATTGTGCAACTAGTCATAGAATTTAATAGCTGATAGAATTTTTTAAAAAATATCAAACTTGAAAATTGGTGTTACCATATAAAACTTTACCTAAAGTGATTTTGGATGATATGCTATGTGGCCAACCAAAATCCATACTTTTCTTTTAGAATAAATGAAGATATATCAAATCCGCCATATTTGAATTTAATTGGTTTGGTTTGGTTTGGTTTGGTTTTATGGCACATCAACCATTGTAGATTATTAATGCCAAATCCATTTTTGGACATATAAAACAGTTCTATTTCAAACAATTCAGTTTAGTATGAGTATAGTTTTTTGTTTACACACAGTTAAATATCAAGACAGTTCTATTTCTAATAATTCAGTTTAGAATAAGTACGCAGTTTAAATATCAAAACAGTTCTATTTCAAGTAATTCAGTTTAGCATAAGTTCACATTTTAGTTCTATATGACCCATAGATAGGGAGGCCCCTATCAGGTGCTACCACTCCAGACCTGAGTGGACATGGGAGTGATGGTAATAAAGAGGTGGTCTGCATTCCCCAAAGCTCCAGCATTACTAGAATCTTACCATCAGATTTTTTAGTGTCATCATCAGGACACTCATTGGTGGGGGGCTTACCCCTCTGTAGAGATACAGGCAGTGTATTCTGCAGCCACAGCTGACTGGGCACTTGGAATTTGAAATTGTAATCTGTGCTGATAGTCCAGAAAAAATGGGTGAATAATAAATGTAGTGGAAAGAGTGTCATATTTTCATGTTATTATATGGCATATTATATATATATATATATATATATATAGTCATCCACTGACAGATCTGTTGCGTTCTATCAGAACTCATCAGTGTGGCTTGATATACTAGCTTCCCGTAGCTGGGATCGAAACCCGGTTGACTCAAACGCCAATCCGAGACTCTACCTCTCATCCACGAGGAACTTATAGCAACGAAGTAAATTTTAAACGGTTATAAAGCACAATTACTATTGTTTACTTATAGCCGCTTAATGGCTACCGAGTGCTTAATTCATATATATATGAAGAGCCTTGCAACAAACGCTACTGGCAACGTGATTACTTCATTCGCAAAAGAATTCAACCCTATGGGGGTAGGGAGTATATATATATATATATATATACATATATATATATATGTGTGTGTGTCTGTGTCTCTGTGTGTGTGTGTGTGTGTGAATATATATATATATATATATATATATATATATATATATATATATATATATATATATGAGTTGTAAGTGAATAGTTTAAAGGTAACTTAATTCGTAAACATTTGTTTACGCACATTTAAATTGTTTGAAGTATTCTGATCTAATACTAATAATTCTACCAAATATTAATCATTTTTTGTACACAGATGGTTTCAAGTATTCCTATCTAACATTAGTAATTCAATCTATCAAATATTCGTACATTATATAAATTATTTGCACACAGCTGTATTGTTGCAAATAACTAATAAAAATCATCCATAATAAATGGTCGAACAGTTCTAATTGACCTAATGATCGGACTATAACAGGTTCTATAGCACTTGGTCAGAGTAGAGCTGGGAGTAATGACAATAAAGATGAATTCCACATTCTAGAGCTCCAATACTTGAACTTTACCATCAGATACAGTTAGGTGTCATACACGGGACACACATTGGTGGGGAGGGTTCTTATCCATTTGGAGACTGGTAGTCAGCATATTTTGCCGTCCTAGGCACAGGGTGGCATTTTTTAGGGTTTCTAGAAATGGCATCAGCTTGTTAAATAGGTGCCCGTCATGTAATGCTTATCATCATAGGAAATGGACACGGCAACACGAGTTCAAATCCTGGACGAGATTGATTGCATTTCACATAGCACTAATACCCTTGGGAAAGGTAGGAATCCAATTATTCTCCCTCAAGCTATGGGTAAATAGTAGGACAGGCTGATTTCTTCAGCCTTGGTGAGGCAACTAGTCTACGAGAAGGAAAACTCTGAATTCAAACCTGTTACACTCTGCTTAAAAATTGATCTTGTGTCATATCCTGCCCGAGCGGAGGGGTTGGTAAATAGGATCAGCTTGTTAAATAGACAGTTAGTATTTTCTAGAAATAATGGATACAGTTATATTACCCCACACCATAATGGATTAGTTGTGAATTTTCTGTATGATAATGACATGAAAAAAGAAAAAGCACCAGAGAATTTGCAACCTGCATTAATTGATATAGCATTACAAACCCTGTTCTCATTTCTTTAATATGTTTCACAAACTTTTTCTCCTCTTTAGGCAATGCAAAGAATGGGGTTTCCATTTTTTTTTAACAAGACAAAGAAATGCATAAATAGATACCAAGTTGGATACTAAAGGGATTTGACAAAGGAAGTATTAAGAACGTCTTGCTATTCATAAATAAAAGAACAGAAATAGATTAACAATTGGTAAATCTGATCAGTTTTGGTTTCTTTGTTTAAAGGCATATCAACCTTAGCGGGTTACTTAATCCTTAAGCCAATCTTATGGAAGAAAAGTAGTGGAAGTGTTTAAGCCATAGCTGGTTAGATAAGGGGGTTTATACATTTCTCAAGGATATTAGGGGACATAATAGTGTGACTCGAATTTGAAATTTCTTACTGCAACATTACAGTTTAGGACATTAGCTCCTATGCGATGTGGACTCTCCTCTGGTAAGTCCGAGAGAGAAAAGTCCTTTTGGAGACAGTAATTAATGCTTTGTGCATGTTAAGCTTCACTTGTTGAAAACCCTTCTTAGCCATTATCAAACAAGGAACAAGTAAATATGTCATCAGTCATCCTAAAAAATTACTTTTCCAAATAATCAAACAGAGAATTTTGTTGATTTATATTTAAACAGCAAAAAAACTAAAAAACCAAAAAAAAAACCAAACAAACAACAGTTGCAACAGGGCATTTACAGGGTGTCTCAAAATAGATACAACCCATTTATGACACTAAACAATCTGATGGTGAGGTTCCTGTAATGCTGGAGCTCTGGGGAATGCAAAGTACCCCTTCATTGACATCACTTCCAGATACACTCTGAGCAGTAGCACCTGATCTATGGGTTAAATAGAACTAAACTGAGTACTTATGCTAAACTGAATTAGTTGAAAATTAACTGTTTTGATATTAAAACAGTATACTTATGCTAAACTGAATTGTTTGAAATAGACCTGTTTTGACATTTAACAGTGTGTAAACAAAACTATACTTATACTAAACTAAATTGTTTGAATTAGAACTGTTTGACTAAACTGAATAGCTTGAAATAGAAATGTTATTGACAATTAAACTGTGTACTTATGCTAAATTGAATTGTTTGAAATAGAATTGATTAATCATATAAAAATAGATTTGGCATTAGATAACCACCAAAGGTTGATATGCCATAAAACCCAACTAACCAACCAACCATTAGTATGATAATTATTTATTATTGAGACAAGAAACACAAAAACAGATTACATGATTGGAAGCTAATTTAATAACAATTAAAAAAGATATTGATTTGATGTCTCTAGCTCAAAGGATGCATTTTTTACAGGATAAGTTCCAAATGACCGCCATTGCGCTGATGACACACTTGGATTTGTTGAGTGTAGTTGTCAATCAGCCTGATGCAATCTTTTTTTGGTATGGCATGAATCTTCTGATTGATGGCCACTTTGAGGTTGTTTACTGATCCTGTGGCTTGAAATTTGTGTACCCAATGATAAATTTGGCCTTCCTAGAGATAATTGTTAAAGTTAAACCTCTAGCAAAAAGGGAGCCTTCGCCAACTTTACTTTTTACTTTACTTGTTGAACTTAGGAGCTTATACGGAACTTCAAACCACATCCCTTATTTAATCCATGGAGGTCACTTGCTCTGATTCCATTAACCATAACTGGGCACAAGTATTAAGTATTCTTGTATTTTTACTTGCCTGCAGTCTGAAATTCACACAACTAATATCCTGGATATAATACAAAACTATCTAATGATGGAGTTCTAGTCCTGTGTTGTATGCTCATAATCATAACAACACAATAATAAAGATGCAGGAAGACTTCTTTATAAATATATGTACCTCTCACTTTATTGTAAGGGTTCGAAAAGGTTATTCAAGGTTTGCGTGTGAGAGGGAGCTGAAGACCGAACGGAACTGCAATATTTTGACCCCCACTCTTATGGCCGTCAGCGTTGTGTCTTTCTCGTTCTCCAGGGCTGCTTAACTGCAGGCCCAGAGGCCCAGAGGCCCACTCTGCTGGCTGATGGCTTTCTTTACTGCATCTTATCAGCAACTTCTCTGGACCCCAACTCTTCGGGCTTCCCGAGGGCCCCTTCGGCTGGGTGTGGCTTTCCCTACCGCATCTCGTCTATAACTCCATCCGATCTCTAACTCAACTAACTTGATTTCTGTCTTGACTGAGTTATATAATAGTTCAACGCCCACTCAGTCACCTACTCGATCTTTGAAATCACATGTTTGATCGTCATCAAGCGGAAATAACTGTCATGCAGTTCACAGGTCACTCTCTTCCGGTGCATCAGTCTATGAGTGTATAATGGGAATTTTTTTTTAGCTCGTCCTATTTCATCAGCCAATTTCCACCCACACGATTTCCTCTCATAACTGCCATTAGAATGTGTCACCTCCTTCTGGTGCATCTTCTTGGAATGGCATTGTTGGCCGGGTCGAAGGTCAAAATATAACACCTGGAGCTTTGGAAAATGTAAAATTCACCTTCAAGAACATGACTCTCAGAATCATTCTGACCCATAGTAGTAGTACCTATTAGGGTCCCTTCTATGGGTCAAATCGAATCATTTAATCATTTGATATACTTGAAAGTATTTAACTGTGTGTAAACAAATGTTGAACTGAAATAGCTATACTTAGAACCATTTGACAGTGTATTACCTCACTCAATAACTCTTATTTTCCATTTTACTGTAGTTGTTACAGTGTACCCTTTGCCCTTATTTCAACATATATCAGATAAAAAGAAAAAAAAAATTATTTGATTTCAGAGGTCTTAATCAAATATTTGTTAAAACTACATCCTAACTTCAGTCCGTCCATTTTCATAAATTCCAAATATCTCAAAAGCTAACAATTAAAATGGCACAAAATCTTGTTAAATATTTTACTAAGGGTGGTATTTGTTCATCTCCCCACCAAAATAAAGTATGGTACAAGGCCTTTTTTCAAGCAGGAGCTCGATAAGGGCCAAAGCACACATGAGCAGCAGTGCCAGAAATTCTTGGTCCCATCAGCATTCTCCAACTGGGGTATCTCAAGCTACTAGTAATGATCTTGGTCCTGCCAAAGCAGGTGAAAGCCGGGGGGAATGGCCCCCTGAGATCAAGGTGTGACCACCTAAGGTAATGAGCGAGACCAGGTAAACGAAATCACTTAAGTCAGTCCATGTACCTCCAACATGACCCAAAAGAGTGTGAACCATCTGCAAGGTTCTCTTTATTTTACTCAGGGTGAAAACAAGACAAACAAATTTTATTTTGACAAATATTGATTCAGAACTTTTAAGTTATCGAGGTATATTTGATTTGCATAATAACTTCAAACAGACTGGAAATGTCTATGTGCATTTCCATATATATTTATGTAGGAGTGGAGGATGCAGATATGTGTGTATGTGTATGTGTATGTGTATCTGTGTGTGTGTGTGCACGCGTATGTGTGTGTGTGTGTGTGTGGATGAGTGCAATTGGGTAATATAAATGATCAGACCGTCTGAGAAGCATAGGACTACTGTCACACCATAATTGTGATAGTGCTATAGTTTCATAGTGAGAAGGAACTGATAGCTCTCTGGTCTTGATTTTTGAGTTTTTGCTTCTAGACTGGTTATCTCATAAATCTAAAAAGCACAGTCTACCCAACTAATCATCCGTAGTCGGAGAAGAAAGGGATTCATGTCTTTCCCAAGGATATTTGTATGAAAGGTATATGCAAAATTTGCAAATAGCCTGATCCAGGATTTGAACTTGGCTTGTCGAGTACTTTTCTCCACACACACACACACACACACACACACACATATATATATATATATATATATATATATATGAAAAACAAGGAATTCAGAGGATGAGTTTTATTATAGTTGATTAATCACATCCTGTAAAGATCTTGTTTTTTGACATTTTTATTTTTATATATCATTGGATTCATTTCCATTTTTTCTTATATATATATATATATATATATATATATATGTGTGTGTGTGTGTGTGTGTGTGTGTGTGAGAGAGAGAGAGAGAGAGAGAGAGAGAGAGAGAGAGAGAGAGAGAGAGAAAATGGAAATACATTGATTGATACATAGATAGACATATAAATATACATTCCTTTTATATAGATTGACAATACAGTTGATCAAACAGATTAATAACACCGAATTTTATATATACAAATAATTCATAAGCAAAATGTAATTAAGACCATCTTTGTCTTCTTCTTTTTTTTTCAAATAACTAAAAGCAGCTAATACTAACTGAATATGATGTGCGTAATATTTTGGAAATGGATCATATTGCTTCCATTATCTTAAAAGATAACTGCATGGTTAAATGTCAGCACATATCATTGTGTCTATCCAGTTTTATGAAATTATCACAGTTGTGTTAATTTAATTTGCAATCATCACCCGCCGTAATGGAATCAAACAACTTGTAAACAATTACGGCAATGGAACTGACTAAGCCAATCACAAAACATAGAAGACGGAAATCTGCATATTTTTTCCATCTCTTGGAAGAAGGTCACAGTTTCTTTTGCAGTTAATTTTTATGGGTTTAGTCAGTAATTAAAAAGGACAAGGAGCAATAGGGAAAATGTGTTTAGGTTCTTGTAGCTCAGATGGCTAGAGTAGCTGATGAACTGTACAGAATTTCTCTATAGGATGTGAATCTGAATCACATTAAAAGGTTGTCCTTTATATTTTCTGATTCACAGTATTTTTATTGTTGTAGTAGACTGAGGACGCTCGGTGATTTATAAAAAAATGTTGTGTCTACTCGTTCTTGGTGAACGTGTAAAACAGATATAACAATATCAAAAACATTAAAAAATAACATTTATAATATACAACGTTGAATTCCATCAGAAACTCAAAGCTGTGAGTTATTAATCTTTACACACATATACACACATACACACAAATATATATATATATATATATATATATGTTCCCCCAAATATATATATATATATATATATATATATGCTCCCCCATGGGGGTTGAGCTCTCTGGCGAAGGAATTGCCTGCCGCCGATAGCGTAATGCAAAGCTCTTCGAAAGAATTGAGCACTCTGGTAGCCGATAGGGTATAAAAAATGTAAACAAAGGCTGCTGCTGCTGTTTCTAAAAATAAAAATACCTTAAAATTCCCTTAGCCAACGTGGTCCGCTTGGTGAACGAGTGGTCTGAAACACAGTCTAACGTAAAGTTGGACGGGTTTCGATCCCGGCTTCGAGCGTCTTGCGTGTCTAGCCACACTGAAGAGTTCTGATAGAACGAAACAGTCTGTCTGTGGCTGACTCTCTCTCTCTATATATATATATAAAATAACTTATTGAATAATAGCACTTACGGTAAGGGAAAAAAGAACGCTGTTAATTCGAAGATAAAAATATACAATGAATCACTGTCGAGGGGAAAAAATATATATATATATATATATTGTCACACCAATTGAAAAAATTCAACAGATATGCAATCGATTAGTCAAAAGAAAAAGACACCGTAAATTGCTGCTAAGCTACAAGTACAAAAAGTGCTCAATACTAAATTGAGCAAAATAGTTACAAAAATTATTTCGTGAGTCAGGAACTAACCTACTATAGTTTTGCCGAAGCAGCTCATCAGGGTACCTAATCCTGACTCGGGATGAGCCGCTTTGGCGAAACTGTAGAAGGTTAGTTCCTGACTCACAAAATAATCTTTGTATATATATATATAAGTGTGTGTTTGTGTTAAGGTTAAAGTCCAAATTAATAATTTAATAAGAGGATTTGGTTTGATTTGCTGACATTGTGTGCGCGTGTGTGTGTGTGAGTAAAATTGTGTAATGTAAATGATCAGACCTTTTGAGGAGCATTGGACCACAGTCACACCATAATTGTAATAGTTCGATTGCATATCTGTTGAATTTTTTCAATTGGTGTGACAAGGTTGGTCTTTTCTTTTTCTTTCCAATGTATATATATATTTTCCCCTCGACAGGTTTATGGAGGTGCCCGTGGTGTAATGGTTATCGTCGTACACGGCGACACGAGTTCAAATCCTGGACCTGACTGATTGCATTTCACATAGCACTAATACCCATGGGAAATGTATGAATCCAAATATTCTCCCTCCAACTATGGATAAATAGTAGGGCAGATTAGGTTCTTCAGCCTTGGTGAGGCAACTAGTCTAGGAGAAGGAAAACTCTGAATTCAAACCTGTTAAACTCCGCTTAAAAATTGACCTTTTGTCATATCCTGTCCGAGCGGAGGGGTTGGTAAATATGATAATTGTAATAGTTCTGTGGTTTCATAATGGGTTAGAATTGCTAGCTCTCTGGATTTGATTTTTGAGTTTTTCCTTCAAGATTGGTTATCTCATAAATCTAAAAAGCATAGTCCACCGTACTAATCATCCGTGACTGGAGAAAAAAGGGATTCATGTCTTTCCCATGGGTATTTGTATGAGAGGAATATGTAAAATATGTAAATAGCCTGATCCAGGATTTCAACTTGGTTTTTTGAGTATTTTTCTCCACACACACACAAACAAATATATATCTATATATATATATATATATATGAAAAACAAGGTATTCAGAGGATGTGTTTATTTATAGTGTATTAATCTCACACACACACACACACACACATATATATATATACAGTGCAATATATATATATATATATACGTATCTACAGCAATGGCCAAAATTGTGGAGCACCTATTAAAAATTGAGATAATAGTTTAAACCTACGTATTTGTGTTCACATACAGTGAACAATTGAGAGCAAATGTAAAATATTTAACAGTAGATTGTATTATTTTTTTGCTTTAAAGCCTCTCTCAAAAGCTTTAGCTGAGTTTCCTACTAAATTCATTCCAATATTCAAAATGATTTATTGTCATACTAAAGGTTGTTTTGTAATTTTCGGGTAATATTCGATTCCTACCAGTGCTATAATAGTATATTTAATTGAAAATGCCTTCAAAGAACCGCTTTCAGAGACTAAAAGGGCTCAAATTGTTGCTTTATCTGGTGAAGGATATTCTCAGGTAGAAATTGCCAGGAAGATGGAATTTTCAAGGAAGGGGGTTCAAATAACGATTAAAAGGTACAAGGAAACAAAGTCTTTCAAAAACAGAAAAGGATAAGGCCGTAAAAAGTCTACAACCACCAGGGAAGACAGATCTTTGAAAAGAGCATCCCTTGCAGATAAGAGGAAAAGTTCTTCAGAGATTTCTGCTGAACTTAGGGAGGGTGCAAACAAAAACATATCAGCTCGAACAGTGAGAAGAAGGTTATTAGAAGTGGGATTAAAAGGATGCAAAGCCTGGAAGAAGCCATACTTCTCACAGGCCAACAAGAAAAAACGACTGGAATTTGCAAAAAAAACATGAAAATTGGATACCTGATGATTGGGGCAAAATTGTTTGGTCTGACGAAAGTAACTTTGAGGTAAGTTAACAGCTTCTATTTCCTAAACTTTGGATGTAATAATTGAAATTTTTATGTGAATATACATCATAACATTTATTCAAAAATTGCAACAAATTTTTTTAATCAGATTTTTGGCACCCCTGGAGCGGTTTCTGTTCTCCATAGGGAAGGAAAGGCATTTCATCCTGATTGTGTAGTTCCAACTGTAAAATTTGAAGAAGGAAGCGTAATGGTTCGGGGCTGCATGGCTTCTTCAGGCACTGGAATGTTGTACACATGTGAGGGCAGAATGAACTCCACAATTTATACTAACGTGCTGGACCAGGTTTTCCGAAACTCTTTGACTAAAATATTTAATAATAACATTCCAAGTGATGTAATCTTCCAACAAGACAATGCGCCATGCCATACGTCAAAAGTTTCAATAGGTTGGTTTGAGAAAAAAAATTGATGAAGTGGTCCTCTCAATCCCCAGACCTAAATCCCATTGAAACTTTGTGGTCCCATTTAGGGAAAAGAGTGAGAATGCACAAATGTTCATCAAAAAAAGAATTAGAGACCAAACTTCATGATGAGTGGCAGAAAATAGATCCTACTACCTGCAACAACTTAGTCAATAATATGCAAAAACGAATAAACTCTGTTATTAAGGCAAAAGGAGGACATACCAAATATTCATTGTTGTTATTAATGTTTACTCCACTTTTCTTAACTTTTAAATATATAAGTTTGAATCATAATTTCGATTTTTCATTGGTGCTCCATAATTTTGGCCAAGGCGGAGAGTATAATGATATTCTCCGTCGAAATAGATTTATAATGACAATTTAACCAGGTTTGAGTTCCCTTCTAATTGCACTATATATATATATATATATATATATATATATATATATATAGTGCAATTAGAAGGGAACTCAAACCTGGTTAAATTGTCATTATAAATCTATTTCGACGGAGAATATCATTATACTCTCCGTCTCCTCAGATGACTTTACATGTTAGACTTGGGCTTGCAAAACAGCAAATAATCCACAACAACTGTCTTCAGATGCTGACTGGATATATATATATATATATATATATATATATATATATATATGTAAGTGTGCTTGATGAGACACAGCTTCCTAAGTAGGTGAACTTATGACAAGTTCAGCTACTTAGGAAGCAGTGTCTCATCAACCGAGACTGACTTCAACATGCGACAAGCAAAGGTTTGGACAGCTATCAATAAGCTATTGGTCATATAGAAGTCAGACCTGACCGATAAAATGAAACACAGTTTCTTCCAAGTACCGGTCATGTCGATAATGCTAAATGGATGCACTACATGGATGCTAACTTAATTTATGGAGAAATAGCTTGACGGCAACTACACAAGAATGCTGCAAGTAATATTGAACAAGTCATGGAGGCAGCACCCTGCAAAGCAGCAGCGGTATAGCTACTTACCACCCATCACAAAAACTATCTAAGTTAGACAAACCAGACATGCGGGTCACTGCTGCAGAAGTAAGGACAAAGTCATAAATGACGTGCTCCTGTGGATCCCTTCACATGGACGAGCAAAGGCAGGAAGACCAGCTAGAACCTACATACAGCAGCTCTGTGTCGATACGGGATGTAGCTCTGAAGACCTGCTGGAAGCAATGGACGATAGAGAAGGGTAGCAAGAAAGGGTCTGGGATATCCATACTGATTGCATGACATGATGATGATATATATGTATATACATATATATGGTGATTGCCACTTATTCACAGAAGAAGGCCATTTCTACAATATTCGGTTGTGAGCACGTAAGTGACTAAGAACTCCAGCTTTGCTTTTGTTATTAAAATACAACCAAGATATTCACGTGCATAAAACGTTCTTAATGTTCATACGCATATAGGAATCCAAAAAACACGAAACACTGACGACTCTCTGGTTCAGGTACGAAATCTTTTATTTACCTTATTGAGTTTAAGGTTTTCCGACATGAGGAGAGAGAGACACAAATTCTTACTATGCTGACTGTTCGTACATCGTCACCTCTCGACTCACTGACTCAACAAACACGCGGCACATTTCGTAGACCCCAACTGGTCACACCTGGGCGAGCTCCGAAAATCAACTCGCCCCGTCTAAGTCCAAATCTCAACTCACCGCTTTTATTCAAAATCACTAAGAATCCCAGCCCATCGCTTCCAGGCATGACGTCATTCACATCCCCAGTCTCATTTCTATCTGGTTTTTTTTTTTGTGACATCTGTGTTTGTCACATCCTCACACGCGCGCGTGAACACCTGCCCTCAATGTGTGCACCTAACTAACCCATGCACTGAGCCGAAAGGTTCTAAGTCTAACTAAACCGAAAGATAAGATATATAAAACGAAAAATAATAATGTAAAAAAAATCCTTCCGCAATTATATAACACTTGCACAAAAGACATGTGAGATCCTCGGCTTTCACACAAGCACACACATGTTTTGTACGTGATTGTTTGTCATCATGGGATCCCATATCACTAAAGAGACCAGCCCATGACAAACAAACCCTTCCACACACATTACATATATGGTTAGGCCTGTATTTAAGAAATGTATCCAGGATGTCTGATGTCTGCCACTTCCGTAGAACCTACCTCAAGATGACGTGCTTGAGTCGCATTGCTTCAAACTTTCTATAGTCATCATAAAGGAGTATCCTCCAGGTTGCGCGATTCATCGCTGTCCTTTCCAAATCCGCAAAATTTATGCCAAGAGTTTTTAGGTTGATTATTTATGACGTCCTTGAAATGTTTCTAGGGTTTGTGTCTTGGTCGTTTACCACACTGGAGTTCCCCGTAAAAAAATTGCTTCGGAAGTCTTCCATCTTCCATCCTAACAAGATGTCCAGCCCAATGCATCTGGCTTCGTAAGATGTACATCTCTATGCTAGGCACATTGGCATGTTGCTGGACAATGATATCTGGCGTGAATGATTGCCACCTGATGTTTAATATTCTCCTGAAACATGTCCAATGGAACGTCTCCAAGGTCTTAATGTGTCGATGATATGTAGTCTACGTTTCTAAATATTGTAAGAGCATAGACAGAACATACGATTCGTACACACTGATCTTCGTTCATATATACATATATATGAATATGTATATACAAGTATGTTTGTATACATGTATATATGTGTATGCCTATGTGTATGTATATACATGCATGTGTATGTATATGTGTGTGTATGTGTAGATATATATGTATGCACATACATGTGTACATATATACATATATATGACATATATAAATATAGATTTACATGCTACTATATACATACACGCACACATACACATACAGAAGCTCATACATACACACCAACTCCCAAAACACACACACACACATGGGTATGTATATCAGTTAATTAGTATTGAAGTGCAGGTATAAGTTGTTTCTACACATTCTGAATATTTGAGATCATTTGAACGAAAACTAGTTAAGTTATTATATAATTTTTCTGAAACGCCATGTATATATACATATTTGTATATGTACATGTGTATGTATGCATATGCCTATATGTGTATGCCTATGTGTATGTATATACATGCATATGTGTATGTATATGTGTGTGTGTGTGTGTAGATATATATGTATGCACATACATGTGTACATATATACATATATATGACATATATAAATATAGATTTACATGCTACTATATACATACACGCACACATACACATACAGAAGCTCATACATACACACCAACTCCCAAAACACACACACACACATGGGTATGTATATCAGTTAATTAGTATTGAAGTGCAGGTATAAGTTGTTTCTACACATTCTGAATATTTGAGATCATTTGAACGAAAACTAGTTAAGTTATTATATAATTTTTCTGAAACGCCATGTATATATACATATTTGTATATGTACATGTGTATGTATGCATATGCCTATATGTGTATATGTATGTAGGTATATGAATATATATATACATACATTATTTCATATATATATACATATATATATATATCATCATCATATCGTGCCACTAGCACGGATATCCCTGACCCTCTCTCGCCACTTCTCCCTATCGTTCATCGCCTCTGGAAGGTCTTCAGGGCTACATCCCGTATCCTCACATAGCTGCTGTATGTATGTTCGAGCTATATAAGACCCCAGCAAAAAAGGGATGTCTTAGGTATGAACCTAAACTGCATCTTATGGTGAAGCTCTAGTTCTGGAAATCTAGGGAGTCAGTAGTATCCCTGCCTTGGGTCACTCTTGACTGAGATAGAGTTAGAGTCCCATCTATGAATAAAATAGATTTATTTAAAAATCATTCATATTCAGTAGTACCTTGTTTTAAAAAAAATCATCTAAAAAATGCTATATACCCTACCTATGAACATTAGTGGCCATGTCCCACTCCTCAAAAAAATACGTTGGACACTATTATGAGTTGGATAGAATATGCTAAGTAGTCACCATAACCAGTGGTTACCTTCTTCATGCTGCTTGTTTGTATTGTATTTTGTTAATGTTCTAAAGATTTCTATTTCATTTCCAACTTTTGTTTTGGCTATTTTTCTCGTTCAGTAACCTTTTGTTTTGAATATATACAATAAAAGTCATTCCTTAACTTCTAGGCATAAAATAAACCTAGACAGGTTGAAATGCTTTTAAAATCAATCAATTAACCAATTAAATGATTTTAGATAAATTAGAAAAATAAAACTAAAGATTAATGACAGTTTTATTGTACATTTTTAATCCTTTTGCTTTTCGTAACCAGTATTTTTTCTTCCTGACAATCAGATGCAGTTTAGTAATATGCCTAAGACATAGCTTAATTTTTCGGGGTGGAGGTTTGTGTCCTTCTATAGGGGATACAGTTAGCATATTGCAGGCACCACTTACAAAGCAAGTCGTAGTATAGGGTATTGTAGACTGATAATTCTAATATAGAATTTCTGATTATCTAGTTAATAGCATTTATAATTATTCTCAGCCGTGATTGTGTTCTTATCTACATATAGCCTTAGCCTGCAGAGGGGTAGACCCCCCCCACAACGAGATCCCTGGATGTGACACTAAACAATTTGGTAGTGAGGCTCCTGTAATCCTGGAGATTTGGGGAATATGGAGTACGCATTCATTGCCTTTGCTCCCAGGTCCTCTCAGGCCAGGAGTGGTAGCACCTGATACGGTCCTATCTATGGGTCAAATAGAACTGTTTGAAATTTAAACTTTTTTCTTCTGAAACGCCATGTATATATACAGAAAAGTTAGAAATGAAACAGTTTCATCATTTAACTGTTTGTATCTTCAAAATGTGTTTACAAATCATATATATTCACTATATATGTATAAACAGGATTTGGCATTAAATGACCAACAATAGTTGATAAGCTATAAAGCAAAGCAAACCAAACAAAAACCAAACCAAACTAAAGCCGTTCAAGCCATTGAATGTACCTTCTTTGGTTGGTATTAGAGTTATGTTCATCATCAAGTTCTACTGCTGCAGCTAAATGCCAGGTTTGTCTTACAAAAAAAATTGTTAGATGTACAGTAATTGTCAACTTTTTACCTCAGGTGACTCTCTAAATGTTTCATTTACGATTGTTCTCATTTCAATGAGAGAGAGAGAGAGAGGTGGGAGAGAGAGAGAGAGAGAGAGAGAGAGAGATGTTTGAGATTTGAACGAGTCAGAATTCAGCAAGATAAAAAAAATATAGAAATAAAAAAAGGTATAATAAACAAAACAAAAAACAGATAAGTTAAATATAATCATGCTGCATATTGAATTATTTCTTAATTCTAAAATTCAGATTGGCTCCAAAGGTCATCAAAGCATTCAACTCGAATTCTAGGTGAGTCAAAAGTTTTGCAATATTTTGCTACAAGCTACTTTGTGGCACATATATCTCATGTAATAGAAGCAATTCAAACTGTGGAAAGTAGTCAGTGTAGTTGATAGTATTGAGGCAGTTGGTGTGCTAAAACATTGTGCATTGCATCACACCAGGTGTGATTTTGGGGTTGTCATTGTGGCGTAATTGTTAAAGCTCTGAACTGTGGAATCATAGTTAGTGAGTTCGAACTCCAGTCGTGCTATTACGTTCACTTTCAGACAAATACCCTTGGGAAAGGTATGACCCCCCTTATTCTAGCAGCTATGGGTTAAATAGTAACACTACTGTTCATCTAGAAGGATGGATTTGGCATTAAATGACCCAATAAGATATTTGTCGCTGCCTTCCGCCAGACAGGACTTGACACAAGGTCAAAAGCCCGAAGGCCGAGTAAAGTGGGGATAAAGGGGAAGGGAAGGTCGGGAACGAGCCAAGACTCAAACTCTGCTGGTCTGTGCTGCTCATTGACCCATTAAGTGCAATGTGGGTCTAATGAGGCAAGCAGTTTCACAAATCCAAATTTGGATCCGGGCACGTATGCCAGGTTATAGCTTAAACTAGACAGCAAGGTCTAGGGCTATACATAGGGGACAATGGTTGCATCTCGCCCACGTGAAGGTGGCACAACCGAAGTTAGGGCCTTTCGGCCTCGAATCTGCCATTGATTTTGATACTCCATCCAACACAAATGCCAGACGGCCTAGCCAAAAGCCCAGGAAAGTATTAAATGACCCAATAAGGTTAATATGCCATTAAACAAATAAACAAACAAACCATAAGTGATTTTAAAGATTCAGAAATGAATAAGCCACATAATCTAATATGAAAAATTATGCTTCCTGGGTTCAGAAGCAACTAAAAAACATTTATTATAAAAAAGTGAAGGCACAGTTGAAAGAACATTGACAATCAGAGAACGTCAGGTAGGTCGAAAAATTATGGATTCTGATGCTATGCTCCTAACTGTAGAAGCAAATCTGGTGAGTAGCACACAGGGAGTATCAGGAGAACTCAGCATCTCATTGTCCAATATAGTTCATCATCTTCATCACCTCAAACGATACCAAATTGTGCCTCACCCTAGTACAATATACAGGGTGGAACGATAAAATTGTCGCCCATGAAAAGACAACATGATTCCATTTCTGTTTAATGAAAACCGGTTTTCTTTTTTTGTTGCAGACCATCTACTTGTTGGCCAGTTGTGTACATATCCCAAGAGTGATAGGAGATTTCTATCATGTCTGAAAGTGACACAATGTTCAACGAGCGAGATTGGAGATGCGCCGCTGTACAACTCATGCTCTCTACCGATCCAAGTTATCACAACAGGACCTCAAAATGCAAATCTGGATTACCACGAATAACAAGGGTGTGCCCAGGGTGATGAAAACAAAGTTTCCGGCTACGGTTATCGTCTTTGGTGTGGTTTCAAGTGAGGTCCACATCATGCCACCTCATATCTTTGAAGTCGGTTTGAAAGTCAACACCAAAGTGTACCTGGATGTGCTGAAGAGTGTGGTGATCCCCTGGTGCAATTAGGTGGCCAGTGGTAGACCCTGAGTATGGCAGCAGGACTCGGTGCCGGCCCACACGTCCAAAGAGTCCCGGGCTTGGCTTCAGAAGGAGTGCTACAACTTTGTACCTTTCTCTCACTTCCCCCTCCTCCCCGCTGGACAACTTCGTTTGGTCATACGTCGAGAACATCACCAACATAACCTCCCACAACACCAAAGTCAGCCTGATCGCCGCCATCCGCCGAGTATTCGCCAAGTATTCGCCGAGCTCCCGCCGGCGCTTGGGGAAAAGGCATGCTCCCAGTTCCAGATCCGCATCGAGGCGGTGATTGAGGCTGAAGGCGGCTACATTGAATATATGTCAGCTCTACTACATAATCAAGTTACCTGAATAAATCTTTTTCAATAAAAGTTTTAAAATAAAGCTGTAGAATTGTTTTCTTTAGGACGACAATTTTATCGTTCTACCCTGTATATAAACTTTAATTTGTTTTTAAAGTATTTGCTTTTATTGACAACTGCAGACTGAAGCAATAGACAAAAATTTCTTGGTATAAAATATTATTTTAGATAATCCTTATTATCAAATTAACCCTAAGTTGCCATCACATAAGCAGCTTTTGTTTTACTATTACATTAAGGAAGACAAATGTCATCTTATATTATGCTTCGATTGTGATTTGCATATTGGCAGTTGACAGAATTTATTTCTGTTTTCTGAGCACAATTATTTTTGGATTCCAGGGCAGCACTCTAAGATAATAATTGGCAAAGAATTGAGCTTGTACAATGATAAGTAATATCCCCTAAATTAAGTTATGGAAAGAGAATTATTAGGAAATAAGATGTTCAAGAAAGGTGATCAAATCTTTGCTGATCTAATTTACTTAAGTAATTTATCATCATCCGTCTTGAAAAAAAATGGCTGTGTCGATAGTAAGTATTATATTATGATTGTACATTTTAGAAGTCGGCAGATGTATATGATTTAATGGTTGGGATGCTTTTTTGTTCACAATAATTCTGTATGTTTGGGGCTACATATTTTTCTTGTCTTTTCACACTGAGTAGACAGATACTTCAGCTAGTATAGAACAATTTTAATATATCATATTTAGATGTATTTGTTATTCTTTTCTTTAACAGCCTCTAAATAACATCGTCTATATTAACAAATGAATGACATGAATAAGTTTTCTTGCTAAAGGACGCTAAACGTAGAAATTTTGATTAAAAGGTCTTTCAATAGATGGCAAAGGTCGGCAAAAGAAACAATATTTCAATAAATTAAAAGCCATCAAAGCAGTCTTCCACAAAATTACTGCCATCTATTTGATACTAGAAGATATGTATCATCCAACCTTTTCTTTTTACGTTCCCTCTCCATTTCTTGATTTTTGGCCAGATCTCTTTTCTAAAACAAAATGCCCTTATGTACGTGGATCATTAATTAAGTTTCCAAACTTTTTTCGTATGGGCACTTTTATTGATAGTACACACATGAAACTATTGTCCCCTTCGAACTAATCTCCTCCGCCTGCAATGCACTTGTTGTACCGTTGCAATAACTTCTGGAAGGCCCCATGGAAGTCCTCTTGTGTGAGCATGTCAATTACCTTCGTCACAGGCTCTTTCATCTCCTCAATTGTCTCATAACGACAGCCTCTGAGCTTAGGGAATAACCAAAAGTCACAAGGAGCAAGATCTGGATTATAGGCAGTTTGAGGAACTGTCTTGATGCCCATTTGGGTCAAATAGTCTGTGACAAGGATGGAGTTGTCACCTAGTGCATTGTCCTGGTGGAAATGCCACTGACCCCATTTGAAGAGTGCTGGCCTCTTCCGACGGAATCTCTTTCTGAACTCCTTTAAAACCTCAGCATATTAACCCTAACTCTAACCCTATCCCTAACCCTTTGGCCAATCAACTCTGGTGTATTGACTTTCTTACTCCTCCCACACCTCTCATCATCCCTCATAGACTCCCTGCCTTCCTTGAATTTCTTATGCCACTCAAAAACTGATACTCAATTCATGCAAGATGGTCGAAAAGCAGTCTGAAGCATTCCATAAGTTTCTGTGGCATTTTTTCCAAGTTAAAAACATTGTTTTATTGTTCTTGTAAAAATTTCCTCACGTTCAAGATTGCATTTTTGAAATTCACCAGCGGTGACAATCAGACTTTAGTAGGGTATATTCCGATTCCTGCTGTAGCTGTTGATTTGAACCTTAAATCATAAAAAATTGGTCAGTTATCTCATAAGATGTATAGTAATAACATAGCGAATTTTCAAAAGTCTATGACAATTGTAAATGCCGGTACAAAAAAGTCTGGAAATTTATTGAAAACACTACGTATTTATTGATATATCCAAAAACGTTAATTAATCCAACCATAAATTTTAGACAGAATGGATTTTAAACGTACAAAATTGTTCTTTATTGATGGATCAGCAATTTGCCCAATTTTGACTTGTTTTCATTCAGATAAAATCCATTGTTTATAAAATTCCCAATTTAGGCACTCTACAATAACATATAACAAGCCAGAAAAAAATACATATACGTATATATTCATATACCTATAAACATGTACATATACACATATAGGCATATGTATACATACATGTGTGCATATTCATATATGTATATATACTTGGCGTTTCAGAAAAATTTCATAATTTCATGATGTAATAACTTAACTAGTTTTTGTTCAAACGATCTCAAATTTTCAGAATGTGTAGAAAATACTCCTACCTGCTTTACGATACTAATTAACAGATATACATACACATGAGTGTGTGGTGGGGGTTCGTGTGTGTGATATCTTCTGTATGTGTGCGTTTGTGTATATAGAAATCTATATCTATATATATCACACACACACACACACACACACACACACACACACACACACACACACAAACAAACATATATATATATATGTATGTATATATATATATGTACACATGTATATGCATACATGTATTTCCACATACACACACATATATACATATGCATATACATATATGTACATACACATATACATACAAATATATACATAAACGTATCTGTATATACATATTCATATATATATAAGCATACACACACACACACACATATATATATATATATACACAAATACATATATATATGTATACATAAACACGTATATGTGCATACATGTACATATATACGCATATATATGTAGACATGTATAATTACTGGAGGTGCCCGTGGTGTAATGGTTATCGTCGTTGAAAATAGACACGGCGATTCGAGTTCAAATCCTGGACGAGATTGATTGCATTTCACATAGCACTAATACCCCTGGGAAAGGTATGAATCCAATTATTCTCCCTCTAGCTATGGGTAAATAGTAGGACAGACTAGGTTCTTCTGCCTTGGTGAGGCAACTAGTCTAGGAGAAGGAAAACTCTGAATTCAAACCTGTTAAACTCCGCTTAAAAATTGACCTTGTGTCATATCCTGCCCGAGCGGAGGGGTTGGGTAAATAGGATATTTGTAGACATGTATATGCATGCATATATATATATGCATACTTACATACGTACATATATTAAAGAATTTGTTGGATTCAGGTAATTCAGTGATTTCAACTTTTCATCTCGGCATAATCAATAAGATTTTGACTTCTCATTAAGTGCATATGTTTTCTTCAACAATTTTATCTCAACTTATATATACATATTTATATTGCAATTAATTTAATGTTCAAACACCCTTTTCTTTTTTTGTAAATAGCACTTCTATATCTGAAGAGAGAAAACATTAAACAGAGAAATTATCTGTTATTTCTACATATGCAGTTAAAATTTGAGATAATTTGGATAAGAATTGGTTAAGTTATTAGATAATATCAATTTTTCTGAAACAGCCAGTATATATAAGATAGTAAGTTGGCGATCATAGTCGGGGGCAACCCGAAAGCTCCCTTTTCAATAGCTACTACACCAAGGTACTCTTGAAAAGTACCTTATAATGCTAAGGTATCAAGTACCATTTTTTGAGTCTTTGGTATGACTCGACCTGAGATTGAACCCTAGTCTCTGCGACCACTCTACAACTAGGCCAATAGGCCAGTATATTCATTTAGGATATGATTATTAATAAATATATTATAGTTTTTATATATATATATATATATATATATATATATATATATATATATATATATTTAATACTATGAATGCTTACCTGTGACCACTGGTTTCATGCCGTCTTTAAACGACAATCGTCTGGCAGAAAAAGAAAGATTTTTGAGAAATCAAAAAAAAAAAAAATGGAAAAGATACAGTCAAAAGAACATTTACATTAGAATTGCATATAAGTCTCTTTGTGTGTGTGTGTGTGATGATACACGTACCACATGACCGATTTGATGTTGTCTCATGAGTATATGTGTAGCGATGTGAAGCAAAATTTGGCAGAAGTCAAGAGATGGTAGGGGATTTGACCAAATTGATTTTTTTTATTATGTGTAGAGATAATTTCAGCTTAGGGACAAAGTTATCATCATCATTGCATTATGAAAATATAAATTTTTGATATTCATTGAACATATCAGTATACTGCATTTGGTCTTCCACAAACCCACCTAGCCCAGTCGGCTGGGGCTGTAGAATACACCGACTGCTTCTCTGCAGAGGGGTAAGATCCCCACAACGAGTGTCCTGGATATGACACTAAACAATCTGATGGTGAGGTTCCAGCAGTACTGGAGCTTTGGGGAATACGGAGTACCCCTTCATTGCCATCGCTCCCAGGTCCACTCTGGCCTGGCGTGGTAGCACCTGATAGGGTCCTATCTATGGGTTAAATAGAACTAACAGCATACTTATGCTAAACTGAATTGCTTGAATAAACTGAATAGCTTGAAATAAAAATATTTTTGACAATTACACCGTACTTACATTTAAACTGTGTGCTTATGCTTAACTGAATTATTTGAAATAGAAGTGTCTTTTCGACATAAAAACTGTATTTACACTTAACTGAATTGTTACATAAAACTGCTTGAATAGTTTGAAATTGAAATGTTTTTGACCATTAAACTATGTACTTATGCTAAACTGAATTGTTTTAAAAAGAACAGATTATTTACATAAAAATGGATTTGGCGTTAAATAACCTGCAAAGGTTGATATGCCATTAAACCCAAGAAACCAACCAACCAACAAACCCACCAAGTGAGATAGTAACAACCATATAATGTCGTAATATATATATATATATATATATATAATCTTGGTTGGCCATAACTTTAATGATATCTGTTAGTGTGTAGAATATGAAATTTGAACCATAACCTATGTATGAATGTTTCACAGCGGAGGTGGGGACCTTCTTTTATTGACCTCCAAAGTCAGTTCTTCCTTTGATGTAATGGGAATATCTCTACCAATGCCCTTCTGACTACAAGTGTTGCCAGAAACGAGGTAAAAATTCACAATCAATCTGGTTTAAGGTACCCACATGATTTAAAATCAGACTTGTCTCTCTCTTTCCCTGTGACCAGTTGTCTAGCTATTTCTTCTTAAACAGGGTAGGGAGAAGTGGGTTCATACCTTTCACTCACCAAAATTCAATCTTAGTTTGGCTATTTCATTTTTCATAGCACTATCCATATGCACACATACACACACACACACACACACACACGTGCAGACACACACACACACATGCATATGTATGTGTATGCATATATATCTATATGTAAATTAATCCATTTCTCACTCTCTCTTTCTCTCTTTCTCTCTCCCTCTATATATATGTGTATGAATAAGAATAAATATATATGTATGTTCACATATCGAACACTTAATGTTAGAGTATTAGTTAAATGTGCAAATAAAACAATGTCATGTCATTTGTCAGACTGATTTCAAATCATGGGAAATTTTGGCAACGACAGTCTTTTAACTAAAATGACATGAATTTTTCACTTTTAGATTTATTGTAAGCCAATAGCAGAGATTAATATCTCAATATTTTTTCCGAGAAAATACTTACTCTAATATATTCTACCATCTTCCAAAATATGAACTTTGACAACTCTCACCGGGAACTTAGATTCCTAAAGCAAAACTTAGCTGTGTTCCTTATTCAATCCTTAACATTGGAATGATCCAAATAAGTTCAACCTTTTCATAGCTATTTGAAATATACCTTTCAAAGCCTTAAGCAGAAATTCTCAAACTGCAGTTGTGGATTTAAAATGATTAAAATTAAAAAATAGTGATGCTAAAAAGAAAAAGGATGAAAGGCGGATCTTAAACAAAAAACAAAAACAAAGATCTTTTGAATAAAAGCAAACCTGAATTCCACAAGGACTGCTTCTGGCAGTTTTATAAGTGATGTAATAACCAAGGAACTCACACCAATACAATTGGTGCCAAAGGGCAGGATCATTTCAGAACCATTCCTTTCAAAGGAACTGAAATTAGTTTTTTTAGAAATTTCATAACAAATTGGAATATTAGAACCAACGTATTTTATAAACTTTAAAAAACATTTTTTTTTTTTACTTTTCTGATCTTGTTCATCATTATTTTTCTTTCATCTTTATTTTTCATCTTATCTTCTCTTTTTTTCTTTCATTAAAATAATTTATCTTTCATTATTTTTCCATATCTTTGCTTTTTCTTTTTTATCACTCTTTTCTTTCCAGTGTGTCTGTGTCTGTCTGTCTGTCATTCTCTTTCTGCTTTTCTACTTGTTAATCAAGTTTTTGCACCTAATAACTTCTCTTTAATCTCCAGATTCCTTATAAATGACTATATCTTTCAGATTTTTTACTCTTTTATCAGTTTTTTTTCTTTCTTTCCTTCTTTCTTTGAAGAAAAATATTAAATTAGAAAGAAAGAAAGAAAGAAAGGAAGGAAGAAAGGAAAGAAGAAAGGAATGCATAGAAATGAAGGAAGAAAGAAAGATGTGAAGAAATGCATAGAAAGAATGAAAAAAGAAAGAAATGAATGAAAAAAATAAAGAAAAAAATGTATGAAAGAAGTGAAGAAATGCATGAAAAGAAAAAAACTAAAGAAATGCACAACTCAATAAAAGAAAGAAAGAAAGAAAGAAAGAAAGAAAGAAAGAATGCACAAAAATAGAAGAAAAGGAATAGAAAGAAAGAAAGAAAGAAAGAGAGAGAGAAATAGAAGAAAAGGAAAAGAAAGAAAGAAGGAAAGAAAAAACAAAAGAAAGAAAGAAAGAAAAACAAAAGAAAGAAAGAAAGAAAGAACATGCAGAAATAGAAGAAAAGAAAGAAAGAAAGAAAGAAAGAAAGAAAGAACATCCAATAGTAGAAGAAAAGGAAAAGTAAATAAGAAAGAAAGCAAGAAAGGAAAAAAGAAAGATTATATGAAAAAAAAAAAGAACAGGATTTAAAGAATGAAAAATAAAAACAAAGAAACTGAAGAATGAAAAAAAGGAAGAGGAAAAAATGATGATAAAGAAAAATAAATAAAAAAACTTAATGAATGAAAAGAAAGAAAAAAATCAAAGCAGAGGTCAGAAGAAATTCAAAAAAGATGGAAAAAAATGAAGAAGAACGGAGAAATGCTTTCAAATATAGCTAAGAAAAGCAGATGAAAAGCTTTAATAGAACTGAGAAAGAAAAAATAAAAATGAAGAGGAAAAAAAAGGTTTAAAGACAAACTATGTAACAAATATGTTTCTTGTGTATCACTCCCGGGTCACAGTTCATTAGAGGTAGACAGGGCATATCAGCCTCTGAGTAAGTGCGGATATCTTCTTACTGTGAATGAATGATTTTGTAGATGAAATACTCAAAAGTAGATATTTTCTTTTTAAAAAGAAAATAGAGTTTTCATTCTTTTGCATTTTGTCTTAGATCTTTGGCATCAATTCAAAAAAATTTTCATCAGAAATTCAATGTTATCAGAAGAAAAATAGAAGACGTTTGCAGGGTATTAGGTCAAAGAAAAGAAATTGCATGAGAACAAAATCAATCTAAAGTTTTTTCTTTAGCAGTGTTTGATAATTTTTTGTTTTTTATTTTGGTAAATTTTGATAATGGTGATGTTTGTTTTAATAAAAAGGAAAACCAAACAGAAGATTTTTTTTTAAAATTAAATTTATATTTGTTTCGTCTGTTTTTTTTTTGTTTGTTTTTTTTTTTACATGTTTATTTCGTTAATAAGAAAATAACCGAAAATCTAAATGTTTAAAATAAAATGAAAGAAAGAAAGAAGAAAAGACTGAAATTAGATTAGAAAAGAAAAATGTTTGGACTTGAAAAAAGAAAGAGAGAAAAAAATGAATGTATTAAAATTAAAAAGAAAAAAAGAAGTTGATATTTAGAGAAAGAAAGAAAGAAAGAAAGAAAGAAAGAAAGAAAGAAAGAAAGAAAAAGACTGAAATTAGGTCAGAAAAGAGAAATATTTGCACTTGAAAGAAATAAAGAAAGCAAAGAAGAATGCATTGAGATTAAAAAGAAAAAAGGAAGTTGATATTAAAAGAAAGAAAGAAAGAAAGAAAGAAAGAAAAAGACTGTAAAAAAGAGCAAAAAAGAATGGATTAAAATTAAAAAGAAAAAAAGAAGTCAACATTAAAAGAAAGAAAGAAAGAAAGAAAGAAAGAAAGAAAGGAAAAGAGTTTGGATAAGGAAAAAATAGAAACTGAAAAAAAGAAATAAACAACTAAAGTAAACAAAAACATCAAAGATCAAAGGAAAGAAAAAGGAAAAATATTAGATTGAAGAAAAGAAAAAGAGAAAAAAAGAAAAAAAAAGAGAAGTAAAGGAAAAAGAAACAAAAAAAGGGAACAAGTTGAAAAAAGAAAAGGAACAGGTGAAAATAAAGAAATGTTGACTTTTTAAAGAGAAAAAATATCAATTTAAGCAAAGTTAAAAGAAGAAAGAAATAAAAAAATTGATTGAAAAAAGTGAAGGAAAATAGAGTAAGGTAAACTAAAAGAAAGAAAGAAAGACGAATGATAGAAACAAGAGTTGAAGTAAAATTAATATTGTTCGACCATGAATTATTCAAACAAGTATCTTTATTATTGTTGCTTTGATCACTGCATTCATTATCGTCCCGTAAATTGTCTAAAATTTTATGATAAAATATTTCCATTATGCTATATATGATACGGAATTGTATGATCTTGAAGTTTTTATCCCTTCGTTTCAGTCAATGAGTTCTCCAGCCTTCCTCAGGTGTTTGTCGAACCAGATAATTATCAAGAATGAGCTGACTGTCAAACTGGCCCAGTCACCTGGGGCTGCATAATAAGTAAGACTCCGCGAACGAGTGTTCTGATATGATACAAAACACTTTGATGGTGAGGCTCCATTAATGCTGGAGCTTTGGGGAGTGCAGAATACTCCTTTACTGCTATTACTCCCTGGTCCACTGTGGCCTGTAGTGGCAGCATTGATAGGGTCTTATCCATGGGTTAAATAGGACTAAACTGTATGTTTATGCTAAACTGTGTTGTTTGAAATAGTGCTGTTTATATGTATGGAACCAGGCCATTGGTGTAATAGAACCGGGCCATTGATCTAACGAGTAGAATGTTCACCAATGGTCAAGGAGACTAGGGTTCAATTCCAGGTCAAGTCATACCAAAGATTCAAAAAATAGTACTTGAGGCCGCCTTGCTTAACACTCAGCATTATAAGGTAAGGATCAAGGGTAAAGTGGAGCAATCCAGGGAATAAAGTAGCGCCCTCTCCCTACACCTCAGTGTAGTAGCTATAGAAAAGGGAGCCTTCGGGTCGCCCTCGAATAAGGTCACAAACATTACTTACTTTACTTTTACATGCATGGAAATGGATTTGGCTTTAAATAACCTACAATGGTTGATATGCCATAAAACCAAACCTCACCAAACCAATACAAGTCAATCCATGAATGGAAGACTAAAATGAAACAAAGAAAGAATCTACTGATTTTTTTATGCTTACCAGGTAGGTATCTAAAGTATCTTCGGTAGGACACGACCTGGGATTGAACGCTGGTCTTCTGGACCATCGGCAAATACTCTAACCATTAGGCCAATGGCCCAGTATGTATCTATTAGAATGCAATTATTTCTTAATATGTAATAATCAAATGAGTTACAAATTTCATCCATAATCTTTGTCATTTGATCTCTAAATATAAGCAGATTTTCTAAAAAATGTCTGTAATTAAGATAAACAATTAAAAAAATGGTTACTTCGTGGCTATATTCTGTGTAAATCGGGAGGTGTTTACTTAACCCCTCTGCCATGATCAGAATGCAACAAAAAGTCAATTTTTAATTAGGGCGCTACTTGTTTGAATTCAGACCAGTTACTTTGTCCAGTGAATATTTTTGTTTGGAGTGAGAAAATTCTGTAAAGACTGAAATAAAAAGAAATAATAATAATAATAATAATAATAATAATAATAATAATAATAATAATAATAATAATAGATCCATGTCAGTACGACTGGACTTAGACTTCACTTGAACTATCATGAAATGCAGAAGAAAAAAATGCTGCATGCTGTTTTAAAAAACTCCTGGGAGCTATACCCTCCTAAGCAGCAGCTGCACGACCACTTACATCCCATCTCACAAATCATCCAAAACCTACTGGGAAAAGTTAAAGAAGTAAGGAAGAACTCATAAGTGACATTCCCCTATGGACTCCTACTCATGGACATACCCGTGTTGGCCAACCAGCAAAAAACTTTCATACATCAGTTATGTGTGGATACTGGATGCTGCCAAGTGGAATTGCACATCTGGATGGATGGAAAGAGAGAGAGAGAGAGAGTTAAGGGAATCCATGTAGTCAGTGTGCCTTGCTGTTGATAATGATGATAAATGAGTGAAAACTTTCCAGCTAAGCTGCCTCGTCAATGGAGAAGGATTTCCGTGTTATCTAAATACCTGGAAAGGGTCATGAATTTAATGTTTTTGGAAGTATCTTTTTTGGCCAGATAGACAAAGACCAGTTGGCTGCTGGTGTCAAATACACCGACCGCATCTCTACAGAGGGGTAAGACCACCCCCCTACGAGTATCCTGCATCTGGTGACGAGGCTCCAGTCATGAAGCTTTGGAGCATATGGAGCACCTCTTCGTTATCATAGCTTCTAGGTACACTCTGACCCAAAGTGGTAGCCCCTGATGGGATCCTATCTATAGGTCAAATTGAACTATCTGACATTTAAAACTGTGTGCAAACAAATGGCTTGTGTTAAATTGAATTGTTAGAAAAAGAAAATTTCTTAACAGTGTAATTCCTATGACTGCCGTCTTATTGAATTGTTGGTCATACATAGTAATTCATGGGACCATTTGACTGTGTGCAAATAAATGAATGGTATTCAATAGAATAATTTGTGCTAAATAGCAATACTTGCAACCACTTTCCTGAGTGCAAACAAATCATTAATATTAAATAGAATTATTCGTGTTTGCAATAATTGAAACCATGTGACTGTATAGAAACAATAGCAATACTAGAGTGCAAAAAAAATTAGTTGTAATGCATTTAAAAATGAAATTACCTATAAACTATTTGTGCAAAATTATGACTGATGTTAAATTGAGATTGTTATACACCAATACTTGAATCCATTTAACTGTGTGCAAAAAAAAAAATCCAGGCTTGGGAAATTAATAAAGATAAATAAAATTTTAAAAAATTAAATTAAAGATAAATACAAAAAAATGCAGAGACTCCCAGAAGCCGCTGACAAAAAAAGGGGGTGATGCATCCGCAAATAAGGAACCCTCACGGCAAAAGAAAGAAGCCTATTCTTTTTCAGCAGTGACCAGCGGAGTAACAACACCTAAATCTTCCTGAATACTCGTGGAAAGCGCCATGCGCCCATCTTTAGACGACGCGTTGGCAAACTTTTCCCCTAGTAGCAGCCGTCTCTTTTAGCAACGACCCACGACTAAAAACACCAAATAATGGACTCGTCAGAATCACCCTTAAGACACCATATAATGGACTTAACAACTACAACTGGAAACACCGGATTTACATATATCTCCCCAAAGCATCTAACACATTGTTAACGCCTTAAATACCTAATTTGGACAAACATACCCAAAAAGGACTAACACATGTTAACACCTTGACTTGGAGACGCAACCATTTCATTTGTATTCGGAAAGAATTTCCTCGCACACTGAGTGGTTATTGAACCCAAAAATAAAGGCAAAACATAAAAGATATATTGACCTCCTATTTTCTCTTCCTGTCTTCTTTCATATAATTCCTTTGCAGCTTACATGTCCAAAAAGTTAAACTAGCAAGATAACGTGGGGTAAGAATAGAATAACCCCAAATGGAGTCAGATAGCAAACAACAACATAAATTACCTTGAAATTCCATAGGTTCGTTTTAAAATGTTATCAACAAAATATATTTATAAATTATAGATTTTATAGGTATGTATAAAAAGTATTTGGCATTAGATAACTTACAAACTTTTTCATGCTATATAACTCCACAAACTAATCAACCAGATGGACAATAGTCTGTTTTCCAGAATGTTAAAGGACATATCAAAGAATATGAAGATCATTAAATAAGTTTCCAGACTTTTTTCGTATGGGCACTTTTATTGATAGTACACTCATGAAACTATAGTCCCCTTCGAAGTAATCTCCTCTGGCTGCAATGCAATTGTTGAACCGTTCTAATAACTTCCGGAAGGCCCCATGGAAGTCCTCTTGTGTGAGCGTATCAATGACCTTCGTCACAGCCTCTTTCATCTCCTCAATTTTAATATATTTTTTCCGATATTACTTTTGATATCTTTAATATCCTCACATTAATGAGATGGATTCTTATTTTAAGAAAAAAAGGTTGAACAGAGTATCAAGGCTGATATACTTGCACAATTCTGTGTTTCACCAAAAACATTTGGTACAAAAAGTCTCGTAATTAGCTTTATATTTCTTTCAATCTAGCACTGACTCTTCAAGACAACAATCGAATCAGCAAGACATAATAAACTTATTACTTATCTTTTCCTGATGTTCAAACATCTTATACATAAATATACATATATATGTGCATGTGTTGCCTAACATTAACTATCTTAGGAATATATTTATATATATATATATATATATGTGTGTGTGTGTGTGTGTGTGTGTGTGTGTGTGTGTGTGTGTGTGTGTGTGCAAAAAACTGTCAGCTAAAAATACTGAACTATTTTTTCTTATTGCTAGAAATTTTAACTGAAACTTTAATAATTTAGACACATGTAAGAAGTGATTATTTTCATTCGTTATTGTTTTCAAAGTTCATTAATTGTAGTAAAAAGTCATTATCTTCTAAAAAGAAAATTCTCAGAAACACCCTGAAATAGGGAATTTCTTAGAATTTTCTTTTCTTTGATATCCTATTTTGTGATCAATCCTTTCGCTAATAATTTTAAATGTATATATATATATATATATATATGTAAGTCCATGACCTGACATCGAGTTATTAACCAAATTTTGATTCAAAATCATCCCCTTATTATGCTCAGTCTATATAACTCATACAGGAGTATTTGGTTAAAAGCATTAATAAGGAAACAGATTATGTTGAAAAAATTATTTTTAATAGAAATTATTATTATTATTATTATTATTATTGAATTACTGACTTATTGAGTGATTTGTATGCATGAACGTCCCTTTGCATACACATAGGTGCTGAAAAATTCTTGGCCCAAACGAAGACAGAATTACCCAGTGATTGGTGTACTAAGTATAATTGTTATCGGAAATAGAATCAGTGACTCTGTAGCAGATGGTATTTTGGTTTGGCGCGCAATTTAATTCGACGCATAATTTTACCCAATCAGAATTACCTATCCTATTCAACCCGGAACTCTTTCCCGGGTAGCAGAAATTGGGTAAGCTGCCAAACACAGTCTCTTTGGCTGAACAACGCCGTCCAGTGCAGGCGTCCCATTGGCCGTTCTTCAATAGCACCAGCAACATGAACACATGAGGGAACCTATCTAATTTATGGATTCCTTGCGTCTGCATCTTTTAGACCAAGGAATCACAGTTGAATATGAATTAGATACATTCAATACGCCACCACAGGAACAACTTTATGTCATCCCCAAAATTGGCTATGTCGATGCGATGCCTTATTCTGCTCTCGGCACCTAGCTCTCATTTCACCACTGGGCCACTTTAATGGAGACAACGCATGCCTCTGCCCAAAATCCACCAGATACACAAAATTCACGGTGACTCCAAAGTTTATTTCCTCCAACGGCAAACATAGCTTTCGCTAAACTACGGCGAACACAATCCCTCGCACGTCCCACGATACGCGCTGCTTTCTCAACTCTATCATATCTCCATTTCGTCTCTTTCTCACAACCTTTCTTACGAGACTTGCAGCACAAACGCAAACTTCATTTTCCATGCTGCAAATAAAAACTATCCCTGAAAACATTTCGACTTCGTACATCTTGGAACTTCTCTCACCTTTATATAACTAACAACAATTAGCGATTTACCTTACAAACTTAGCGAGGAAACAACTCAACGTAAACACACACGCACATTAACACTTCTCCTCGCCCAACAAAAAACAAATATTCCTTTACGCTAAAACTCAAATTCTAATTCGAGATACAGCTGTTTGGATTTCATTTAGCGTTAATACCTCTAGAAAAGGCATTAATCCGTCTTTTCACGCTTCAAATTCTGACGGGTTCTTTTAGCCTTAGTTAGTGTCAGGGATCAGACCTAAGGAAAAAATATGAAAGTTGTTCCTTCTTAGGGATAGAAAGGGAGTCGCTTTTCGTCGACAGAGCATTGTGGGATTTCTAGGTACCGGAAGCAAGGACACATAGTTGAGATAATAAAGATAGACTTGAAAATCGGCCATGACACATCTTTGGTGAAACAAAGAATAATCATAATTTCCCTATTATTAAGAATAATCATAATTTTTGAACATCATAAAATCCTATGGGCACACACAAAGTTAAAACAGTTTCTTTTCCGGGTCAAAAGACGCATGTCTTTGCCTGTGGTTAGATAAACCTCATTGTTTTGTTGTACACCACGAGTCTCTCTTTTAAGCTTTGTTTATATATTTTCTTGGTTTTTAAAAACCTAACAGTTAGGAAACCAGTCTGGAAAAAACATCATCATCATCATGTTGCGCCATCGGCACGGATATCCCTGACCCTCTCTCGCCACTCCTCCCTATAGTCTATTGCTTCCGGCAGATCTTCTGGGCAACATCTAGTATCGGCACAGAGCTGCTGTATGTAGGTTCGACATGGTCGTATTGCCTTTCCTCGTCCATGGGAAGGGGTCCACAGGAGTACATCCCTTATGAGCTCGTCCCTACTTCTCCGGCAATGTCCCGCATGTCTGGCACGTCTAATTTTGATAGTTTTCGTGATGGGTGGTTGGTGGCCGTACAGCTACTGCTTCCCGGACTTGTTCAGTATTCCTCACAGCATTCTTGTGTAGTTGCCGTCAAGCTTTTTCTCCATACGGTTTGTTAGCGTCTATGTAGTGCATCCATATAGCAGTATCGACACGACCGCTGCTTGGAAGAAACAGCTTTTTATTTCATCGGTCAGGTCCACCTTCCATATAATAGATAGTCTATCGATGGCTGTCCATGGCTTTGCTAGTCGCGTGTTGATGTCTATCTTGGTTGATGAGACACTGCTTCCTCGGTAGGTGAACTTTTCAACTAGTTAAAACACTCAATTCAAACTGGCAATAATTCACTGAAAAATTTAGATAAAGATGTGTGGTCAGGTAAATACATATTTTCATTTGAACTTAAAATCTAAAAATTATAAATTCTTATAGCTCTTCACCGATTATCTTATTATCCACAGATTTATTTATGATTCTTTTTTTTTTTTTTTTTTAGAAATTTAATGATTAATTAAATGATATACAAGGAATCCCTGTGGCATAATGGCTAATGTGATGGACAGCAGCCTTGAAGAAAGCAAGTTCGAACTCCAGTCGTACTATTATGTTCACTTTTGGATATTACCCTTGGGAAAAAAATATGAACCTTCTTATTCCTCTAACTATCGGCTAAATAATATCACTACTGTTCTTCCACGAGGATGGCTTCGACATTAAATAACCCATGAAGGTTGATAAGCCATTAAACAAAGAAACCAAACCAAACCAACAAAACTCTTATAGTATCACACCCATGATACGGAAATGGGAAACGTACATAGAATGTTCATAACATATATACATAGAACATAGGAATCCCGAAACACGAAAAACACTCACAACTTCTTAGTTCAGGTACGAAACTTTTTATTACCTTAAGTATAAAAGTTCTTCGACATAAGGAGAGAGATACACATTCTTTCTATTCTGGCTTTTCCATCTGCCCCCTCCCCATCTCATGCGGCGCCCGTAGCGCGCAAATTCGTCTGGCCTTTGCGAGCACCGAAAGTCGACCCTTCTCGTTCGGAGTCTAGTTCTCAACTCTCTGACTTTTTTCAAATTCCCCCAAATCCCCCGCGCACGCTTCCGGTGCATGACGTCATTCACATCCCCTGGTCCTGGGATTTTTATTTTGACATCTGTGAACGACACATCCTCCCCGTGTGCGCGTTAACACCAGCGCTTAAGTTTGCACCTAACTAACTCATGTGCTGAGCCGAAAGGTTCTCAGCCTAACTAAACCCAAAGGCAAGATATATAAAACGAAATCCCTCGGCCATTATATTACATTATGGGGAGCCCTAATGGTGTCATGGCTTAAGTACTGGGATGCAGTTTCCACTCTTATTATTACGTTCACTTTTGGACAAATATTCTTGGGAAAGCTATGAATCCCCTCATCCTCCAGCAGTATCACTACTGTCTTTCTACAAGGATGACTTTGGCATTAAATAACCCACAAAAACTGATATGCCATAAAATAAAGAAACAGTCGAAGAAATTTATGTTCAGTAACAGAAATTGGGGATTTAATTTTTTGAAAAGAAATAGCTGTTGTAGCAAATTTTTCAATGATTAAGAATGATCATAATTTTCCTATTATCAAGAATAATCATAATTTTCCTATTATCAAGAATGATCATAATTTTCCTATTATCAAGAATGATCATAATTTTTTGAATATCATAAAATCCTAAGCGTATAAACTATATCATGAAGATGTAATTAATGATTCCCTGTTTTTAAATCATGAAATATTAAGTGTTCAATTTTTCTTTCTAAAACTCGAAGCCTTTAAAAACATTTTGCATGGTTTCCAATTTTAAACAAATATTCATTTTGTTAATTCAGTTTCCTACACAACTTTAAATAAACTTCATGAAACTCCGAAAAAAATTTTATTTCATTTGTACTTGAAAATCAGAATTTATCAAGCTGATATCCTTACCGTGGGACAGAAAGATCCGGAAACAAGAAATATTGATATGTAGATATTTTTCTTTTCAATTTGCCCATTTTGCCAGGGTCCATTTTTTATACTTGCAGCATCTTTGATAATTTTCTGCCGCCATTTTTGGCATCTTCCCAAAATAGGTTCACAGTTTTTATACTTTGCAATATATTTTTTTTTTTGTGTTCTGTTTTGCAAAGTTTTGCATCTTCATTTTTGGTCGTTATGTCTTTTATAGATCAAAAGCCCCCAATTTCGAAATCTTTTAGAAATGTGAAAATTTACCATTTTTTGTCATCTTTCATTGGCTTCCAGAAGAAAAAATGGAATGTTTTAAATGCTGCTTAAGAGCAGGTGGCTGTCAGCTGATGTATACCACGATTGTCTATATAAGCACACATATATATATATATATATATATATATATATATATATATATATATATATATATATATATCGATATATCTATGCACACACACACACACACATATCTATCTTCCTACCAATAGTCCATCACACACACACATATATATATATATATATATTTGGGAGAGACAAAAGTTTCCCTTGAAAATTTAGTTTGGACTGAATATTCAGTTTTCAAACTGAGTTAATCCTACACCTTTCTCCCTTTTTATTCTATTTCTTTATATATATATATATAAGTTTGACAAAACCCATCACCAATATAAGAGATTATTAAAGGAGAAAATGAAATCTTGATTAGACATGCTAACTAATTCATCAACTAACTCTCTTGCATGCACTGTCAACTTGTATGTAAATCAATGGGTGTGATCGAAATTCATGCCAGATTTTAAACCGTCATTTTTTAGATGCCAGGGAACTTAGGCAAGTTGTTCCTTGCTTAAATTCCTTTGGTCCACCCAGGTGACAGTTTAAAACATGGGAGGTATATTGGTCACACTCTGTGTTTGTTTTAAAGATATTGTGAAAATATGAAAATAAAATCTTTGTTATATAAATAGTTTTCTTTAGAAAGGGAAAACAAGTGAGTGGACCTCCCTGACTTGTCTTGAACAGTGGAAGGGTTAATCGATTGTTATTTACTTGGCAAATCTTTTTTGTGACTCATTTCACTGTGAAAAAAAAAATCCTTAATCACTCTTGAGAAGTTTGGTCACAGTTTTATTTTGTAATGTTTTGAGCACATGGTAATTATACAAGACATGATCTCATACACGACTCAAGCATCTAGAAGTGATGACTAGTGTTGTGCCTTGAAACCAATAGTGAGTCCATTATATATATATAAGTAAGTAAAGTTGGTGTTGGGTATCACCCAACTTTTTCCACACAATGAACTAGTCCATCTTCCATATATAGCAGTAGCTACTAATACCAAGGCAGACTAGGAGGTGAAGAGCAGCTTCTTATAGGAATAGTATTAGAACGTTGGAGACTGAAGATCGCACTAGATCACCTTACTTGCTACCGTAGTAACGGAAGCCAATACTATCATTGGACTAATCTTTATTCTGTATTCACTAATCCTATGTTCTTGTATACTAATAGTCTCTCTATTGTATATACTTTTTTCCTGAGAATATATCTCTATTTCCTCTCATATCGTGGTTTGTCTTTTATTCAATATTACAAGCTTTCACTAACTAGAACGCAACAGTTGGCAACCGTAGTCGAGGGTGACCCGAAGGCTTCTTTTTCAATAGCTACTACACTGATGTGTAGGGGAGGTCACTACCTCTTTCCTTTGATTGCTCCACTTTACCCTTGATCCATACCTTATAATGCTGAGCTCAAAATATCGTTTAGAATTATAGCAAGAACACGCGTTGAGGAGGTCTTATACTTCTGCAGTGATGCAATCGGCGTATTCTATAGCTCTAGCTGACTAGACAGCGAAATTTACAGAACAATGTGTGATGCCAATGAAAAAGCAAGTTTTAGCCGAAAGCAGGCATTGTCCTTGAACTGGTTTCTGGTTTGTACATTTACCATTTTTCAACATAAACAAATTTTAATCTCTTGCAAAATTCCCAGAGAATCACCTTTCCTGTCCCCATCATGCAAACTCTAGTATTTATTTTCTGCTAGTTTGTACCATTACTCTTTGTCACTTTTCACATCAGTTCTAGCTTCTAGTCTTCATTGTTCTACAGTATTCTAACTTATCTTCAGCTCTCCCAGTTTCTTTGTTACATAGCCATAGAGAACATAGGAATCTCGAAACACAAAAAAAACATTTACGATTTCTTAGTTCAGGTACGAAACATTTTATTACCTTTGAGTTTAAAGGTTCTTCGACATAAGGAGAGATACACATTCTTTCTATTCTGGCTTTTTCATCTGCCCCCACCCCCCACCCCCCATCTCGTGCGGCAACTGCCCAAGGCCTCCGCGAGCAAGCGAAAGTCAACCGTCTTCTTTCGAGGCAGGACTCAACTAAATGACTTTTTCAAAATTTCCAAAAATCCTCCGCGCACCGCTTCCGGTGCATGACGTCATTCACACCCACTCGTCAACCTTTCTCTGGGATTTTTATTTTGACATCTATAAACGACATATCCTCCCCGCGTGCGCGTTAACACCTGCACTCAAGTTTGCACCTAACTAACCCATGTGCTGAGCTGAAAGGTTCTCAGCCTAACTAAACCCAAAGGCATAAAACGAAATCCATCGGCCATTATATTACATCTTGTCAACATCCTGATTGTACCAAGGCTTCTGCTTATTATTGGTATTACTGTCGCTTTCACACTTCATTGTTTGTATTTCTTTAAATCTACTTGAAGGTCGACAGGAAAAAAAAGTCCAATCACTGGCAATTTTCTTCTCCTTAACAATACTAAGATCTGGTCTTTTAGTCTGGATTTTAAGGTCTGCTTTATCCTTTATGAGCCCACTCTTTTGCTTTTGGCTGTAGAAAACACTGACAGTATGTCTGCAGAAGAGTAAGACTTCACCAATGGGGACACCTTTTGGCAACCCATATCACCTGAGGAAAGGATCCTGGTGGCATAGGAGTCAATGACCTGGGTATTAAGTGGTTACATGACCTGCAGCCCTCCTTTCTTGGGCAAGATGGACGGTCGGAGAGACCCGATCCAACCAACAGCTGGTCATATTAAGCCCTACTACTTATGCAAGGATCATTAAGTAAGTTTCCAGACTTTTTTCCTATGGGCACTTTTATTGATAGTACACACATGAAACTCATGTCCCCTTCGAAGTAATCTCCTCCGGCTGCAATTCACTTGTTCTACCGTTTCAACAACTTTTGGAAGGCCCCATGGAAGTCCTCTTGTGTGAGCGTGTCAATGACCTTCGTCGCAGCCTCTTTCATTTCCTCAATTGTCTCATAACGACAACTTCTAATTTCGACTTTTTGAACTCCGAATACTTGTTCGATCACTGAGACATTTTTTACTTAAATTTTTTGGTCGAACTGTGAATTGTTCAACTTGAGAGTCATTCATTAACCATGTTTCTAATATATATATATAGTCATTTACTTGATTAGGTATAGAATGAATTTTTTTTGCTCCTCCTTTTTTAGCATTGTTTTCTTTTAAAACCTCATTCTCTTTATTTGTAATTGCTGACTACTGTCTTTGAAAAAGCCTCAGTCAAAACTTTTCTATTTGCTTTATAGATTTTAATTGTTTTTAAAATCATGTTTCTCATCTTACAAATCATTTAACTTTGGGGTTGTACCATATATATATATATATATATATATATATATATTGCCACACTAAGCTAATGGATATAAATCTTGTGTTATTATGATAAAGTGTGCTGTTTTGAATATATACTGGAGGTAGCACTCTATAAAACCATAGTTGTACGGTCACTTACCTCCCATCTCATAAACCATTCAAGTAAAATAAGTAAAACATGTTGAGTATTGCTAGAAAATTTAGGATAGAATCATGTGATGTTCTTCGGTATACTCCTACACATGGACACACCAGTGTTAGCTAACCAGCAAAAACGAGCATTCATCAGCTCATTGTAGACAAGGAATACCATCTAAAGGATTTACTAAAAGCTATAGGCAATAGGGACAGATGGTGGATGAGAGTCAAAGAAATCCATGCCGTCAATGATGATGATGATTTATTTTTTCCGAATTCTTTAAGAGTTGCTTAAATATCATGCCCTTGTACTAGACTTACCTTGGCTTATTAAATATTTACACTTCCACATATGTACAAGTAACAAGCAGATCAATATATATGCACTGATATCTCTACTCTTGAACATAACACAGTATATCTATATCTATCGCTCTCTATTTCTCTCTCTTTCTATATATATATATATATATATATATATATATATATATATATATACATGCATAGATAGATAGATAGATAGATAGATAGATAGTGTATATATATATATATATATATATATATATATATATATATATATATACATGCATGGATAGATAGATAGTGTATATATATATATATATATATATACATGCATGGATAGATAGATAGATAGATAGATAGTGTATATATATATATATATATATATATATATATATATATATATACATGCATGGATAGATAGATAGATAGTATATATATATATATATATATATATATATATATATATATATATATATATATATATATATATCTATTTAAGAACATTTTTTATTAAACCTGTTCATACTCAAGTGCTAATCATTGTAAGTATTGATCTTTCTCAAGGCTTCTTAGTTATATTAATAATGATAAAAAAAAATCCTTTATTTCCAATATTCTCTAATCATAAGCAGAACATAGATATTCTCAATATTCAAAGTAAAATCTAATCTTTTTTTTCTCTCTCCACATCAGACATTTCTTTTGGCACTCAACGATTGTTTACAAATCAGAAAGGCAGCATGTGCCCCCCTTTTTTTTTCTTTTTCATTGCAACACAAAAGCCAGTTCCTCTTAGAAAGAAGGAATTCATCTCAGGTTTTCACAATCTCCAAGATTTCTTTCACTCCTTAAGGCTATAGATTTCATCTCTTGTAGAACAATGATAATTTTTTTTTTTTATTAAATCTAAATCTCAATTAGCACCAAGCATAGTTTAATAAACAAATAAATTCATTGTAAATCAATTACGAAAACCATTTTTCAGTGCCATGAGAATGCTGACAGAAGTACCCAGAATTTTCTTGGAGAAGAGTTCAGATTAATGGCAAAAAGATTCCTTTTGAAGTACTTTATTGTTTCTCCGAAACATCTCACAATTCTGTTTTTCTACTCTTCTTTCTACTTTTACAATTTGCCTCTTGTTCTTGTTGTTTTTTTTTTTTTAATACAAAAGCCATTTTGGTGATTTCTTGCCGACAGCTCTGTAGAAAGACAGAAGAGGAAATGGTACTGCCATATCTGATTGCTTTCAATGAAAACGGTCCACGTGATTCAGCTTATGTGTGTGTTCGTGCATAATAAGCACTGATATGCACAAAAGTGAACACGGACAGATTCTCCGCCAGACAGACAAATAGAAAAAGAAAGAGGCCCCGAGGAAAGACGGATGAAAATACATGCAGACTTGTAGAAATGCAAGATTGCACTCACTCTAAATGGGGCAGCAGACGTATGTTAAATAAAGAATTTTGTATTACTTTGAGTGAAAATGTTAGAAATCTGATTATTTGATTACATGCTAAACTACTATTCTTAGTAAATAGCATATTTACTAATTGGGACCGATAACTTTGTTATGAGAAATGTAGTCCACATGCTGTAGTATCATCATTACAGCAAGATTTTTATTAGAGAAATGATTTTATGAGTCAAAGTTTCTGAGGAAAACCACTTGTAAAGTTCATTAGACAAAGAAAGTAATGTTTGAAATTCAATACCTTTTGTTTCCTTGTTAACATCTGAATTGAAACTCAACGGATATCATTTAGAAAAACACACAAAATGATATATTCTGCTATTAATGTGAGAAAAGCCAAGGGCTTAATGCAGAGCTCTACTTGAAAAGAAGAGCATTTTAAATCTTTTTAAGATCGAATTTCAGTAAAATAGGAACTTACAAAAAAAAAAAAGGTTTAAAATCGCAACAAGTTATATTATAAAAGATTATTTTCTAAGAAAGCATGAATCTACTTATTAGCAAGTTTTAAAAAAATCAACTTATACTGAGCAAGACAATATATAAAAACGAGTTTAGATATTGACTGATAAGACGATATTAACCATCAAATAATTACCCACAAATCAATAATTATATATATATATATATATATATATATATATATATATATATATTGTCATCCCCAGACAGACTGTTTCGTTCTATCAGAACTCTTCAGTGTGGCTAGATACGTAGGACGCTAAAAGCCGGGATATATATATATATATATATATATATATATATATATATATATATATATATATATATATATAAATATATATATATATATATTAGCAGCTGTACGGCCATTTGCCACCCATCTCGAAAACCATCCAATTTAGACGAACAAGACATGCTGGATACTGCTGGAGAAGTAAGTAAGACGAACTCATAAGCGATGTACTCCCGTGGATACCTTCACACGGACGAGTAAGAGTTGGGCGACTAGCTCGAACCTATATAAAGTAGCTCTGTACTGATACAGGATGTAGCATGGAAGACCTGTCGAGAGCGATGGACGATAGAGACGACTGGCGAGAGTGTATCAGGGAAATCCGTGACTAGTGGCACACCATGATGGTGGTCCTATTTACCAACCCCTCCGATCAGGCAGGATATGACACAAGGTCAATTTTTAAGCGGAGTTTAACAGGTTTCAATTCAGTTTTCCTTCTCCTAGACTAGTTACCTCAACAAGGCTGAAGAACACAGTCTGTCCTACTATTTACCCAGAATAATAAGGGAGAATAATTGGATTCATACCTTTCCGAAGGGTATTAGTGCTATGTGAAATGCAATCAGCCTTGTCCAGGATTTGAACTCGTGTCGCCGTGTCCATTTCCAACGACGATAACCATTACACCACGGGCACCTCTATGATGATGATGATGATTACTCACACACACACACATACACACATACATATATATATATAATGGTTTTTGACTTTAACGTGATTGTAGACTGGTATATTGTCCAAAGCCGCTGTAAGTTTGCTTTTTTAAGTTGATTGTTTATTTTAAAACTATTTACTGTTTTTGGTCTAAATCAAATGGAAATGCCTGTAATAAAACCAGAAACATAATGAATTATAGCATACTTTTAAGACACTTAGTAAGTTGGCGACCGTAGTCGAAGGCGACTTGGGATTGAACCCCAGTCTTCCAGACTACTAAAACAATGTACCGGCTCATTAGCCTATTGGTAGTGTGTTCGCCAATGGGCCGGGAGACTGGAGTTCAAGTCGAGTCATACCAAAGACACAAAAAATAGTACTTGATACCTCCTTGTAATTGACTTTTAATTGGAATCATTTTGAGATGAGGCTTCTTAATTTGAGAATTAATTTTTTATTTATTGCAGACTTTTTGTCTTCATCTTGGTAGTTAGTTTTTATTATTATTTTTTTTTTTTTATGTTGTTTCTTCTTTCACTACGTTTCGGCCAAATTTCACCTCTGGCCTTCGACAAAAATTCGGTACGGACCCGACTATGGAAGACCAGATAAGCCAAAAAATCCATCCTTGATCGGGGCCCGTGGCGCAGCGGATAGAGGAGTTGAGACTCTGCGGTTCCAGGTGAACATTGTCAGAAGATAGCGGTTTCAAATCCTACCCATGCCGGCCAGAGGTTTACTTGGTCAAAAACGTGGTGCAATAGACAACAACTATGGAAGGCAGTAATTACTGGGGATACGGTTAGAAGACTCATCATTCCTATCCGAGGTCGCGTTAGATCACCTGAAGAAGGCCAGAAGTTAAATTTGACCGAAACGTTGTGAAAGAAGAAACAGCACAAAAACAAACAAACAAACTAACTAACTACCAAGATGAGGACTAAAAGTCCGCAATAAATAAAAAATTAATTCTTTGATACCTCCTTGCTTAACACTCAGCATTTTAAAGTACGTGGTGCCTTCAATAAGTTTCCAGACTTTTTTGTACAGGCATTTAAAATTGTCGTAGACTCGTGAAAATTCACTATGTTATTGCTATATGAGATGATTGACCAATTTTTATGATTTCTCGTTCAAATGAACAACTATAGCAAGAATTGGAATACACCCTACTAAATCCTGATTATTACAGCTTGTGAATTTCAAAAATGCAATCTGGACGTGAGGAAGAACGATATGCAATAAAATTCTGTTTTAAACTTGGAAAAAATGCCATGCGATGAAAGCTGGATCTACAGTTATGACCCCGGGACCAAGAGACAGAGTTCCCAGTGGAAACATGCTGGCTCTCCCTGACCCAAGAAGGACAGACAGAGCAAATCCACCCACAAACTTTTGATGATCCCTTTTCTTTTTGACCGCACTGGCATGATCTACATGCACTGGGTTCCCACTGGACAGACAGTCAACAAGGAATACTATTTTGAGGTTTTAAGGGAGTTCAGGAAGAGATTCCCCCGGAAGAGGCCAGCACTCTTCAAATCGGGTCAGTGGCATTTCCACCAGGACAATGCACCAGTCCACAACTCCATCCTTGTCACAGACTATTTGAGCAAGATGGGCATCAATACAGTTCCTCAGCCTCCCTAAAGTCCAGATCTTGCTCCCTGTGACTTTTGCTTATTCCATAAGCTCAGAGGCTGTCGTTATGAGCCAATTGAGGAAATGAAAGAGGCTGTGACGAAGGTCATTGATACCCTCAGACAAGAGGACTTCCATGGGGCCTTTGCGAAGTTGTTGGAACGGTACAACAAGTGCATTGCAGCTGGAGGAGATGACTTCGAAGGGGACTAGAGTTTCATATGTGTACTATCAATAAAAGTGCCCATAGGAAAAAAAGTCTGGAAACTTATTTAATGATCCTCGTACGTTTCAAGGGTAAAGTGGAGCAATCCATGGAAAGGAGTATCGCCCTCTCCTACACTCCGGTGTTGTAGCTATTGAAAAGGGAGCCTTCGGGAAGCCCTCGACTACAGTTACCAATTTTAATTTACTTTAAGACACTTAAAAGAAAAATTATTCCAAATGGTAGAACTCAAGCGATCTTTCGTTCACACGTGTGTGTGTGTGTGTGTGTGTGTGTGCATGTATACGTGTATGCTTGTTATAAGTATGTTAACTCGCGTGTGTGTTTTAAACATAATATGATATTATATATATATATGTATGTATATATATATATTGATTATGCAACATGTCTTCTCGATAAAGTAATTAAAAATTCCGTTCTCGTAACACGAGGAATTTTAGAGTTTCGAGTTTGTGACAATTCCATTCATCGTTATCTCCTTACCCCCCCCTCTCTCTCTATCTCTTTTCTTTTCTTTTTTTTTTTGTACTCTCTTACTTCAGTTTTTTGTTCTTCAGATTTTTCTCTTTTTTTAACCATTTCGTATTTTTTTCTTTCCTTTCCAATTTCTCTATTCTTCCAACTCATTCTTGCTTCGTTTTCTTTCTTTCTTTCTTTCTTTCTTTCTTTCTTTCACTTGAAAAGCTTTCAACCGACCGATACTCCTGCATCTCAACTCGCTAACACGACTCATGTCAATATCTCGGACCCTTAAACAATCCTTAGTGTTGAATTAAACACAAATAATTGTTGATTATTAAAAATTTACTTGGAGAGTCGAATTTATGCTTTTGGGAAAGGCATATAGATGTCTCTCTTTCCCCTCGATGATAACAAATATAGACTGCATTCTCTAGCCTTCATTGGGCAACTAGTCTAGAAGGAAAAAAACTCTGATTTCAAAACCAGAAGATGGAATCCCTAAAGCAGTCGGTCACTGTCTTCAACAAATGAGTTCTGGGTTGTTTAAAAATACTGTTATCTATAAAATATTCACTTAAAATCATATATCTAATATGCATACGAATAAACAGGATTTGGCATTAAATAACCCACAAGAGTCGATATGCCATAAAACACCATGAGACCAAACCAAAGTGTAAATAGATTTTTAAGAAGTTGGAAGAAATTGAATTGCTTCTACACACGTTGTTAACATTTGATATTTAAGACGAGCAGAGTGTTTTTTTAAGCGACATCATTTTGTAATTTTCATGACTTGCCCTATTCTCGTTTACATTATCTTAAATTTTAACAACCTGTCTAGAAACAAATCTCTGGCAGCCGTAAAGCACCTAATGGTTATCGTCATTGGAAATAGACTGGGCAACCAGAGTTCAAATCTTGGGCGTGACTGATTCCATCTTTTATGGTGCTTAAATTCTTGAAAACGGTATAAATCTGTTTGTAATGGTTCATAGATAGTACATACATAAATATAAATTTTCAACGAGGACAGATTTAACCAACGCTAACTCCCAATTTAAAAACCCTTTAGAGTCGTCATGTAGCGAAATCAAAAATCGTTGACGCCTACAAAACACGTGACACATTAGCCAGCGAGCTAAGAACAATATAGAATACACATTTTTTCTAGTCTTAAAATAAGCAATAAAAACATACTTAAGAACATTCTAGAAGTTTAGGATCAAAACTGTATTAGCATTTAAGTTACATTTTTCAACCAATCAGTTAAAAACATAGAATAGAACATTCTAGAAAAATAGGATCGGAAGTCAACTAACAGAAAATATTTAGGCTCGAAAATAAAATAGTAAAATACAAATCTGATTGGTCAATAAATGTCTACGCGCTAAAATTTTAGGACGATTCTTTGATCCACCTGTAGGATATAAATAACACAGAGTTAGGGAGCCATTAACGAAGACTTACACGAAGACTAAGACAACACCACAAGCCACTAAGCCAGTAAAGCAGTGGCCGATACTGTGTCCGGCAAATTCCTTTCCTTCATCAACTAAAGTTCATGACTTAGCTTCAGATGGCCGAGAATCACATTCAAAAGAAAAACCCGACAAACTCTCTTTCATCAAAGCGACACACTGTCGCCACAATCATAAAACCCGCTATGAACTTAATGTAAGTAAGAACGACTTTAACATACACATATCTTTAAACAAATTTATTTTCTTCTTGCCAGACTTTATTTTCCAAAAGGCCATTTACACATCATGTATTTTATTTGTTTTCATATTCTGTTATATGCATATTAAATTGTTTGTTGTTTAATGTTCGTTGAGTTCTATTCCATTTCTTTTACGCGATTGTAAAGTTTTGTGTTGTATTTGTGTTGGAAATAATTTAGAGAGCAATACCCGTAAAGTACGGACGCACATCTACTGAAATAACCAAATTACATACAACCTCCACAACAACATGCACTGCCTCACCTCCTCCCTATCTGGCAAGGGAAGAGATTATATATAGCTCTTTTTACCTACCGACTCTCTTTATCTTGGGATTTTGAAAGAAGTGCTGATGATTTTGGTCTTGAGAAGAAGTTCTTAGGTAATAGCAGAGAAAGGTATCCAGTCTTAACAAGCTTATCACGATCTTATTGCCTGTATAAATTGTACAATAATAATAACATATCTGACAGACAATTTTTGTTGCACTCAGACTTCTTGTTTATTGCTTTTGCTATTTCGTTTACTATTGTTGACTTTTCGTCTTACTTAAAAATTATTGGGGTTTCCTCATGGTTTAATGGTTAATGCGATGGACAGCGGAATCTTACTAAGCGTGTTCATACTTCAGTCGCGCTATTATGTTGACTTTCAGGCTCACATTGCACTAAGTGAGCCGATGAGCAGCACTGACAAGCAGGGTTCGAGTCTCGGCTCGTTCCCGACCTTCCCCTCCCCTTTATCCCCACTTTAATTGGCCTTCGGGCTTTTGACCTTGTGTCAAGTCGTGTCTGGTGGGAAGCAGCGACAAATACTTGGCACGCTTTTGGCGAACGCCCCGGGGCCTGTTCTGGACTTCGGTCCGGAGCGTGGCCCTGGAAAAGGAACAATGGCAGACTTGGGGCCTTTAATTAGGCACCTAGTTTCGACTAGGCTACCTTCGGGTGGGCGAGCTTGATTTTTGTCTCCTTTGTCCCCCTTGTACGGCACTAGACCATGCGTCTAGTTTAAGCCGCAAACTGGCATACGTGCCCGACCCACATTTGGGTTCGTGAAACTGCTTGCCTCATCAGGCTCACATTGCACTAAGTGAGCCGATGAGCAGCACTGACAAGCAGGGTTCGAGTCTCGGCTCGTTCCCGACCTCCCCTCCCCTTTATCCCCACTTTAATCGGCCTTCGGGCTCTTGACCTTGTGTCAAGTCGTGTCTGGTGGGAGGCAGCGACAAATACTTGGCACGCTTTTGGCGAAGCTCTTTAAGGAGGAATCCTGCATTCTGTGCGGTCGCATTCACCTTAACTTCCGACGTTGATCCCACTTTTCGTGGTAAATCTGCCTTTCACCCACCTACATAGGTATGCACAAAGGTCCTTTTTAGGACCATAAGAGATCCCTGTCTGCGGGTCAGAGCATCTCTGGCGGTCAGTAATGACCAGTTGAAGTAGACGGCCAGGCGGCAAACACGAAGACGGATTCTAAGACCAACCGGTCTTAACTCTCACTCGGTTCCGATTGTCCGATAAGCTGCGCAGCGCTAATGGTACGGTCTAGCCTTTAGCTACTGCTTCGCTATCTGTGCAGCGCTAAGATAACGCCCATCTTAGCCTTGGCCTTCTGGCCTGTCCGCTCGTCCGCACGGCTTTGACCCGACAAAGCCTTCGTTCCCGTCCGATCGTCCGCACGGCTTTGACCCGACAAAGCCTTCGCTCCTGTGAGCTCGTCCGCACGGCTTTGACACGACAAAGCCTTCGCACTTGTCCGCTCGTCCGCATGGCTTTGACCCGACAAAGCCTTCGCTCTCGTCCGCACGGCTTTGACAAGACAAAGCCTTCACTCCCGTCCGATACGTCCGCACGGCTAGGGGGCCCAGCAAGGCCCTAGCCTTTCCTCGACCTCGACGCTCTTGCAAGGTACAACGCAGTCCACGTAACGACTCGCTGTTACGGACTGTTCTACTACTGCAACACCTGACTCACGTACGACCAGCCGTACGAGCCAGCAACCGGATCGATATATCCTTGGTTAACCACAACATATCGTCATAACCGGGGATATCGATCTACCAACCTCGACCGACCTCAACTGCCCGCGACGACTGTCCAGCTGAACTCAACGACTCGACCGACCTCAGCTTACCAGCATCAAACATCTAGCTCAACTCAACGACTCGACCTACGCCAGCGACCCCGTCGAACGCCCAGCTACGAACATCTACAACGCGACGATACCAGCTAACGACATAACCCATTCTAGCTGAAGACTACATACAACCGCCACGGACATTTACATATACGCTTGTAAATACGACAAAATAAATTGTCACTTGTAATTATTGTTATCTCGCCTTTGTTCCTTCCTATTGTTTTGGCTGTTCTCATTCACATAATTCATTTGCGGGGTCGACATACTTATCGGCTCCGCAACACTCTTATTTGGCCAAAATCGGTGTCATGAACAGGAAAAACCCGCTGCATGGCCAACTGCTAGTAGTCCGTACAACCTTGTCTCAGGTTGCACAAAACTATGGAACAAATATCTTTGTGTGAATGTGGAAATTATTACATCTGGAGAAGTAAGGGCGAGCTCATAAGTGATGTACGCCCGTGGATCTATGGCAGAAAGAAACTTAAATTTTTGTTTGGCGCGTAATTTAATTTGACTGTTAAAGTCGCCGAACGTTTTCACCCAATCAGGATGACTTGTCCTATTCAGCCCAAACGATATTTCCTAGCAGCACCAAAAATTGAAGAAAGCCCGCGAATCTCTCTCTCGCTCAGAAATCCGCAAAGGAAACGGACGTCTATTCGTCTGTTCCCGAATAGTTGTACCCTCATCAACCATTATGATGAGAGCCATCTAGTTTATGGATCTCTTCGGTCTATTCTTCTAGACCAAGTGATTCTAGTTAAAAACAAATAAACAACTTCCTACCTTCTTTCTTTACTACGAGGCTCGCAGCATACCAGCGTAAAACCTTTTACTTCATGCTGCCATTAAACCTTCCTTTAAAACCTAACGACGTCTTCGTTCTTCTCCACCACCTTTATTTTCCATCAACATTTAGCGAGGAGATAACTACCAACGAAATACCAACGCAACCAAAGTAATACCAACAAAACCAACTCAAACCTTAAACCCCCTAAAACCTAATAATAATAATAATAATGTTATCCCCATCGCTATATATCACCTCCTGTAGATCCCTTCATACGGACGAGCAAGAGTTGGGCGACTAGCTCGAACCTATCTACAACAGCTCTGTACTGATACAGGAGGTAGCATGAAAAACCTGCCGAACGCAATGGACGATAGGGACGAGAGGCGAGAGAGGGTAAGGAAAATCCGTGCTAGCGGCTCGCCATAATGATAATGATGAAGTGTTATACAACAAAAATTAAAATCTCTCTGGATTCACAAATTCAATACACCCACTCATCAGCAAAACAGATTAAAAAAGACAGGAAGAGAATCCAACAAACATATTTGTTTGAAGGAAGCTAACATCAACCGGATGTTGACCCGGATCTTTGTGCATTTAGGTGTTGCATGAGGAACTGAACCAGGGTGTTCACCGTTTAGAGTTATCGCCCTTGGGGGAGAACCGGTGCGCGGGAAAAATAAAGATGCTTCGATGTAGAAGCAAATCTGTTGTTGTGTATTAGTAAATCTGTTGGAATCCTAAGTACATATCATGACTCATTAGGCTTTACGTGGCTTTCTGTTGAAAAACTAAATTAACAGACAATTAAAAAAACGTCCTTTTTCAACCCATCATAAACTTTGCCCCCAAAGTTTTTCGGAGCCAATTTCGATCCCAAACAGGCCTATAAAACGGTCAACAAAAAGTCATGAACAGCAGTTTACATCATGACTGGTACCAGAGAGAATCTTCATGCATTACACTTCGGATAAGATTAACGACAAAAGACTGCCTACAAATTCACACTTCATCACCACGCCGCACGCAACAAAGTCCGCGACACTTCCACTACCAGATCAAAGACCGCTGACATTCTACCAATCCACACCGCATCACCATGCTACACACAACCAAGTCATCCGGCCAAGAACAGACTTAAACTCACTCACCTCTTGACCTCTATAGGGTAGAAGAAGAAATCTTGAATCTTTTCTGAATCTACAAACGTCTGTTTATCTAAAATAAACGAAATTAAATCCAATTATCTCGTCCATATTCTTTGGCAACCATACGATTATCTATATCAACATTTGTAGGTTATTAATACTTAAGCCACTCTTATTTAAGAACAGTTGTGGTGCTATTTAACCCACATCTAGGGAGATAAGAAGGGGCATACATTTTCCAAGGGTATTAGTCTGAAACTGAGCGTAATAGTGCAACTGGGGTTCGAACTCTTTTACTGCAATATCACAGTCCAGATGTTATCCACTGCACACACAAAAAAATGACAAACTAATTCTCGTAGTTTCCCGTCATAGTTTCACTTCACAGTTAATCTACCCCAGGTTGATACTCTAGAAATTGCTTCCTCCCTGAAAATCATTGAGAGATGTTTCATGATACAACAACAGTTTCATTAGTCACTAACATGTTTTATTTATCTACTAAGTTCTCATTATGTCCATATCTAATCATAGTACAGAAAATGGCATATTATAGCAAGATTATCATTAGAGCAATATATTTAAACTGTTCTAAATTAGAGAATAAAGCAATTTCCAGACCAATTGGAATCTGCATAATTATCTTCATTTGCACTGATTTCATTCTCTGTTTTTCTTTGTTTCTGTCTCCCTCTGTCTGTCTGTAGCTAAACATATATATATATATATATAATCAAATTTTGCTGATAGCACGGAATTTCCTGATTCTTTTTTGCCATCGATCCCTATCATCCAATGTAACTGGCAGGTCCTCGAGACTGTATCCAATATTTGCACAGAGCTATTGTACGTAAGTCCTTGCTGTTCGGTCAACCCTGTCAAGTTCATTCGCTGGAGTCCATAGAGGAACGTCACTTATGAGTTGGTCCTTGTTTTCTCCAACAGTGTCCACCATGTCTTGTTCGTCATACAAGGATGGTTTATGAGACAGGAGGTAAGCAGCCGTACAGCTGCAGTTTTGTTGGATAGTGCCTCCAGGAATTGTTCATAACAATGCGTTGCATTCTTGTGCTGTAAACATCTAGCGTTTTCTCTATGAATTTCGTTAGAATGAAGATGGTGCATCCATGCAGTAGTATATACACAGTCACAGTTTGCAATAAATCCTTTTTTAATTTTGACCGGGTGATTTGATTTCCATATGATCGTTAGCCGCTCAATAGCAGTATTGATATAAACATTTTAGGCAAGTGGTCGACCAAAATGAGAAAGAAAAATTGTGTATGTGTATATATCATCATTATATCATGCTGCAGCATGGATTTCCCTGATTCCCTCTCGTCAGTTGTCCGTATCGCCCATTGCATTTGGCAAGTCCTCAAAACTACATCCTCTGTCCTTACAGAGCTGTTATGGAAAAGTTCTTGTTGGTTGTCTAACTCTTGCTCGCTCGTGTGATGGAGGCCACAAAAGAACATCTCTTATGAGTTTGTCCTTAGTTCTCCAGCACTGTCCTGTATGTCTTGTTCATCTTTTTTTGGATGGTTTTTAGAACTGGGAGGTAGGTGGCCATACAGCAACAGTTGCTTCCTAGATTTGTTCAATATAGCTCGGGGTGTCCTCGTGGTCTAATGGTTAAAGCGATGGACTGCGGAATCGTAGTAAGCAAGTTCGTACTCCAGTCGCGCTATTACGTTCACTTTCGGGCAAATACCCTTCGGAAAGGTATGAACCCCTTATCCCCCCAGCTATGGGATAAATAGTACCACTACTGTTCTTCTAGGAGAATGGCTTTGGTACTAAATAACCTACAAAAGTTGATATGCCATGAAACAAAGAAACCAAACCAAACCATCAATATAGCTCGTAGCATTCTTGTGCAATTCGCGTTAAGCATTTTCTCTAAATGCTTTGTCAACGCCCATGTGGTGCATCCATACAATAGTATGGACACATCTCGGAAAAATTGCATTTTATTTTATCGGATAGGTCTGACTTCCATCGATAGCTGACCATGCCTTCGTTAGTCGTATATTGATGTCATTTTCCGTAGTTGAGACGCAGCTTCCGAGGTAAGTGAATTTTTCCACTAGTTTCAGCAACCACCTTTTAGTATGGAAATGTCTCCTCGTTGATTTTGTCCGAATGACAAATATGAGAACTTTGTCAATGCTCACATAGAAGCAGGAGCAGAATGCATACCAACTAAATTAAAGTGATATATACTATTGACTTCAATAAGTTTCCGGACTTTTTTTTGTACAGGCATTTAAAATTGCTGCAGACTCTTGAAAATTCACTCTGTTATTGCTATACATCTTATGAGATGACTGACTGGTTTTTATGATTTCAGGTTTAAATGAACAGCTACAGCAGCAATTGGAGTACACTCTACGAAAGCCTAATTGTCACAGCTAGTGAATTTCAAAAATGCAATCTGACATTTTAGAAGAACGATATGCAATAAAATTGTGTTTTAAACTTGAAAAAAATGCCACAGAAACGTAGGGAATGCTTCAGACTGCTTTTGGACCATCTAGCATGAATCGAGCATCAGTTTTTGAGTGGCATAAGAGATTCAAGGAAGGCAGGGAGTCTGTGACGGATGATGAGAGGTGTGGGGAGAATAACGAAGTCAATACACCAGAGTTGACAGGCCAAAGGGTTAGGGTTAGGGTTACTATGTTGAGGTTTTAAGGGAGTTCAGGAAGAGATTCCTAGGGAAGAGGCCAGCACTCTTCAAATCGGGTCAGTGGCATTTCCACCAGGACAATGCACCAGTTCACAACTCCATCCTTGTCACAGACTATTTGAGCAAGATGGGCATCAAGATAGTTCCTCAGCTTCCCTATAATCAAGACCTTGCTCCCTGTGACTTTTGCTTATTCCCTAAGCTCAGAGGTTATCATTATAAGACAATTGAGGAGGTGAAAGAGGCTGTGATGAAAGTCATTGATATGCTCACACAACAGGACTTCCATGGGGCCTTCCAGAAGTTGTTGGAATGGTACAACAAGTGCATTGCAGTCGGAGGAGATTACTTCGAAGGGAACTAGAGTTTCATGTGTGTACTATCACTAAAAGTGACCATACAAAAAAAGTCTGGAAACTTATTTAATGATCCTCGTATGTATATATATATATATATATATCCCAGTTGTTTGATAAAACATAAATCAGAATAAATGATTGTTATAATTTTGATATGTTAAAAAAACATAAAGCCATTCCTAGAAAATTTAAAACTTAATAAAAGTTTTGCAGGATTTGGGGTGAAGTTTAACCATTCAAGTTATCAGTAAAACGGAGAATATAGTTATCAACTACTTTGATCAATTACTCGTTATTGCTTGTTTCTATCACGGAGTTCTCTGGCGAGGCGAAAAAAAGGCCTTTTTTCAGAACTTATCAAATATCTTTTCTCTCTCTCTCTCTCTCTCTCTCTCTCTCTATCTTTCTCAACATATATGCAGAAGCTCACTTGTTGTTTCCGCTAATTGGGTGATTTAAAGTTAATCACATGGTCCTAGGAAACCTTCTTTTCAGGCAGCCCCTGCCGAGCTGCCAAAAAAGAGACAGGACTTGATTCATTGCTCAGAACCTGAAGTATCTTTGAAGGGATCTGAGTGTTTTGTGATGACCATATATGAGTCTCAATTTAAGCATAGCCTTCTCTTATATAAAATGACTTCATGTCAATTCAGAGTTGGTGGTTAGTCGGAAAAATTCTCTCTCTCTCTCTTTCTTTCTCTCCCACTCTCTCTCTCTCTATATATATATATATATATATATATATATAAATGATGAAGGTCCCCATGGTGTAATGGCTATTGTTGCAGGAAATGGACATGGTGACATGAGTTCAAATCCCGGATGAGGGTGAATGCATTTCACATAGCACTAATACCCTTGGGAAAGGTATGAATCCACTTATTCTCTCTCCAACAATGCATAAATAGCACGGCAGACAGGGTTCTTTAACATTTGGCAACCCGTCTGGGAGAAAGAAAAACTCTGAATTCAAACATGTTAAACTCCACTTAAAAATTGTCCTTGTGTCACATCCTGCCTCTGCAGACTGGTTGATAAATACATGTATATATATATATATATATATATATACTAGCTATTGTCACTAAATTTGCTGTTTGTTTAATCTGTTGATGAGACATTTCCCTATGATTTATATTTCTTAGCAGACAACTATATATATATATATATATATATATATATATATACACATGAATGCCAAGAGAGTAAGAAAAAGCTGCCTAGGTTTCACCTAACCAGACCATCAGGAGGATTCTGACCAAATAAGGGTTCGACCAAAACTAGATTTTATGAGTTAAAAGACTGTTAGAAAGAATAGAATTATTATAAAAAAGAAAAAAAAAAGGCATTCATATTTAGCTTTTACATTTAGCTTATGGAATCCTGTCGGTATTTTTTCTTTTGGCAAGGCATTATGTTATTGGTTGAACCTATCACGAAAACTATACAAGCAAGACGAACCAGACATGCCGGACACTGCTGGAGAGGCAAAGGCGAGATCGTAAGTGATGTGCTCCTGTGGACCCCCGCATATGGCCAATCAAAAGCAGGACGACCAGCTCGAACATTCATACAGCAGCTATGTGATGATACGGGATGTAACTCCCGAAGACTTGCCGAAGGCGATGAATGATAGGGAGACGTGGAGAGAGAGGGTCAGGGATATCCATGCTAGCCACACGTCATGATGATGATGATGATTTTCAAGAAGTACATATACTTTCCATCTTTTCATTTTTATTGTAAATTTTTTCCCTGAATATCAGTTTGTGTAATATTTTTTATTTGCAAATTGTATGATCTAGGTTTTTCTTCACCAGAATTGTCATAAAAATTATATATATATATATAATTAATATATATATACAAAAAGGCCATTCAGTAAATAACATAAATATCTTGGAAAAAACCTAAATAATTTTTGGATAGAATTTCTTTCAATAAACATAAACACTGCATGCCTTGGTACAAGATTATAACAAAAGTTATCTTAAGCTTACAAAAATATTTGTTTTGAGGCTATTCAAAATGGCTGTTTATCAAATAGAGTATTCCAGGTTTTGCTAGTTAAAAAGTGGAAACCATGTGACATTTTCAGAACAATGTGTATGGAAAAATATATTTTAGTGAAAAGAATGTCTACAAATGGGCTAAACCTGGGTTTGTCACTGAATCTAAAAGACAGTTCATGGAGTGGAAACACACTGACTCTCCAGTAAAGAAAAAGTTCCGGGTGCAGTGGTCAGTAAAGAAGGTTTAGCTGACAATCTTCTGGAACATGAAAAGACCCATCACTCTTGATTTCTTTGGAAAAGAAAAGACTGCAAACAGTGCTTTCTACAGGCTGCTCTGTAGACAATCTATTCATTGAACAGTCGTAGTATATACGAAGGTGGGTATATAAGTCAAGTGTTATAGACCAGTAAAGTGTCCAGAAGAATAACAGCTCGGGTTTGCATGGAACAAAGTATATTAACGAAGTATAATACAACATATGTACAAAGTGTTAGAAGTCACTCCGACATCTAAGTGTTCACAGAGAATAAGTTCAGTGCCCGGTATTAATAGTCACAGAAGAGTTCCTTACCAACCGCAGGTTAGGTACCATAACAATAAGTAAATCCAAAATAGTAGTAATTAAGGATCTTAGGAAAAACATGATTTTATTTCTCTTCATTTACTGCTATATTAACTGATATCTTGATAAACTGTCTCAACAGTGGTATGTCATGATGACTGAGAAAGAAGAGAATGAGTGAGTTATCCATCTGGCAAAACATTTCCCTATCATTAACTCGGGTAGTTGCATGAAAAATTATTAATTTTCAACTCTGGTGTGTGATTATTTGAATGGGTCACTTTTTTTAAATCAAAATTTTATTCGCGAAAAATGATAAAAAAAATATGGGAGATTTTCAAGATTTGGGAAAGAAAATCAAAATAGAAATTCTTTCCCATTATTTTTTTCTTTCAAATAAATTTCTCTTTAAACTGAATAATTTTTGAAAGAACATTTTTAGAAAATTATGCATGTTGAAGATTTAGAAAAAAACTAACTTCTTGTCAGCCATTACATTTCTCTTTTGACTTTAGATTAAATGGTTATTCAATAAAAAGAAGAAATTCTTTAAGAGAATAGACAGCAGATTTTTTACAAATAATTGTAGCATCAAAATGTTGTATTGAACTTTGCTTTTCAAAATAAGTGCTCCAGTATAAGTTGTTTGGAATTCTAAATAATTCACATTTTATAGAATATAGTTTTTCAAAGAAAAAGTAGCAGATCTTTCAAATTTAGGTTGGACTCAGCTTATCTATTTTTATTTTGACTTTTTCTTCTGATAATTCTTTTTTAAAAAGCAAAGTTTCTCAGAAAATAGACAGCTGATTTTTATAAATAATTCTACAATAAACAATTTGAATAAAACTTGGCTTTTGAGATAAGTTTTCCACTATAAATCACCTTGAATTATAAATAATTCAAATTTCATTAAGTCATATTTCTTAGAGAGTAGCCAGCAGATTTTTAGCATTATAACAATGAATAATACTCTAAGGGTACTATGGCAATTATAATATAAGTTCTGTGAATAGAATGTAACACAACACTGATTTTAATGGCCACAGAAGGGTGCCTTTAAGCAAGTATGCTTTTAAAATAAAGCTATGATCTGGAAGCTGTCAAAGAATAAGCAAAGGTTTTAAAATTTATACTAATAACAAAGAAGAGAGAAGTTTTCTGGGATAGACAAATAAAAACAAAGTAGAAAGAAGTTAATAGTTTACAGGTAAAATAGATTTAGCAGTAATTTTGTTATTTTCTATTGCCAACAGTAAACCAAAATGAAATGCCTTTTTTGTTTCTTTTTTAGTTGCTTTTATGATACCTTTGCTACCCGACACCACACTCTGCATCCAACTCTCCCTTTACTTTCCGTTAATCTTCTTCGTTATTGCCTTTTTTTTTAAAAGGTTTTTTTTTTTTTTTTTTTGCTGAAGATGTCATGGATATGTTGTTATCGGAAATGTACTTCTGTGAACAGGAAAATGAATGTTGGTGACTGTTTCAGAATGTTTGACAAATTCTTGGCTGTCAGGCTGAAAACAGACAGACAGATGGACAGACAGACAGACACACAGACAACATATACAAAAATATTTTCATCTTTCATATACAATTACGCATTAACTGATCAAGTATTGTACAGAAATTCTTATGAAGATTTACTATTAGGAATGTTTAGGATAAATATTTTACACTAATATCTACATGCTGGCATCTATATATATATATATATATATATGTATGTATGTATACCAGTAAGAACAGAATGATGTAGTAAGTTAAGCTCTTGGAAGAAGCATTATTTTATTTCTCTTTACTTAATTTATATCTCGATGAAATGTCTTATCTTCTACCCTGAGGAATGAAAAAGAAGATAATAGAAGAATGATCAGCTTGACAAACCATTTTACTATGACTAACCCAAGAAGTGGCATAAAAGGTTATTACCATCATTGTCAACCTTGACAAAGTCAAACCAACTATATATTAGAGACTATACGCTTCTTTCTCACATACCCGTGTGCAATAATATATCAGCAAACATAGCTTGAATGGTGACAGTCTGATTTATTCAGACACAAACCAAAAAACTCTCTCTCTCTCTGTCTTTTTGTCTTTCACATACATATGCACGCACACTGCCACACATATACTGAGTGTGTCCTGGGTACACCGCCAGACTGAATCAGATGGTGATTCTCCAGTTCTGGAGATCTGGGTAGTGTGGAGTACCTTTTCATTGCCATTACTCCCAAGTCCACTCTGACCTGGAGTAGTGGTACCTGTTAGGATCCCATCTATAAAGGAAGTAGATCTATTTAAAAATTATTCACATTCAATTGGACTGTGGGCAAAAAATTATTTTGAGAAACAACACAAAAGAATTAAAGTACAATGAACACAATTCTCTAACCTCTGGGCATAAAATAACACTAGATGAATTGATAAGCAGTTAAAATGAATTAATAAATCAATCAATCAATCAATTATATTCTGAGTGTCTTCTGCAGAGCAAACATTAGAAATTTAAACTCAAAAGCTATTCACAGTTAGTTTATCCTTACTGTTGTATACAGGGAACTACAACAATGCTGATGAATAGAAATATGTTTGGCTTCTTTTCTTGTTTTTCTTTATTCGTAAAATATGAATGAGAATGAGTCAAAGATGGCTGAAATGCACATACATGGGGGCGTCAGTGCAATTTTCCATGAAGTTTCTTTGCCTTGAATCAAAATTCTTTCTTGGCAAATAAAATTTTTTGAACACCCACACAATCACCATGGCCACATATTCCACCTTCATGCCATACAAGGACATGCCTCTAGTCAAGCATACCATTCACATAACACATGTGGCACGTCCACCTGTGACCTGTTTACCTTAGGAAGTAAGTGGTCATCTTGTTACGCTACCCATGTAACCGACACACCATTTCTACCGGGGCATCATCCTGTTTCCCCAAGAAAACAGGTGCAGATCTTATCATGCAACCCACACAACTTATGCGGCATGTCAAAGGAATCTTCCTGTCGCTATCCAACATTACTAGGTATATTACTTGGGCAGTTTTGTGCCACATTAAGATGAAAAATGTTAGTATTGAGTCTGTGTAGTTAATCAATGATTAGAAAAAGTTATTTATTGCTTTCCAATTTCTTGCAGGACGTTCAGGCATTATGTCCTTGCACCAAACTTGGCTATTGATGATATATATGAGTATTTATAAGTGCTGAATAGTTCTCACCATAACCAAGAAGGCAATTATCTTTGAGTCATGAAACATAAGCAATATGCTTGGCTCATCATTTTTCAATTTAAAAAAAAAATTTAGTAAACTTTTAAAAAAGATTGTTAATTTTTTTTGTTGGACAGAACTTTTTAACACTCCTTTGTACACAAGTAAAGATACTAGGGTGATTAAAAGTTGCATAATATTTTGGTATATGTTTGTTTGTGGCATGTATACTATATGACCTAAGTAGTTCAAGCTGAAGAATGTTTCTAATGTGGTTGGTAGTGTTGCAGTGGTTGGTACTCTAATGTGTTGTGCCTTGCTTTGCTTTATCATATTTACCAACACCTCCGCTCGGGCAGGATATGACACAAGGTCAAATTTTAAGCGGAGTTTAACAGGTTTGAATTCAGAGTATTCCTTCTCCTAGACTAGTTGCCTCACCAAAGCTGAAGAACCCAGTCTGTCCTACTATTTACCCATAGCTGGAGGGAGAATAATTGGATTCATACCTTTCCCAAGGATATTAGTGCAATGTGAAATGCAATCAGTCTCGTCCAAGATTTGAACTCATGTCGCCATGTCCATTTCCTACGACAATAACCATTACACCACGGGCACCTCCAATTTTTTTTTTTACCAACCCCTCCACTTGGGCAGGATATGACACAAGGTCAATTTTTTTTAAGCGGAATTTAACAGGTTTGAATTCAGAGTTTTCCTTCTCCTAGACTTGTTGAAGAACCTAGCCTGCCCTACTATTTACCCATAGCTGGAGGGAGAATTATTGGAGTCATACCTTTCCCAAGGGTATTAGTGCTTCCTTCACTTTATGTGTGATCTCAAAGCTGCACAGTAGAATGTACAATGTAGTCTAATATGCAAACCTATTTTTTTTACAAGCTTCACTGGATCATTGTTACATGAAAGCGGCCAAAAATATTTGTTATGTAAAAGGTGAAGGTTTTTTGAACACAGAACCTATAAGTAGATAGTTCAAGTAAGTTCACAAGAACCTCAATTATTAGGTAAGGTCAGCTCGAGCTAAAACTGTGAATTCTGCAGCAATGTTTCAACTCACAGAAACAAATCTGGTAAGAAGCATTTGCCAAGTGTTAACTGAACTTGCCATCTCACAATCAAATGTGGTTCATCACTTTCACGACCTCAGCAAAAGCAACCAAATTGTGTCTCACATTACCAAAATATTGCAAAACTTTTGAATCACCCAAGTAATTATCAATGTACGATGATATAAACAAGATATGACTTAAACGTAAACATTCAAGTGTACATAAATTACAACCATATTCACTTACCTGGCCTTAGCTGGGTCGTCTGGCATTCGTACCGGATGGGATATTGAAATCAATGGCAGATTCAAGGCTTAAAGGCCCCCACTTTGGCTGGGCCACCTTCGGGTGGGTGAGCTGCAAAATTGACACCTTTGTCCCCCTTGTATAGCACTGGACCTTGCTGCCTAGTTTAAGCTGTAAGCAGGCATATGTGCCTGGACCCAGATTTGGGTCCAAGACCAGTAAGACTCATCAGGCCCACATTGCACTAGGTGTGTTGATGACCAGCATAGACCAGCAGGGTTCAAGCCTCGGCTTAGGCCCAACAGTCCCCCCCCTAAATCCCCACTAAAATCAGCCTTCGGGTCATTGACCTTGTGTTGAGTTATGCCTGGTGGGAGGCAGCAACAAATATCATATTCATTTATAGTCAAACAAAAGAGATTTAAATATTGGGCTATGAGATCCAGTTCTGTATTTACCCAACAAGCATCACCGAACACAAGGACAATATTTTGGGGGAGCATAGCTGCATTGAAATCAGAATTTTTCTTATCCTAGACTGGTTGACTGCCCTGCTCTTTTCCTATAGCTAGAGGAAGAGCCTATAGATCAATAAAGCTGCATATTAGCCTTTGACAGAGCCATCAATCAAGGATTTCTGGGACAGGATGTTTCAGCTGTGTAAGCAAACTGATTACTAGAAAACAAGTGATATGTGGGCTGAAGCAGAGCATGTGAATCCTGAACTGAAAGAATGTGACAGTGTTATGAAATTATATATACACAGGTACCCACATCAGTTATGGTCAGTCACCATTAGTGACAGTCAACCAGTTGGAATAACAACCAAATCAGGGCAGAAGCTGCATCAGGCACCACTTGTGGCAGTGGGGTGCAGTGAGCCCTTAGCTGAGAAGTAGAAGTTAGAATCAACCTGGTCAAGAAGATATGAGTCAATATAGCAGTCCTCCGCCAGTCTGTGTCCGCGAGAAATAAAGAGATATATATTTTTGTAAAGAATGAGTTATGGTCTCATCATTCTTTTATTATGGTCATTCAGTCGTTAGGCTATATACTACAATACCTCAATTAAGGGCATTAGCATGAAGTGAAGTATGAACAGCTGCATCAGGGATTTGAATTCAGGTCACCAATTCCATTTCCTAAGATGATGACCATTATATTAAATACACCTCCAAGAGATCTAAGTGGACTACTTTAGGTGATCCTATCTGGTATGAAACTAAACTGTGTTAGACACCAATTCTGAAACTTTAAAGAGAGTTCAATCACCTATTTATTGGCACGACTTCCAGGTCCACTAACTCAAAGAGTCCTATCTGTAGCTGAAACAATTTGTATCTACGTTAATATATTAGTTCTGAAAACATTTTGCCCAGTTAGCTAGGACTGTAGAATACACCAACAGCATTTCTGCAAAGGGGTAAGACTCCCCCCACCAACGAATGTCCTAGATATGACATTAAACAATCTGATTGCGAGGTTCCAGTGATGCTGGAGATTTGATGAATGTGGAGAACCCCTTTATTGCCATTGCTCCCAGGTCCACTCTGGCCCGAAATGGTAGCACCTAATAGGGTCCTATCTATGGGTCAAATAGAACTAACCGTATATTTATGCTAAACTGAATTGTTTGAAATAGAAATGTTTTTGACAATTAAAATGTACTTACATTCAAACTGCATGCTTATGCTAAACTGAATTGTTTTAAATGGAACTGTTTTTGAAATTGAAACTCTACTTGCACTGAACTGAATTGTTTAATATAGAACTGTTTTGACATTTCACTGTGTGTAAACAAAATCTGTACTTATATTAAGCTGAATTAGCTGAATTAGAACTGTTTGAATAAACTGAATGGATTAAAATAGAAATATTTTTGACAATTAAACTGTGTACTAATACTAAACTGAATTGTTTTAAATGGAATTGTTTGCACAGAATGTCATAAAATCCAACCAACCAACCGACAATTAGAATCATTGATATTGTAAGCAAGTTTATCAGTTTAAATTATGATAAAGATACATTTTTGGACTGTATATAATTTCAGACAACCATCGTTAAACTGACTTTAGCATAAGATTGCAGAACAAGTTATCTTATATGAGCTGTAAAAACCAACCAGCCAACCAGCCAACCATCAAATCAAGAAGATTATTTTACTTTGGCCTGTAGATTCGAAAAGATTCTGTCTGAGTTGCTTTAGTTGATTACTGTGTGAAGAACAAAGAAAAGGAACTTTTTAAATGGAAAATACCAGGATCTTGCTCAAGATTTCAAACTTGAGAGCTTGAAATACTGCCCAGAACTTGTAAGCTTAGTCAAAGTTGGGACAAAAAATTTTCAACTTTGAGGAAAATATCAATCCCAGCAACCAGCAGAATTCTGAGAGTGATGACTTGGTAGTGCCTATCCCCTTGGTAGGATCAGATTCATAGCCTGATGCCTGAAGCACTTCCTCATTGATTGGAATACCAATGGAACTACATAGTTTTTAGCATTACCTACCCTTTCACCAAAATGCAAGTGGGTTGTTATTTAAAAACAACTTAGTGTCGAATCCTTCCCTAGGCAAAGAAGCAAGGTAAATGATACTATGTGCTTAATGACTGGTATGCTGGAATTCATCTCAAGGATGGATCCAAGATTCAAGAAAGGATTAAAAATGCTCTGACCAGAAAGTACTGGATCAGCTCAATGCTAGTGAAGGTGCTGACGAACTTAGTAAAGGCCAACAGATATTACTAATCTGAAAATTCATTTATAAAAAGTATTAATCATTATTGTATTGATAAAACTGACAGTAGTAGAATTATCATTAGTTGTCATTGTCAGTATTTACTCTTACCTCTCAGCCATGGGTTGGCCAGTTGTTTTGGGTTGTAGAATACACCAACTGCATTTCTACAGAGTGATAACCCCCTCCCCAATAAGTGTCCTGGATATGACACTAAACCATCTGATTATTAAGCTCCAGACCCGGAGCTTTGGTGAATCTGGATTATTGCTTCATTGCCATTACTCCCTGATCCACTCTGACCTCGAGTGGTAATACCTGACAAGGTCCTATCTATGGGTCAAATAAAACTATTTAACCATTAAGTACACTTAAAAATCATTTAACTGTTCGCAAGCAGATGATTAATATCAAATAAGATTATTAGTGCTAAATAGCAAAACTTGAAAACATTTTACTGTGTGCAAACAAATGAACTCTGGTTCATTTAAAAATGATGTTATTGACAAATTATTTGCTTAAACACGATAAGGAATTAAATAACCCACAAAGGTTGATATGCCATACAAACCAGCTTTACTTCACTTAGAATATTTCCAAGTGAAGTAAAGCTGGTTTGAATTCAATATTTTTCTTTTGGACCAGTTGCCTCAACAATGTTAAAGAACCCAATCTGACCAACTATTAACTCCATAACTGGTGGTGGGGGAGGGAGATAAATGCCCAAGGGCATTGCTACTAAGGTAAATGCAAAACAGCCTCATCCAGTTGTAGAATGAATAGTAGAGATTATTAGTTGTGTATTGATTGTGATTATGATTTTGGTTTCTTTATTTAATGGTATATCAACCATTGTAGGTTATTTAATGCCAATGCCATTCTCCAAGAAGAACAGTTGTGGTACTATTTAACCCATAGCTGGGAGGATAAGGAGGTTCATACCTTTCCCAAGAGTATTTGCCCGAAAGTGAACGTAATAGCACGACTGGAGTACGAACTGGCATACTACGATTCCGCAGTCCATCGCTTTAACCATTACACCACGAGGACACTCCCACCCCCTGTGATTATAAAGATGAAGAAGATATAGCTAAAGTAAAGATATCCTTTAAGAGAGGGTAAATTGTGACTAAGATATCAAAAGAATAACTTTTTTTATATGATGTCTAGGTATTATAATGGTGGTGATGGTTATTTTCAAACTTGAGACTTATAGAAAATATAAAACTAGAAGCCTGTCTAGTGCCAGAAGTAGTTGCATATTTATCACTGATAACTGTAGTCAGTGTAAAAGACATCTGAATTTGACTAATATTCAGTTTAAAATGGTTAACAGCTTAATCAATGCCAAATATAAGCTTTTTTCTGTCCTTACCATATATCAATGATCTCACTATCAAATCATTATGAATCATTGTTATCTTTTAAGATGAGCATAGTTGTACCACAAAGCCAAATAAACAAGTGAGAATCAAATTCACTTACAATAATTTTATAATCCAGATTGTCCTTCCTTATTATATTAGAAAGAGAATCTTATTTTTATACTGATTTTTTTCAAACCCTTTAAACCCTCCCCAGCAGAATGACTTGTGAGATATCATCTTTCAACAAATATCAGTCACCATTTATCCTTGTGCCTTACATCATAGTAAGCAAAACTTATTTAATATCAAGATAACTATATCAACTTTCCTAAAACATATATTTGTACAATAAAAAAACCCACTGAGAATAGGATCAAGAGAGAAAAAAAAATGACGAAAAAAAACAAAAAACATCCAGGAATAGAAAAGATATAAACAAAAGAAAGAGAGAAAAAACTATGCTAACCAAAAAAAAAAAAAAAAAAAGGTAATTTCAACATGAAGGTTGTAGATGCTCTTTTGAAATGGAAGGCATATAAATGCTTACTGTGATGTGAGGGTTGTTGGGTCACTTGTAGAAACAATGCTACCACTATGACTGTGATGATGTCTATAATGAAGAACAACCAGCAGACATTGTCTACATCTGTCTAGAGTGTGTGGAGAAGGGTAAAACGTTGGGGGGTTGGGCTGTAGTTCAGCAAGCACCCAACAATCTACATTACATTTTAGACAAGTAAGTGAGGTCGTTTTTATTACTTACCTTGTACATAATATGGGTATTTGTAAATTTTGTACCAATAGGCAATAGAGGGGGACAGCAAAGAAGAAAGACTTGATAGATAGATAGAAAGATATATAGGTAATAAAACGGATAGATAGCTGGATATAAACAAACTGATAGATAGATAGATTAACAAAATAAATTGAACTTGGCAACATAAAAAGAACTTAAAACATACATTGGTTATGTAAGAAATCGAAGACTGTGTATATATGTATATGTGTGTGTAAGTATACCTGTGTCTGTGTGTGTGTGTTCATCTCTATACAAGGGTCAACTGAAAAGTCCTTAGTTTGACCAAGATACACTCATTTGACTAAATGAGTTTTTCTTTAACATAGTCCCCCTTGCGGTCGACACACTTTTTTCCATCAGTTTTGCAGTATTCAGATCTCAGGGGTCAAAAACATCAACAGCAGATTAAACATCATTGTTTGAACTTTTCTACTGATGAATTTTTCAGCCTATGAACATTTCAGCCAATGAACTTTTCAGCTAATGAACTTTTCTGCCAATGAACTTTTCAGCCAATGAACCTTTCAACCAATAAACTTTTCAGCCAATAAACTTTTCAGCCAATGAACTTTTCAGCCTATGAACTTTTCTGTCAATGAACTTTTCAGCCTATAAACCATTCTGCCAATGAACTTTTAATCTTATAAACTTTTCAGTCAATGAACTTTTCAGCCTATGAACTTTTCTGCCATTGAACATTTCAACCTATGAACTTTTCTGTCAATGAATTTTTCAGCCTATAAACTTCTCAGCCAATGAACTTTTCAGCCTATGAACTTTTCAGCTCAATCTTTGTATGTATATATGACAAAGCTGGTAGTCAGTGTTCAAATCAAGCCAATATTGTAAATTAACCCCTCAATTTCAAAGTGTGGCACAAGACAATGCTTCTTCCTTCTTTGTGGCCTTGTGCAACAAACTGGCACAAAGAAATTCAAGAGTAAACATGATTGGGTAAGAAAGGTGATTCACAAAGAATTGTGCAAGAGATTAAAATTTGACCATGCTGCTAAGTAGTATGTGCCCAAACATTATATGCATTAATTTTTCTGGGACTTTAGGATCATTAAATCACAGCCAGAAAATCAGATCTAGAGTTAAGTAACAAGAGAAAACAACTTGTCATCTAATGGATTTTGCTGTTCCTGTGAACCATAAGATAAAAGAAAGGATTATAAAAGAAAAACATCTCTTCTAATGGATAAGTCAGTGCCAGCAGATAATAACATAAAAAAAAGCTGTCAACTGTTGTCAACAGCGACCCAAAAACTCCCTTTTCAATAGCTACTACACCAAGGTGGAAGGAAAAAAAAAAGTTGTCAACTGTTGTCAACGGCGACCCAAAAACTCCCTTTTCAATAGCTACTACACCAAGGTGGAAGGAAAAAAAAAAGTTGTCAACTGTTGTCAACGGCGACCCAAAAACTCCCTTTTCAATAGCTACTACACCAAAGTGGAAGGAAAAAAAAAAATTGTCAACTGTTGTCAACGGCAACCCAAAAACTCCCTTTTCAATAGCTACTACACCAAGGTGGAAGGAAAAAAAAAAGTTGTCAACTGTTGTCAACGGCGACCCAAAAACTCCCTTTTCAATAGCTACTACACCAAGGTGGAAGGAAAAAAAAAAGTTGTCAACTGTTGTCAACGGCGACCCAAAAACTCCCTTTTCAATAGCTACTACACCAAGGTGGAAGGGAAAAAAAAAGCTGTCAACTGTTGTCAACGGCGACCCAAAAACTCCCTTTTCAATAGCTACTACACCAAGGTGGAAGGAAAAAAAAAAGTTGTCAACTGTTGTCAACGGCGACCCAAAAACTCCCTTTTCAATAGCTACTACACCAAGGTGGAAGGGAAAAAAAAAGCTGTCAACTGTTGTCAACGGCGACCCAAAAACTCCCTTTTCAATAGCTACTACACCAAGGTGGAAGGTAAAAAAAAAGCTGTCAACTGTTGTCAACGGCGACCCAAAAACTCCCTTTTCAATAGCTACTACACCAAAGTGTAAGGAAGGGTGCTACTCTTTTCCCTGGATTGCTCCACTTTCTTCTTGATCCATACCTTATGAGGCTGAGTGTTAATCAAGGAGGTATCAAGTACCATTTTTTGAGTTTGAGGTATTACTGAGATTGAATCCAGGTCTCCTGGGCCATTGGCAAACACTCTACCCACAAGGCAAATGGGCTGATAATAACAAAGAGTATAATAAAAAAAAAAACAGATACAAAGACCTGGTTTGGTTTGGCTTGGTTTGGTTTGGTTTTATGGCATATCAACCATTATAGGTTATTTAACGCCCAATCCTTTTTATACATATATATTAAATATGTATGATTTGGTTTGGTTTAGTTTAATGGCATATCAACCATTGTAGGTTATTTAATGCCAAATCCTTTTTATACATATATATTAAATATGTATGCTTTAGTTTGGTTGAGTTTAATGGCATATCAACCATTGTAGGTTATTTAATGCCAAATCCTTTATATATATATATATTAAATATGTATGATTTGGTTTGGTTGAGTTTAATGGCATATCAACCATTGCAGGTTATTTAATGCCAAATCCTTTTTATACATATATATTAGATATGTAGGATTTAGTTTGGTTGAATTTAATGGCATTGCAGGTTATTTAATGCCAAATCCTTTTTATACATATATATTAAATATGTATGCTTTAGTTTGGTTGAGTTTAATGGCATATCAACCATTGTAGGTTATTTAATGCCAAATCCTTTATATATATATATTAAATATGTATGATTTGGTTTGGTTGAGTTTAATGGCATATCAACCATTGCAGGTTATTTAATGCCAAATCCTTTTTATACATATATATTAGATATGTAGGATTTAGTTTGGTTGAATTTAATGGCATTGCAGGTTATTTAATGCCAAATCCTTTTTATACATATATACTAAATATGTATGCTTTAGTTTGGTTGAGTTTAATGGCATATCAACCATTGTAGGTTATTTAATGCCAAATCCTTTATATACATATATATATTAAATATGTATGATTTGGTTTGGTTGAGTTTAATGGCATATCAACCATTGCAGGTTATTTAATGCCAAATCCTTTTTATACATATATATTAAATATATGATTTCTCAACATATTTTGTTGATAACATTTTTAAATGAGCCTGAGCTCATATTTTTTTTGCACAATTGAACAGTTTCACTTATTTTTATTTAATATGAATAACTCTATTTACTACTGATCATTTGTTTAATGTATTCAAGTATTGCTATGAAACCGGATTATTGTCTCCTTAGAAGCTTAGGGAACCAACACCTATCATCTGGAGGTTGCAGGTTCAATCCTGACTGCAGGTGAGTAACAATACAGGAATACTTAACACTTGTACCCAGTTATGGCTAACGGAATCAGAACAAGCGATCGCCATGGATTCAATAAAGGATGTAGTTCAAAGTTCTGTGTAAGTTCCCGAGTTTGACATACACCTGAAGAAGGCCTGGAGGACATATCAGCTGAAATGTTGAGGAAGTAACAATAAAGATGACGACGATAGTCTGTAAAACCCTTAATAATAAAAACCAAGATAAATAAATCAACTGAAGAAAACCAGTGTCAGTAAAACTATAACAGGATGCAGTGTCATTTTGTTTGTCAACCCACCATAAAAAATATGAAAGAGACTGTAACTTGGAATAAAAATTATCATCATTTAAACATTGCATGGACTGGTTTGGACCATCAACTCACATTTCCAACTGAAATGTTAACTGTCAAGGGTCCAGATATGATCATTTGGGCCATAAGTTTAATGAAAAGTTTTCATTGAGAAATTTACAGTCCTTTTTGAGGAAGATATGAACTGGGTGCATCAGTAAATGTTGGAAAAACATGAAGATTGAAAAAAATGTATCTGAAATGGCTATATAACAAATACATTTCCTACTGAGGTACAATGCTATGTTATCATTACAAACCCAATCTCTGCATAATGAATCAACCTTGAACTATCATCAGCAGATAAAAGAAAATACATATTTAAAAAGGAAAACAAATACAAAAAAAGATCCAGATACAGCATTCCCACTGAGTGACAACCAACCAGCAAACCCTGGCGGTATTATGAGATATTGCTAGGGTGTTATGGGTGAGTGGTAATGATGCTTCGGCCCCTTAAACCATTCCTGAACCCAATCATCATCTGATGAAGGCATTGTTGGAAGCAACACTGCTGTTTGCTCAAAAGACATTGTATAAACTTATTTTATATATATATATATATATATATATATATATATATACATATAAAACTTGGTAACCATAGTCAAGGGCAACCAAAAGGCTCCCTTTTTAATTGCTACAACATGTAGGGGAGGACACAACTTCTTTTGCTGGATTGCTCCACTTTACCCTTGATATGTACCTTATAATGCTGAGTATTAAGCAAAGAGGTATCAAGTACCATTTTTTGAGTCTTTGGTATGATTCATCCTGGGATTAAACCCTGGTCCATTGGCAAACACTCTATCCACAAGATCAATGGGTTGATATATATCACGAATCAAGACAACATGGGAACTGTCAGTTTCATGCCTTTTGTAATCTTGAGATAGATAAATAGAGGTACTATTTACCAACCCCTCCACTCGGGCAGGATATGACACAAGGTCAATTTTTAAGCGGAGTTTAACAGGTTTGAATTCAGAGTTTTCCTTCTCCTAGACTAGTTGCCTCAACAAGGCTGAAGAACCTAGTCCGTCCTACTATTTACCCATAGCTGGAGGGAGAATAAGGGGGGTTCATACCTTTCCCAAGGGTATTTGCCCGAAAGTGAACATAATAGCGCGACTGGATAGATAAATAGAGGTAAATGTTTACTTGAAGGTGCTTTAAATTCCATACGGGAACCATATTTTTTCTGAGTGTTCAGCATTCAAAAATTCTTAACTTTAGTCTAAATGTTTTTTTTTTTACTATTAAAAACTTGAAACCAATGTAAATGCAGTTTCAGCCAATCAAATGAACTTAGTCATAATTTATTAGCCAATTTTCTCTTATAAAATATGCATATATTTCATTCTGGGTTGTTTACTGGCCATTCTAATAAACAACCCAATCCATAACCTTCAAGATATAAAGTGTTAGGGTTTCTTTTTTCAAGGATGAGAAATACGTGCATTCTTTGTGGGAAAAAATAGTGTAAGGATAAAAACAGGAATCTAAATAAAGTTAGTTCAAGAGAAATAATAGCAGCACTGACATTCAAAGAGTTTTTTTTAGTAAAGATATATAACAGATAATAGTTTTAACAGTAAGAGAAACTATAGTTGCTTTGGAGTGGGGTGTTAATTAATGTCATATTGATTAACTAATAGTCATTTGGCCTATCTTCCAGTCTTGAAGAAGCGACGCAAAAAGTATACTAAGAGCAGATCTCAACTTTTTTTGTCGATGCACTCTTTTCAACATATTTCAAAATGTCGTTGCTCCCCTCCAAAATCGTCTGGTTCTGAACCACACTTATAATACAGCTAATATTTCTTTTAAGAAACATACAAATTGTAAATGTGTATATAAACTTTTGATTTGCATTTGGTTGGATTAAAAGAAGTTCGAGCAACCACAGGATATAAACTATCCACTTGGTTCATGTTTACCAAACTATCTGGCAATTGCCAGTGTGCAACACAAGGTCAATCTTAGAGCCGTGTACTGCTGGTTATTGTACATATTGACCTTTGACAGATCTGTCAATAAGAGATTTTGTAAGTAGGATATGCACCTGTGTGGAAAAGGGGATAGAAGAAACGCACATTATGAATATTATATAAGCTCACAGTTTCAACCCCCACAGGACAGGCAGTGAGTCAGGATAAACAGGCAGTCAGAGCAGAAGCTGTATTGGGCATGGCCCTGGGGGCGAGGCCCCCTCCCCAGCTTAGAACCTGAGGAAGTTAGGCTCAGAATACGAGTATGTGTCTCCACATGGGGTGAATGATAGCAGTCCTTCATCAATCCTGAGTCTAAGTCCTTTGTCTCTGTCTCTATCTGTCTGTCTGTCTGTCTCTCTCACTTGCAGCATTTTAACCCTTTTAAGTAAGAAAGAAAAGAGTTTATATTTTTATAAACAAGTAGTCGTTCGTTCATTGGGATACAACAGTTGGAACTCAGAGGTTTCCTTCTCCTATACTGGTTACCTCACCAAGGTGGGTGTGCCCATGGTGTAATGGTTAAAGCGCTGGACTGCGGAATTGTAGTACACGATTTCAAACTCCAGTCTCGCTATTACATTCACTTTTGGACAAATACCCTTGGGAAAGGTATGAACACCCTTATCCTCCCATCTGTGGGTTAAATAGTACTACTACTGTCCTTCTAAAAAGATTGATGGATTTGGCATTAAATAACCCGAGAAGGTTGATATGCCATTAAAAAACCTAACCAAGGTCAAAGAACCATATCTGCCTAACTTTTTTCTTAGAGTTGGAGAAGAAGAGATGGATTTATGCCTTTCTAGTTCTAAACCACTTATAATACATCTACCATGTCATTTAAGTAACAGAAAAATAGAAAAAGAATATATATAGAAAATTGCAATATGATCAAGGGTAAAAAAAATATCTGTTATGCAAGTGGAGAGGATTATCTTATGAGTTGATGGAGACGTTAGATTTATAAGTCCCCAAAAATTATGTGGGTGTTGATGGTTCAATACCAACAACAGGTAAGAATAACAAAGAATCTACCTCTATGGTTCAAATAAAGGATCCAGTTTGAGATTCTATGAGGAATACTTACTATAACTTACCTCTTGTCCCCGGTCATGGTTAACAGAATTGGAACAGTCTATCCATGTGGTTCAAAGAAAGGGTTCAGTTCGAGATTCTATGAGGACTCCTGAGTTCAACACGAAACACTTGAAGAAGGTCGAAGGACATATCGGCTGAAATGTTGTGAGCATAACAATTAAGATGAGGTCAATAGTCCAAATGAAGTGCAGGTTCTTCCAGGGAGCAGTCATGTCAATAATGCTGTATGGCTGGAGAAGAAGCTAGATGACAATTACACAAGAATATTGCAAGCAATATTGAACAAGTCCTGGCGGCAACACCCCACAAGGCACCAACTATATGGCCACCTACCTCCCATCATAAAAACTATCCAAATTAGACAAACCAGACATGCAGGATACTGTTGGAGAAGCAGGGACGAGCTCAGAAGTGATAAACTCCTATGGACCCCTACATATGGCTGAGCAAAAGCAGGATGACCATCTCAAACATACATTCAGCAGCTGTGTGAGGATACGGGATGTAGCCCTGAAGACTTGCCAGAGGCAATTTATGATAGGGATAAGTGGGGAGAGAGGGTCAGGGATATCTGTGCTAGCAGCACGACATGATGATGATGATGATGATAAACTTTTGATCTGAATTTGCTTGGATTAAAAGAAGGTCAAGCAACTGCAGGTCAGGCTGCAGGGCATAAATTATCTTCTTGGTTAATGGTTCTCAACTTTCTTTCATTTTTGCCTATGAACTCATTCCTCTATTCTTCAAAATGTCAGTTCCCTTGCTTCCAAGATTGTATGACTCAAAAAGAGCATTATAGCATTGTAGTCTCAAAAAAGTTCATTATTTCAAGATGGTGAATCAGACAAACTGTACTCCAGTGATACCTTTAAATTTACTCCTGGAGTGAATTCCTCCTCTGGCTTAAAATTTATTTTCAAAGCATATGGATAAGCCTGACTTTTATCTGACTTCTCACCAAGTCAGATTTGAAATGAAAATATTTTATAGCGAGAGGGGATGCATAAATTGAGACTCATGTGAAGCTATCAAAAAATACTTTCTCCCATCGGAATTCCCTATATTTGTGTCACCTCAGGTGCCAAGCCATAAACTCAACTCTGCAAAGCAGGTTTAACCCATTAGGAAGGCCCCTAGAGTCAGGTAATCAGCTCAATAATGCCCACCTGGAAAACTAGAGGCATGCAAGCTTCTGGTATCAGTGTTCATATAGGCAGGTATTTATTTAACCTTGGAATAATATATATGCACATACATTTTACAGATAATTACAACTGTATATTCTGATCTTTGCTCATAAAGTCTCTTCAAAGAAATCTATGACTAAATTTTGTCAAGAATTTTGATAGATTCACTTCAGTTTTATATAGGGCTATATAGAAAAGAGCACAGTGAGAATGAACGTCACCACATTACTTCCCCTGACAAAAATATTGACTCACCACTCTTAGCTTACCCAGTTGGCTCAAGCTGTAGAATATACCCGAATGATTCCCTGCAGATGGGTAAGACCCCGCCACCTATGAGTGTCCTGGGTATGACACTAAACAATCTGATAGTGAGGTTCCAATAATGTTGGAGCTTTGGGAAATGCAGAGTACCCCTTCACTGCCATCGCTCTCAGGTCCACTCTGGCCTAGAGTGGTAACACCTGATAGGATCCTATCTTTGTGTCAAATAGAACTAAACTGTGTACTTATGTTAGACTGAATTGTTTAGGTGCCCGTGGTATTATGGTTATCGTCATTGGAAATGGACACCGCGACACAAGTTCAAATCCTGGACGAGACTGATTGCATTTCATTTAGCACTAATACCCTTGGGAAAGGTATGAATCCAATTATTCTCCCTCTAGCTAAATAGTAGGGCAGAATAGGTTCTTCAGCCTAGGAAAAACTGAATTCAAACCTGTTAAACTTCACTTAAAAATCAACCTTGTGTCATATCCAACACAAGCGGAGGGGTTGGTAAATTTACTAAACTGAATTGTTCGTAATAGAACTGTTTTGACATTTAACTGATTGTAAATAAATACTATCTTTGAATTGTTTGAAATTTAATTTGGTGTTAAATGACCCAAAAGGGTTGATACACTGTAAAACCAACCAACCAACCAACCAACCACTCTTAGAAAACATTCCCTGTTATTCATCAACAGAAAGCAGAAGCATAGCCACAAAAAAATAACAAAGCAACAAAATAAAAAAAATTTGTGGATGATAACCCAAGACTTTGATTGGCACTGCATATTGTGCAATGGGTCATTACTGAAGGAAGTCAACTTGGCTCCCTGAGTTCAAATACTAAATGAGGCTGTTTGCATTTCACATGCATAGGAAAAGTATGAATCCAAATTTCTCCTTCGAAGGGTAAATAGTAGGGCAGACTAGGCCCTCTAACCTTGGTATATCAATCAGTCTTGAGAAATGAAAATTCTAGATTCTAAACTAGTCATAGACCTGAAGAGGGATAGGCTCTGGAATTAATTCCTGCCCAAGGCATGTTATGTGAGTAGAACCCCGACAAACAAGTCATATTATGGAACTAGTGAGAAAATCAACACTTACCTGATGATCAGGAAATTAGGAAATTTTAGATTTTGGGTCTTTTGATTTTCATTTTATTCATACTATTAACACACACACAGATATGTATATATATATATATATATATATATATATATGTAATATAGTAATAAATAAATGTATATTGGTTTTTATATATATTTGATAGCATGGATGCTTATCTGTGACCACTTGTTTCATCCTGTGTTTACACACCAATCATCCAGCAGAAAAACATTGAATATATATATATATATATATATATATATAATTTATCAAATAAGTATAAAGATTAATACATATATATTCATCATTATATAATATAACAGCTCTATCACAGATATTGAGCTCTGTCCAAATTATACCACATTTGGTCAGCCACTAAGCCTTCAAGTGAGATAGTGACAACCATATACTGTTGTTATATATATATATATATATATTGTCACACACACACGCGCACACATATATATATATAGTTATATGCATTCAAATGTGGCTATCATTATCATTGAGCAAAAAAAAAACAATCTTTGAAATTTATAAAGAAAGCAAGCAATCAACTATCATATTTTTAGGAAGAAGCATTCACCCAAGAGAAATCAGTTTGAGAAAATTAGAAAGAAGGAATCCTCATAGAGAAGTGGCTAATGTACTAAACTGCAACATTGTTGTTTGTGAGTTCAAACTCCAGTCACACTATTACATTCACTTTCTGACAAATACCCTTGGAAACGTATGAAGACCTTTTTCTGAGTCAGGAATTAGTTAAATAGAACCACTACTGTTTATCTACAAGGGTGGCTTTAGCTTTGAATAATCAACAAAGGTTGATATGCCAGAAAGATTAGGAAGAAAATGAGAAAGAGGTTTGCATCTTTGGTGCATATGCAAATCTGTACATTGCTATGTACACCATACCATTATGTATGCCTTAGCATCCTGTATACCTGACTGTTATGTATGCCATACCATTATACATGTACAGGACTTGTATCTTCATCCTATATTAAGTATGGATCTTCTATAAACACATACCATTTTACACTCTATTTTACTGTGGATCTTTGGAGTTGTTTGATATATGAAAAGTTGGTTGGTTGGTTGGTTGGTTTGTTTGTTTTACAGTGTTATCAATCCTTTTCAAGTCATTTTACATCAAATTAAATTTCTAACAATTCCGTTGAGTATAAGTATAGTTTTTGTTTACAAACAGTTAAATGTCAAAACAGTTCCATTTCAAGCAATTCAGGACTCAGTTTCAATGTCAAAAACAGTTGTATTTCAAACCATTCAGTTTAGCATAAGTACACAGCTTAGTTCTATTTGACCCATAGATAGGACCCTATCAGGTGTTACCACTCCAAGCCAGAGTGGACCTGAGAGCAATGACAATGAAGGGGTACTCCACATTCCCTAAAGTTCCAGCATTAGTGGAACTTCACCATCAGATTGTTTAGTGTCATATCCACTCATTGAGGAGAATGGAGTCTTACCCCTCTGCAGAGAAGCATTTGGTTTATTCTACAGCCACAGCTGACTGGGCATTTAAAAAGCATGGTGATATCTCTAAATGAGAATATTTGCTTTTCAGAATACACTAATACCCATAGGAAAGGTATGAATTGAATTATTTTCCCTCCGTCTGTGAGCAAATAGTTGGGCAGACTAAGATTCTCATCTTGTTAAGATAGCCAGTCTAGGAGAAAAAAAACTCTGAATTCAATCCTGCTAAACTCCACATAAAAATTGACCTTGCGTCACATCTTGCTCGTGCAGAAGGGTTGGTAAATAGAGATATCAACTGAAATGATATAAATAAAGAACAGCAGTACACTAAATATCTTCACCATCATTGTTCAACACTTCTTGCTGTAAAAAAGACTTAGCCAGATGTCATAGACAATATGTTATTATAAAAGTCAGTGTAGCTATGATATAAAAAAAATGGAAATCGACAATGTTGGGGTTAATTGAAAGTTGAAACTGATTTTGAAAAAAATTGTAAGATTTTAAAGAAAATGGCATCATGAATACCCACCAATTGCTAAATGTATGCAGGGTTAAAGCAGTGGAATATTCAGAAAGTACCAACCTCACTATAACTGATTAGTCCATGAAAGAAGCTCACTAACCAGGGTTTTATGGTAAGGTCTCTCCAGTAGTTATCCAAAGATATATTTCTTTAACTAAAATATCTTAAAGAAGCATAATCAGAAATTTTCTTAAATTATTCATGTAATCTTTTAAATCCTGTCCAGACTAAATTAATCTGGAAGGAGCGGGGAGGTCTGTGCTATAGTAGCTCACATTTTGGACGTTGATGTTCATCCATGTTCAAACTCCAGTCGTATTATTGCATTCACTTTTAAACTAATACCCTTGTGAAAACTATGAAGCCTCTTATTCCCTCCAGGTATAGTTAAGTACCAGACATTAGCATGATGGTTAAAGTGTTTGCCAATGGCCCGGGAGACCTGGGTTCAATTCCTGGTCGAGTCATACTAAAGACTCAAAAAATGATACTTGATTGCCTCCTAGCTTAACATTCAGCATTATAAGGTATGGATCAAGGGTAAAGTGGAGAAATCCTAGGAAAGAAGTAGTACCCACCTCTACACCTTAGTGTAGTAGCTATCAAAAAGGGAGCCTTCAGGTCCCCCTTGACTACGGTCACCAACAACTTTTATAGTTAATTAGAAGCATATCTGTTTTTCTACAAGTAAGGTTTTGGTATTAAATAACCCACCAAGGTTTATATGTCATAAAACAAAGAAGCCAAACAGAACTAAACTAATTTCTAAATTTTACCAGTTTTAATTTTTTTTTTTGTTGGTTGGTTGGTTGGTTGGTTGGTTTTAAGGTATGTTAAGCTTCATTGGTTTATTTTATTGCTGAAGTCAGATTTACAGTCAATTGTGTTATTTTATGAGTGTTTTTTTTTATTGATGGGAACTTAAACATTGGGTATTCTTCTCCTAAATTGGTTTTCCTGAAGAAAAACTAACTAGGGTATACTATGAATTCCAAACAGACATCAGATGCACGTGAAAACTGCAGGTGATTAGAGATAATGCAAGAACAGAACTATAGAGAACTAAAAAGGTTAGCAATGATTCAACAAAGAGAAATATTGCATCAGATCACATTCCAATTTGATGCTGGTATCATTCAACTTATCAGTTCGCACGCCATGCTGAATTTACTGCATTCCATAGTATTTCATAGTTCTCATCCAACAAGGGTATCATTATTAACACCATGGCATTGGTTACTGTGCCTCACCTACATGAGGTGAAGGATCCCGTTGATAAGCAGGCTGTTGTAAATCCTGGTATTGACTCTGATAACAGTTGGGGATATGTTCTGCAAGAGTTTACAAAGACTACAAATGAAACTTGAGTCAGGTGTGATACAAACAGATCTCCTTGTCGACCTTCTGTATCCCATTATGTGTACCATGTTTCCAGGTGTTGATGGTTTGATTCTGAGAGATTTATCAAAATCATCTCACACGTTAATTCATAGCAATAGTTGTAAATTTGTTTCTCAATGAACATTCCACTTTTGTGGCCTTGAAGAAAACCGAGCCCTTTAGTTGCTTTAGTATCTGTGAATTTCCTTCCAGTACCGGTGATCAGTGTTTAAACCCAAGCAAAAAAAAACAACTACTTTTTATAAACTGGTTTTCAAGAATAGCACGTAGCCCTCCCGACTTGAAAGATTTTATAATGTAATACTTTTACTTAGAAGCACTAGTGGTGTAGTGGTTATTAATGGAGGGAATGAACAGAGCAATCCAAATTCAAATCTTGGATGAGGCTAATACCTTTGGGAAAGGTATGATTCCTACTGCTCTCCCTCCAGCTATGGATAAATAGTAGGGCAGTCTGAGGTATTTAACCTTGGTATGGCAGCCAGTCTTGGAGAAAGTAAACTTTGAAATCAAACATGCTAAACTCTGATTAAAAACTGACCTTGTGTCACATCCAGCTTGTACAGAAGGCTTGGTAAATATATATAAGACTTTTACTATATTATATCAATAGATTCTTAAGATATATTTAAACAGAATTATCCAATTTGAATGCTCTATGTAAAGATTATATTATATTTAAACATATATAAATAAATTAATAGATATATATATAAGTATGTAAGTATATATAAATAAGATTAAGCAGAGCAAAATATTAAAAAGTGTATTCCATGGAATATACTTTGTGATCTTCTTGTTTCTCAATGAGAAGATTTTTACTAGATATTTACGATCAGCCTAAAAGTACCAGTCATCAAAGTTCAAACCAAAGTAAATTTTTTTTTTTTTTCAAATACTAATTTTTAAGGCAGGCAGGCAGGCCGGCAGGCAGGCTTTCTGACTTGGAAAATTAGTACAATGTATTATTAATCATATAATTCCTCAAAACCCTGTCAGTGGGGCTTAGAATACACTGACAATATCCCCCCACAAAAGGGATGTCCTACATATGTAACTTAACATAATCTGATGGTGGGGCTTCACTGTTGGAGATCTTGAAGAGTGGACTATACCTTTATTACTTCCTAGCCTAATTGGCCCCTTGCTAGGGTCCTAGCAATGGATCAAATAGATTTATTTTAAAATATTTGATTGGACTGAACCCGTGGTGTAATTGTTATCATCATAGGAAATTGGCACGGTGACATGAGTCATCCTGGACGAGACTGATTGCATTTCACATAGCACTAATACCCTTGGGAAAGGTATGAATCCAATTATTCTCCCTCCAGCTATGGGTAAATAGTAGGGCAGACTAGGTTCTTCAGCCTTGGTGAGGCATCTAGTCTTGGAGAAGAAAAACTCTGAATTCAAACCTGTTAAACTCCGCTTAAAAAAATTGACCTTGTGTCATATCCTGCCCAAGCGGAGGGGTTGGTAAACATGGATAGGACTGAGCAAAGAAAAAAAAAAATAGAAAAAACTCTTTGAAACAACTAAACAAAAAATATGACTATGAATGTACAATGAATGTATCTGTAACCTGTAGTACAAGGAGTCCGCAATCTCCTGTGGCGTAATTGCTAATGTGCTGGACAGTAACAAGTTTGAACTCCATTTGTGCTATGATGTTCAACTTTAGAGAAAACACTTCTAAAAAAAGCATGAACTCACTTGTTCGCCAAGCATTGGATTAAATAGCACCACTACTGGTCATCTGCCAGAATGGCTTTGGCATTGAATAACCCATAAAGGTTAATATGCCATTAAAACAAAGACACCAAACCGAAAAAAATCAGGTTTATACACTTACTCATTTTCTACCTTCTTTCATAAAATCCATAAAGAAATTTGATTGCCAGTTCATGGATTCCTTACAAGAAGTTAACATATACTGCCTCTAATTTAAAATATAGAAACTAAACAAAATATTAAAAAAAAGAAACTAAAACAAACCAGTAGGAATAAAATAACCCTTGACTAATTGACATGCCATAAAAATCAATCAATCAATCAATCTGATCTTGTGCCAAACCTAGCCTGGTTTACTATTCAGGATGGTGGCAGTGGTAGTATCAGCTGAAATAAAAACAATGGTATAAACAATAGTATAAAATAGTAGCAATAGTAGTGACATTGGTGTTTATAATGGTAGTGGCAGTTAGTTGACTACAAGGGACCACAGGCAAGAAGAAAGTTCTAGCATTATGGTCTTTGAGGAGTTCATTAAGTCAGAGCTTGGAATGAGGAACGTTGAGGCAAGCACGTCTGTCTGCTACAGAACAAATCAGCACGAAACAATTCTGGACAAAAAAACAAAAAACAAACAAAAAAACAAGAAAAAATGTTACAGACATGCAACTTTGTTGGGAAGACAAGAAACTAATAAGATTTTCTTTCATTCATTTTTTGTTCTTTTTCCTACAACTTTTTATTTTTATTTTGAAGTATCTTGCTCTAATCTCAGCTACAAAAATTGTTCTAGGATTTTACCAGTGCTTTAGCAATGGACAAAGTTAAACAGATATTAGAACAGCAAGTCTTACATTGAAATTAAACGGTAGCTATAACAATGTACTTTACAATGTAGCCTGATGGATACAAACCCATTCGCTTGGTGATAAGTTCATCTCTTTTATGGGAGTTATAAGTTCAATCTCTGGGTAAGGCATCTACTCAATGAAATTGAAATATAGTATTATGGAATGGGCAAATTGATAATTATGAGTTCATATCCCTAAAAAGGTGTTCTAATACACTGATTGGATCCCTTGCCAAGGCCTAAGACATGCGACCCATAAAAAAAAGTGATATCCTGATTATGACACTAAAATACCTTGTCTTGAGATCAGACTCCAGTTCTAGAGATATGGAGAGTGTGAAGTCACCCCTTCATTGCCATTGCTTCAAGGTCTACTCTGCTTTGGTGTGATTGTACCTGTTAGGGTCACATCAATGAGTCAAATATAAAAATTATTAGTATTAGATAGGAATACTTAATATCATAAAATGGTGGACTTATGAAACAACTACACAAAAAATATGAATATGAAATTACAATGAATGTGATTCCCTAACATCTAGGCATTAAATATTCCTAGTCAGGTTGACATGTCATAAAAATCAGTCCGTTAATCAATTAATTCTAGTGGTTCAACTGTTCTTATCAATTGTTTTGTTGTTAGAATTAAGAGTAATGCCATGATGGTTAGAGTGTTCATCAGTAGTGGTGGAGACCAGTGTTCAATCCCGGGTCAAGTCATACCAAAGACTCAAAAAACAATACTTGATACCTCATTGCTTAACACTCAGCATTATAAGGGATGGATCAAGGGTGAGTGGACCAATTCAGGGAAAAGAGTAGTGCTCTCCCCTACAGCTCAGTATAGTAGCTATTGAAAAGGGTTCCTTCGGATTGCCCTCAACTACAGTCAGCCAACAACTATTCAGAAGAAATGTTGTCAGATATTGGTTACTTTTGATTACCAAGTAACATAGAAAGGAAGTTCAGGTATTTTCTTAAAGAGGATTCCTTTTTCAAACTGCTGTTAAAATTTATGAAAAAAATATCCTTTTCAATTTTCTAGAAGATATTTAACTCATGCCTCCCAATAAAACTTTTTTACAAATCATATTATCATATAAGCAAATCATCAAACTATTATAATTTTCTATAGAAAAATATGTAAATAACACAACTATCATCTTTCTACTAAGATGGCTTTTGCATTAAATAACCCACAACCTTTGATATGCCATTAAACAAAGACATTAAAAAAACTATACCAAATATACATTTATACATTTACTGCTTTTAAGATGCAACAGGGATTAAATGGCTCCATTTGAATGAGAATGTGATTAAATAGTGTCATTAAAATGTTTGATTAGATAGTGCGGTTAGAATGAAAAGGAGATTAAATGGTGCAGTTAGAATATGACTGGGATTCGATGGTGCTGTTAGATTGTATGTGTCATTAAAGTGTCGTTAGAATACATGTTAAATTGAATAGGGAGCCATTAGAATGAAACTGGGATTAAATAGTGCTGTTAGAATGAGAATTTGATTATATATTGATGTAAGGATGAGAATGTAATTAGATAGAGCGATTGGAGTTTGTTATATGCTCATCTACAGCATCACAACGACACAATAATTAAGACGCAGTGACAAAGACAGACGCAGGAAGTCTTCTTTAACAAAATATTACCTCTCACTTTATTGCAAAGGTTCGAAAAGGTTGTGTGGGGTTTTACTGTGAGAGGGAGCTGGAGACCGAACATAAACTGTAATATTTTGACCCCACTGTTATGACCGTCACGTTGTGTCTTTCTTGTTCTCTAGGGCTGCTCAACCGGAGGCCTAGGGCCCACTCTGCTGGATGCTGGCTTTCTTTACTGCATCTTATCAGCATCTTTTCTAGACCTCAAACTCTATCAGGGTTCCCAAGGGCCCCCTCAGTTGGGTGTGGCTTTCCCTACCACATCTCTTCTCCAACTGTCTGGAACTCTACTGGCAACTCCACTGGCTCGTCGAACTCAACTGAGCTATATAATTGTTCGACGCCCACTCGATCTTTGAAATCGAATGTTTAATCGTCATCAAGTGGAAATAGCTGTCATCCAGTTCAGAGGTCACTCTCTTCTGGTGCATCAGTCTATGAGTGTACCATGGGAATTTTTTAGCTCGTCCCATTTCATCAGCCAATTTCCGCCCACGCGATTTCCTCTCATAACTGCCTTTAGAATGTGTCACCTCCTTCCGGTGCATCACCTTGGAATGGCATTTTTGGCCAGGTCAAAAGGTCAAAATATAACAATTTATGTTTCATCAAACAGTGCGATTACATTTCATATCCAGCCCATTTTGGAAGAATGGAGACCAACTTGCAGAAAATCAAGAAGAGAACAAGTCATAATATCCCAATTACGCATTGGTCATACAAGGCTTACTCACCCTTTCATACTGAAACAAGAACAACAACCACAGTGTTTGACATGTCAAGTGCCTAATACTTTTAAAAACATTCTCATAGAATGTAGAGCTTTCGCTCTCATCTGAAAGCGATTTTTCAAAGTGAATAGTTTGAGAGATCTGTTTGAAAACATCAAAATGGAAGACGTTCTGTACTTCTTGAGAGAGACAGGATTGTGCCAAAGAATATTATGGATTGAAATCATTTAATCCAGTGCAAACAAATGAGATCCTGCTTATCTAAAACGTTTTCTATAAAGTATTCATTTAGCAATCTTTGGTTAAACATGTATATATATATATATATATATATATATAAACAGAATTGGTTGGTTGGTTTTGGTGAAGGTTGATAAGCCATAAAACCCAACCAACCAACCAACCCACCAATAGACTGGGATTTAATAGAGCTGTCAGAATGAGAATATCTTCTAACAAAGGATCTCCCATAAAGTTATGAGTTAACATGAATTAAAATATTTCTTGAAGATATCCATAGATGCTGAAAGTGCTGACCCATCTGAGTTTTATACCCAGAAAACCTTTTTTGAGGGGATGGCAATATTACCCATCAGCAGTTGATACATTCAGCATATTCTATGCCTCATAGAAAGAACTAAATGAAATACTGTGTCACTGAAGATGGAAAGGATATTAGAAAAAGTAATTGAATACAGAGAAAATTAAAAGCAATGAAAACAGTGGATCACTTTGGGAAAATGCTTGGTTGCTTGGGTGTTATGGCATATCAAACTTTGTATGTTATTTAAAGCTAAATTCTGTTTATACATATATACAAATATATATATTATATATATATACATATATATATGTGTGTGTGTGTGTGTGTGTGCGTGTGTATTGAATATACATGATTTATATATATATAAACAACCAATCTCCCAATAAATCATATATATTCTATACACACACATACACACATATATATATGGGTGTATTGAATATATATGATTTATTGCGAGATTGGTTGTGTTTTATTGCAAATCAATTCATGAAGGTTATTTAATGCCAAATTCTGTTTATATATATATATATATATATATATATATACATATATAGGAGGTGCAATCTTGAACAAGTCCTGGCGGCAACACCCCACAAGATACCAACTGTACGGCCACCTGCCTCCTATCACGAAAACTATTCAAGTGAGGACGAACCAGACATGCAGGACACTGCTGGAGAAGCAGGGATGAACTCATAAGAGATGTACTCTTATGGACCCCCACACATGGCCGTGCAAAAGCAGGACGACCAGCACGAACATACATTCAGCAGCTATGTGAGGATACAGGATGTTGTCCTGAAGACCTACCTAGGGCGATGAACGATAGGGAGGAGTGGCGAGAGAGGCTCAGGGATATCTGTGCTACCAGCGCGATATGATGATGATGATGATTGCTTCTAACAAAGCCTTCCTCAGATGATGACTCTGGTTCAGTCAAACCCCTTCCTCTGCATCAATGGGTTATATAGTACATCTACAAGATTGGCTTTGGTATTAAATAACTCATGAAGGTTGATATGCCATTAAAACTAAAATTGATAAAGAAAGAAAACAATCTGTATACAAATGTTAAAAAATGAATTATTTTTTGCCAAAAATATTCATATTTCATGACTTTCCCTTCTTGTAAAGGCACTTAATCAAAAACTTCTTTATTAGTCACACTGATTGAACATTATGCGTTAAAAATGCCATGTCAAAATTCAGATTACTTCACTGTCAACCTATAGACTTTTTCATCCACTCTTGCAATTGTGAAATTTAATAAAAGACTTGGGAAAGGACTGAAAAGGTGTATATTACAATAATGCTGTATTTGCAAGAATACTGTGTAACGTGCTGGTGATTTGAGGTGACTTACAGTCATTTATTTCTAACAACGGCCACCGGGCAGTTGGTGTAAACTTAGAAATGCAATAAATATAATCAGAATATTGAATGGTCAACTTAAATCATTAGTGTTGATGGGCAATATTGTTATACCAAATAATATCCATTTTGATTTTATAAAGTTCCTCAAGAAATAATCATAAAGATTTATTTCTAAAATCTGTGTGGCACTTGATCTTGCTGGAATGGAGGAGGGGAAAAGTAAAAAAAGTGACTTCCTCCTTTTTGTCAAACTACTATTTGACTATCAATACGAATTTGCAGCCCCAAACTGAAGGCATGAAAACTTAAGCCATCAGATTGGTTTTGTCACTCAACTCTTGAATGAAGCTTCCCAAGAAATAAAAATAAATGAAAGTCGACTATTGAAGTTCTACTAAGAAAATTCAACTGAAAGAAAATTCGACTGAAAGAAAGTTCAACCGAAAATTCTGCAGAAAAGAACCTTAAAGAAGACTCAAAATTTATTGAACTCTGAAACTTTTCGATAAAACAAAAAAAGAAAAGAAAAAGACTGAAATTCAAAGAACTTTGTTTCCTGGACACTCTCTCAGATAAGTTTCCCCCAAGTTGTACTAAATATTTGCAACGTTTTATCTTTTTTATCACATTCTTTCTCGATTCTTTTGTATAAAATTCCTTTTAAAAAACTTTGTCTGTGTTATCTTTTCGAATCAGCATCCGAACTAGAAAGCTGCGAAACTTACTGTTTAAACTTACTGTTTAAATTTACTGTTTGAATTACCGTTAATGGCACTCTAAAGCCCCCTAAAAACATTGCCCAGTTAAATACTAAACTTGGCTTTAGTGTCACTCACTTCATATCAAATTTTATTCACCCTTAAACTTATCTTATATTGAAATTTTTATCCCCCAGATTTCTTTATATTGCAAATTTTATTTTACCCTAAAAATCTTTTTAAATTCTAAATTTTATATCACTTAAAATTTCTTTATAAAAGAATCCTGGTATCATTGGTTTAGAACAAAGTTAACAGTTTTTAAAAGTTGTTAAGGATAGACTTATTCATGGGTGATATATATATATATATATATATATATATATATATATATATATATATATATATATGTATATTGTGTCATCCACAGACAGCCAGTATTGTTGTATCATGTGAGATGCTTTAAGCTGGGATTGAAACTGGCAGCACAAATGAAGGGATTTTAATTCATATGTATCACTTTTTTGTTATGTTTACATATATATGCTTAACATCTAGGGAGAGCTCTGTTCATTCAAACAGCTTTATATTACATGAGGGGCAACAGCTAATTCCTTTGCTAGAGAGCTCAGCCCCATGGGTGAGGGAGGAAGTATATATATATATATATATACATATACCCAAGCAAAAGTTTGGAACAACTCTGAATTCTTGTCTCAGTTCATAATAAATGCTAATTTTGCAGTTGATCAGAAAGTTCGAAAGTGAATTGCTTCAGAATAAGCAAGTGTTGTTTACACATTTACGCAAAGGTAGGAATCACTAGCATAAACATACTTTTATAAGTTACTTGAAGGGATGCACAAAATTTGCTCTGCAGTAATAAATGTTTGGGGTGGATTCTTTGAAGGAAAAAAAAAAAATTGCTTTAATTAAAATTATCATTATTTCATGTTGATTTTGATTTAAATCATTGCATAATTGCATCCAAACATAAAAAAAAAATGGATTTCCTTAAAGACATGAAAGTTTATTCTTTTCTAATAAAAAAATGAATGTGGTACCCAACTTTTGGTTGGTAATGTATATATATAAAGAGAGTTGTGTGTGTAAATATATATATATATATATATATAGAGAGAGAGAGAGAGAGAGAGAAATTACCAGAATATAAAAATTGCAATATTCAAAGGGATGTTGCTGTTTTTGAGCTGAGTATGATATGTTCATCAAAAGGATTGTAGATATTCTGATAAAATTTTAAGTTTTCAAACAGGTGACATTTCCACAGTAGATGGAACCTCTCTGAAACTGGTAGACAAATTTACCTACCTAGGAAGCAGCGTCTCATCAACTGAAAAAGACATTGACACACGGCTAATGAAGGCATGGACAGCAATCAATAGGCTTTCAATTATATGAAAATCAAACCTGGCCGATAAAATGAAACGCAGTTTCTTCCAGGCAGCGGTCATGTCGATACTGCTATATGGATGCACTACTTGGGCGCAAATTGAATGGCTGGAGAAGAAGCTGGATGGCAATTGCACAAGAATGCTGCGAGCAATATTGAACAAGTCCTGGCGGCAACACCCCACATGGCACCAACTATATGGCCACCTGCCTCCCATCATGAAAACTATGCAAGCTAGACAAACCAGACATGCAGGACACTGCTGAAGAAGCAAGGACGAGCTCATAAGTGATGTACTACTATGGACCCCTGCATATGGCCAAGCAAAAGCAGGTCGACCAGCTCAAACATACATACAGCAGCTATGTGAGGATACGGGATGTAGCCCTGAAGACCTGCCAGAGGTAATGAATGATATGGAGAAGTGGCGAGAGAGGGTCAAGGATATCCGTGCTAGCGGCACGACATGATGATGATGATGACAATGCAATTTGTAAATTCATCAGTGTTTTTGTTTGGTGTATGGAGTGTTCAAAGAATAGTATATAGAGTTTATTACTAGTGTGCTACAAGAAATGGTATATGAAGTTTAAGGTATATAGGGAGTGTTCTGGGAATAGTATATGGGTACAAAACTTATTAAGTATATGGTGTATATAGTGTTTGAAGAATGTTAATTTAAAAAAATGAATTTAAAACTGTAAGTAAAATAGGTTGTATGGAGGTGCCCGTGGTGTAATGGTTATCGTCGTAGGAAATGGACATGGCGACATGAGTTCAAATCCTGGACTAGACTGATTGCATTTCACATAGCTCTAATACCCTTGGGAAAGGTATGAATCCAATTATTCTCCCTCTAGCTATGGGTAAATAGTAGGACAGACTGGATTCTTCAGCCTTGGTGAGGCAACTAGTCTAGGAGAAGGAAAACTCTGAATTCAAACCTGTTAAACTCCACTTAAAAATTGACCTTGTGTCATATCTTGCCCAAGCGGAGATGTTGGTAAATATATATATATGAATATATATATAGGTTTATGGATTCAGATGGGCCTATCATTATCATTGAGCAAAAAAAAAATAATCATTGAAAAATATAAAGAAAGCAAGCAATCAACTATCATATTTTTAGGAAGAAGCATTCACCTCAGAGAAATCAGTTAGAGAAAATTAAAAAGAGGAATCGTCATGGAGAAGTGGCTCATGTACAAAATTGCAACATTGTTGTTTGTGAGTTCAAACTCCCATCACACTATTACATTCACTTTCTGACTAATACCCTTGGAAACGTTTGGAAACCCCTTTATTTAACCCATTCCTGGTTCAGATAGTACTGCTACTGTTTTTCTACAAGGGTGACTTTGGCATTAAATAACCTGGGAAGGTTGATCTGCAATTAAACTTCAAAGCCAAAACCAAAATCTGTTTTAGATTATAATTATTTTTATTATTATCTTATGGAGGAAATATCTGTCTATATTCTATATTTTATTCCTAATAACAAGGATTACAAGTTAAAATTTTTACCAAGTCATAAATAAACTTGTGTGAATAATAGAGAAGTTATTTTAGTTTGGTTGGGTTTTATGGCATATCAACTCTTGTAAGTTATTTAATGCCAAATCTAGTTTAGGTTGTTTGGTTGTTTGGGTTTTATAGCATATCAATTCTTGTAGGTTATTTAATGCCAAATCCATTTTTATACAATCAGTTTTGTTTCAATCAATTCAGTTTAACATAAGTTTAATTGTCAAAAACATTTCTATTTCAAGCTATTCAGTTGAGTCAAAAAGTTCCAATTCAAAGAATTCGGTTTAGTATAAGTATAGATTTTGTTTACACAGTTAAATGTCAAAACAGTTTTATATTAAACAATTCAGTTCAGCGTAAGTACAATTTCAATGTCAAAAACAGTTCCATTTCACACAATTCAGTTTAGCATAAATACACAGTTTAAATGTAACACATTTCAATTGTCAAAAACATTTCTATTTCAAGCTATTCAGTTTAGTCAAATGGTTCTAATTCAAAAAATTCACTTTAGCATAAGTATGCAGTTTAGTTCTATGTAACCCATTAACAAGGCCCTATCAGGTGCAACCACAATGGGCCAGTGTAGTCCTGGGAGGGATGGCAATGAAGGGATGGTCCACATTCCCCAAAGCTTCAGCATCATTGGAACCTCACCATCAGATTGTTTAGTGTCACACCCAGGACACTCATTGGAGGGGTCTTATCCCTCTGCAGAGGTGGAGTCAGTGTATTCTACTGCCCCAGGTGATTGGGCAACCAAATTTTGTTCATACATTTATATTAGATTATAGATTTGTAAAAATTTTGTTGATAATATTTTTAAAAAAACCTTGTTTTTTGCACTCAGTTAAATGGTTTGAAATATTTCTAACATGAATAATTCTATTTACTATGGACAGTGAAGTGGTTTTGCTATTTAACACCAATAAACTTATCTAATATTATTTGTTCTTTTCCATACAGTTAAATGGTTCAAAGTATTGCTTTGTATCACTAAAAATCTAATAAAACATCAGATGTTTGTTTACACACAATTAACTGGTTAAAAAGCTCTTTTTCTAACAAGTCAATTTTAATGTAAAATTGAATAGCAGTACTTGGAACCATTTAACTGTGTAGAAAAGAATGAATAATATTGACTAGAATTATTATTTAGTCATTTATTTGTGCACAGTTTAAATGGTCAAACAGTTCAATTTGACCCATAGATAGAACCTATCAGGTGTGACCACTACAGGCAAGAGTGGACTTGGGATCGATGGTAATAAAGGGATACTCCACATTTTCCAAAGTATTTGTTTCCTAAGAGTTTTTTTTTCACAAGCTTCTTTCAAATACAAATAATTTTCAAGCAGATCTATTTGGTCCAAAGATGAGACCGTAACAGGCACGATAAATCTGGGTCAGAGTGGATCTGGGAGTAATAGCATGTCTCCAGATCTAGAACCTCACCATCAGATAGTTTAGTGTATACACGAGACAACCTTTTTTTGAGTGGGTCTTACCTCCCAGTGGAGGATAGAGTCAGTGTATTCTAAGCCTCACCAACAGGGGAGTGATAAAATTGGGTAAATTTTTTTTTCTTTAATTGAAGAAAATTAAAAAAAAGGATACTGTTATTTGATAGTCAGAAAAACCATAAAAGGCACAAGAGATTTTTGAAGAATACAACTGTTTTTGCAAAATATTTGTTAATGAATATATCAGACAATCTTTATGCATACTTTTCTATTAATTCCATCAATACTTCAAAGAAATTGTCGGCATTTCTTCAGCTTTCTTAATTCCTAAAATAAAGTTTATATTGAAGATAAAAAAAAATTGTCATGTGAAAAAATATTTGTTCTCAAAGCTGCAATACAAACAATCCTGGATTGAAGAATAATAGTTGTTTTCTTTTATCTGAAATTATTTTGAAAAGAGTTTCTGAAAAATAAACACATAATTCTTTCATAAAAGGAAAATGGTCTCCCTTAGAAATTTTGTGGTCTAAGACTTTTTTTTTTTCTTCAGCATTGAACTAACTGATGTCTTGGAATCTTTCTCTTATCTATCTATCTATGTGTGTGTGAGAGAGAGAGAGAGAGTAATTTAAGAGCTTTGAATTGTTTCTTTGACTGCTGAGGTCTGATTGACAGTAGGAATGTTAAAAAAAAACCATGCATCTAATCATGAGAGACTGCTCGCAAAAGATCATCCCATTTATCACAGTGAGTCAGAAATAAACTTCATCTTAAACAAAAGAGGTTAGAGAAAAAAGAAAACACTAGTTATAACTTCTGAAAAAAGAGATTCATTGGGCTTCTTTTCTTACTTTCCTTCCATGCAAATGCCTCAGTCATCTCATGTGCAATTTTCTTAGGTTTTCACTTAAAGTATCCATATAGTTGTTTTTCTATTCATTTTTGTTTTCTAGATATTTTATTTGATGATTTTCTGTTTGTCAGTCAGTTGATATTGCTGTTACTATCTACAGTGATCAGTCCTCCTTTGCTTTTTTTAAATATTTTTTGAGTTTGGGAATTGCAAACATGCAATCTTCAATGCTGGTGTGTGCTCTTCCTTCTTTTCTAGTTGCATAGAGTCTGTTTGTGTCATCTCTTTTGTGCAAGACCGGCAGCATCATCATCAATTTCCTGGTCCTTTGGTCTATGATTCTGAGTTCCTCCCTTCAACATTTTAACAACAATTCAGAGTATCTTGGAATTACCCAGGAATTTTCTTTTCATTAGATTTTGGCTGTAGTGTTTTCTTGTACTTTTGAAGTACTCCTTTCTTAATTTTTCTTTCATTTCTGTTGGCTTGATGGTGTCCACTTCTTATATTCCCAGATATTTTCTCCAAGGGTTCAAAGTAAGTAAATTTGGTGACCTTTTGTCAAGGGTGACCTGGAGGCTCCCTTTTCAATAGCTACTACACTGAGGTGTTGGGGAGGGTGCTACTCCATTCCCTGGATTGCTCCAGTTTACTCTTGATCCATACCTTATAATGCTGAGTGTTAAGCAAGGCTACATCAAGTACCATTTTTTGATTCTTTGGTATGACTCAACTTGGGATTGAACCCCGGTCTCCCTGACCATTAGTGAACACTCTACTCATTAGGCCAATCCCAGAATTCTTATGCATTCCTGGGGGGCACATCTGTTCCTTATTGTTTCTTATTTTCCTTTTTCCTTATAAGGATGGTACATTTTTCAATCCCAAATACCATTCTTATATCTTGGTTAAAGATTCTAATGATTTGTAAGGATTTCTTGTTTGTTTTCATTTTTGGCAAATATCTTAATATCATCTGCATACATGAAGTGGCTTATCTTTCCCTGTGACTTTGTAAATTTGTAGTCTCTGTTGGATTTTCTTAGTTTATAATTTAGTGGCATTTTTGCTATAACAAATAATAACAGCAAAAGTGATTTTCGTCAGTAGATTACTTTTTAGATTTCAACTTCTGCTAGGGTTTATCCTCCTACTGTTAATTCCACCTTGCAGTTTACTGTTTTCAGGATGAAGTTTATGACTTTTCTCTGATAGTAAGAACATTTTCAGACATTCTATTATCAAAGTTTTTGAGACCATATCATATCATTATTATTATTATTTTACTCTTTTGATAGTTTTTCACACTAACAATAGCTGATGGTTTCTCAATGGAGTTTGAGTGACAGCAAGTCTCCTCAAGTCTCCAGGACTCTTCCCAGTATTCTAGCCAATCTAAACAATGCTGTAGTTTGGATGGTCTCCACTTGTCCTCTCATTTCCAAGTTGTCCAGTCTCTGAACCAATCCTTTCGTGACTGTACTAAGAGCACCAATTACAATTGGCATCACCATCACTTTCAAAAGGTCAAAATATAATAATTTATGTTTCATCAAACAGTGCGATTACATTTCATATCCAGCCCATTTTGGAAGAATGGAGACCAACTTACAGAAAATCAAGAAGAGAACAAGTCATAATATCCCAATTACGCATTGGTCATACAAGGCTTACTCACCCTTTCATACTGAAACAAGAACAACAACCACAGTGTTTGACATGTCAAGTGCCTAATACTTTTAAAAACATTCTCATAGAATGTAGAGCTTTCGCTCTCATCTGAAAGCGATTTTTCAAAGTGAATAGTTTGAGAGATCTGTTTGAAAACATCAAAATGGAAGACGTTCTGTACTTCTTGAGAGAGACAGGATTGTGCCAAAGAATATTATGGATTGAAATCATTTAATCCAGTGCAAACAAATGAGATCCTGCTTATCTAAAACGTTTTCTATAAAGTATTCATTTAGCAATCTTTGGTTAAACATGTATATATATATATATATATATATATATAAACAGAATTGGTTGGTTGGTTTTGGTGAAGGTTGATAAGCCATAAAACCCAACCAACCAACCAACCCACCAATAGACTGGGATTTAATAGAGCTGTCAGAATGAGAATATCTTCTAACAAAGGATCTCCCATAAAGTTATGAGTTAACATGAATTAAAATATTTCTTGAAGATATCCATAGATGCTGAAAGTGCTGACCCATCTGAGTTTTATACCCAGAAAACCTTTTTTGAGGGGATGGCAATATTACCCATCAGCAGTTGATACATTCAGCATATTCTATGCCTCATAGAAAGAACTAAATGAAATACTGTGTCACTGAAGATGGAAAGGATATTAGAAAAAGTAATTGAATACAGAGAAAATTAAAAGCAATGAAAACAGTGGATCACTTTGGGAAAATGCTTGGTTGCTTGGGTGTTATGGCATATCAAACTTTGTATGTTATTTAAAGCTAAATTCTGTTTATACATATATACAAATATATATATTATATATATATACATATATATATGTGTGTGTGTGTGTGTGTGTGCGTGTGTATTGAATATACATGATTTATATATATATAAACAACCAATCTCCCAATAAATCATATATATTCTATACACACACATACACACATATATATATGGGTGTATTGAATATATATGATTTATTGCGAGATTGGTTGTGTTTTATTGCAAATCAATTCATGAAGGTTATTTAATGCCAAATTCTGTTTATATATATATATATATATATATATATACATATATAGGAGGTGCAATCTTGAACAAGTCCTGGCGGCAACACCCCACAAGATACCAACTGTACGGCCACCTGCCTCCTATCACGAAAACTATTCAAGTGAGGACGAACCAGACATGCAGGACACTGCTGGAGAAGCAGGGATGAACTCATAAGAGATGTACTCTTATGGACCCCCACACATGGCCGTGCAAAAGCAGGACGACCAGCACGAACATACATTCAGCAGCTATGTGAGGATACAGGATGTTGTCCTGAAGACCTACCTAGGGCGATGAACGATAGGGAGGAGTGGCGAGAGAGGCTCAGGGATATCTGTGCTACCAGCGCGATATGATGATGATGATGATTGCTTCTAACAAAGCCTTCCTCAGATGATGACTCTGGTTCAGTCAAACCCCTTCCTCTGCATCAATGGGTTATATAGTACATCTACAAGATTGGCTTTGGTATTAAATAACTCATGAAGGTTGATATGCCATTAAAACTAAAATTGATAAAGAAAGAAAACAATCTGTATACAAATGTTAAAAAATGAATTATTTTTTGCCAAAAATATTCATATTTCATGACTTTCCCTTCTTGTAAAGGCACTTAATCAAAAACTTCTTTATTAGTCACACTGATTGAACATTATGCGTTAAAAATGCCATGTCAAAATTCAGATTACTTCACTGTCAACCTATAGACTTTTTCATCCACTCTTGCAATTGTGAAATTTAATAAAAGACTTGGGAAAGGACTGAAAAGGTGTATATTACAATAATGCTGTATTTGCAAGAATACTGTGTAACGTGCTGGTGATTTGAGGTGACTTACAGTCATTTATTTCTAACAACGGCCACCGGGCAGTTGGTGTAAACTTAGAAATGCAATAAATATAATCAGAATATTGAATGGTCAACTTAAATCATTAGTGTTGATGGGCAATATTGTTATACCAAATAATATCCATTTTGATTTTATAAAGTTCCTCAAGAAATAATCATAAAGATTTATTTCTAAAATCTGTGTGGCACTTGATCTTGCTGGAATGGAGGAGGGGAAAAGTAAAAAAAGTGACTTCCTCCTTTTTGTCAAACTACTATTTGACTATCAATACGAATTTGCAGCCCCAAACTGAAGGCATGAAAACTTAGGCCATCAGATTGGTTTTGTCACTCAACTCTTGAATGAAGCTTCCCAAGAAATAAAAATAAATGAAAGTCGACTATTGAAGTTCTACTAAGAAAATTCAACTGAAAGAAAATTCGACTGAAAGAAAGTTCAACCGAAAATTCTGCAGAAAAGAACCTTAAAGAAGACTCAAAATTTATTGAACTCTGAAACTTTTCGATAAAACAAAAAAAGAAAAGAAAAAGACTGAAATTCAAAGAACTTTGTTTCCTGGACACTCTCTCAGATAAGTTTCCCCCAAGTTGTACTAAATATTTGCAACGTTTTATCTTTTTTATCACATTCTTTCTCGATTCTTTTGTATAAAATTCCTTTTAAAAAACTTTGTCTGTGTTATCTTTTCGAATCAGCATCCGAACTAGAAAGCTGCGAAACTTACTGTTTAAACTTACTGTTTAAATTTACTGTTTGAATTACCGTTAATGGCACTCTAAAGCCCCCTAAAAACATTGCCCAGTTAAATACTAAACTTGGCTTTAGTGTCACTCACTTCATATCAAATTTTATTCACCCTTAAACTTATCTTATATTGAAATTTTTATCCCCCAGATTTCTTTATATTGCAAATTTTATTTTACCCTAAAAATCTTTTTAAATTCTAAATTTTATATCACTTAAAATTTCTTTATAAAAGAATCCTGGTATCATTGGTTTAGAACAAAGTTAACAGTTTTTAAAAGTTGTTAAGGATAGACTTATTCATGGGTGATATATATATATATATATATATATATATATATATATATATATATATATATATATATTGTGTCATCCACAGACAGACAGTATTGTTGTATCATGTGAGATGCTTTAAGCTGGGATTGAAACTGGCAGCACAAATGAAGGGATTTTAATTCATATGTATCACTTTTTTGTTATGTTTACATATATATGCTTAACATCTAGGGAGAGCTCTGTTCATTCAAACAGCTTTATATTACATGAGGGGCAACAGTTAATTCCTTTGCTAGAGAGCTCAGCCCCATAGGTGAGGGAGGAAGTATATATATATATATATATATATATATATATATATATATATATACCCAAGCAAAAGTTTGGAACAACTCTGAATTCTTGTCTCAGTTCATAATAAATGCTAATTTTGCAGTTGATCAGAAAGTTCGAAAGTGAATTGCTTCAGAATAAGCAAGTGTTGTTTACACATTTACGCAAAGGTAGGAATCACTAGCATAAACATACTTTTATAAGTTACTTGAAGGGATGCAGAAAATTTGCTCTGCAGTAATAAATGTTTGGGGTGGATTCTTTGACGGAAAAAAAAAATTGCTTTAATTAAAATTATCATTATTTCATGTTGATTTTGATTTAAATCATTGCATAATTGCATCCAAACATAAAAAAAAAAATGGATTTCCTTAAAGACATGAAAGTTTATTCTTTTCTGATAAAAAAATGAATGTGGTACCCAACTTTTGGTTGGTAATGTATATATATATAAAGAGAGTTGTGTGTGTAAATATATATATATATATATATATATATATATAGAGAGAGAGAGAGAAATTACCAGAATATAAAAATTGCAATATTCAAAGGGATGTTGCTGTTTTTGAGCTGAGTATGATATGTTCATCAAAAGGATTGTAGATATTCTGATAAAATTTTAAGTTTTCAAACAGGTGACATTTCCACAGTAGATGGAACCTCTCTGAAACTGGTAGACAAATTTACCTACCTAGGAAGCAGCGTCTCATCAACTGAAAAAGACATTGACACACGGCTAATGAAGGCATGGACAGCAATCAATAGGCTTTCGATTATATGAAAATCAAACCTGGCCGATAAAATGAAACGCAGTTTCTTCCAGGCAGCGGTCATGTTGATACTGCTATATGGATGCACTACTTGGGCGCTAATTGAATGGCTGGAGAAGAAGCTGGACGGCAATTGCACAAGAATGTTGCGAGCAATATTGAACAAGTCCTGGCGGCAACACCCCACAAGGCACCAACTATATGGCCACCTGCCTCCCATCATGAAAACTATGCAAGCTAGACAAACCAGACATGCAGGACACTGCTGAAGAAGCAAGGACGAGCTCATAAGTGATGTACTGCTATGGACCCCCGCATATGGCCAAGCAAAAGCAGGTCGACCAGCTCAAACATACATACAGCAGCTATGTGAGGATACGGGATGTAGCCCTGAAGACCTGCCAGAGGTAATGAATGATATGGAGAAGTGGCAAGAGAGGGTCAAGGATATCCGTGCTAGCGGCACGACATGATGATGATGATGACAATGCAATTTGTAAATTCATCAGTGGTTTTGTTTGGTGTATGGAGTGTTCAAAGAATAGTATATAGAGTTTATTACTAGTGTGCTACAAGAAATGGTATATGGAGTTTAAGGTATATAGGGAGTGTTCTGGGAATAGTATATGGGTACAAAACTTATTAAGTATATGGTGTATATAGTGTTTGAAGAATGTTAATTTAAAAAAATGAATTTAAAACTGTAAGTAAAATAGGTTGTATGGAGGTGCCCGTGGTGTAACGGTTATTGTCGTAGGAAATGGACATGGCGACACGAGTTCAAATCCTGGACTAGACTGATTGCATTTCACATAGCTCTAATACCCTTGGGAAAGGTATGAATCCAATTATTCTCCCTCCAGCTATGGGTAAATAGTAAGGCAGACTGGATTCTTCAGCCTTGGTGAGGCAACTAGTCTAGGAGAAGGAAAACTCTGTATTCAAACCTGTTAAACTCCGCTTAGAAATTGACCTTGTGTCATATCCTGCCCAAGCGGAGGGCTTGGTAAATATGGTAAGTAAAATAGGTTTAATATGGGTTGGTTTGATTTGATGGCATATCAACCGTTGTAGGCTAGTCAATCCCAAATCCAGTTTACACATTCATATTAGACCTGGGTCCAAAGGCAATGAAGTGATACTCCACATTCCCTAAATTCCCAAGGCTTGATCCTTGCCATCAGATGGCTTAATGTCATATCCAGGACACTCATTGGTGGGAGTCTTACCCTTCAACAGAGATTCAATTAGTGTATTCTACAACCCTAGTTGACTGGGCTTTGTAAAATTGGGATGAGAAAAGATGAATATGTGAATGTTTAATGAACAGACTAAACATTATCTGTAGAAGAAATACTTGTAAAATCTGAACTCCTGATGAGCAGTTCAAATTATAGCATATGTTCCAGTAGGTGATGGGCTCAAAGGAATTAAACTGATCTTATTTCCTGACAAGTGTTTTTTTTATTTTGCTCTTGAAGGATTTGAAACAATGGCACTAAATCACCATAAGAGTAACCCCAAAGGCTTTTTTTTCATTTTTTAAAAACTTAACACAACACAAAAGGGAAAACAAAAACAATCAATTCTTTAACCATAAATCACAATCAGATGAAGTCAGCCATATGCAAGACGTCTTTAGTCGGGGGTGGGGAAAGCTTTATATTATTTGAGGTTTTGCCTTCCATAAGTTTTAACAACATTCTGGATTGGAATTCTCAGTAAAATAACAATTTTACAAACATTTCCAGGCAACTAAATTCTTGTCAAATATTTGGCCTATTATCTTCTTAAAGAAACAATAGTAATAATAGTAATGATAATCTTGGTCAGAAGACCATACTTTATAATAATTAACAAAAAAAAAAGAAAATGTTCAAAACTATTGACTTTGCTGTCCCGGTGGACCACAGAATAAAACTGAAAGAATGTGAAAAGAAGGATAAGTACCTCAACCTTATTAGAGAATTGAAAAAGCTGTGGAACATGAAAGTGACAATAGTACCAATTGTGATTGGTGCCTTTGGCACAATAACTAAAGGATTATTAAAAGGCCTGGAGGACTTGGAAGTTGCTAGATGGGTGGAGACTATCGAAATGACAGCATTACTGAGAACAGCCAGAATACTGAGAAAAGTCCTGGAGACTTGAGGAGACTAGCAGTCACTCAACTGTCACTCCAGTGAAAAACCATCTGCTAATACTGATGTGAGAAACTCTAAAGAAGTAAATAATACTTTGCTGTCCCAGCTGACCACAAAATAAACCTGAAAGAAATTGAAAAGAAGGATAAGTACCTGGACCTTGCTAGAGAATTGAAAAAGCTGTGGAACATGAATGTGACAATTATACCAATCAGGATTGGTGCTTTTTGTAAAGTCACCAAAGGATTACTAAAGGGACTAGTGGGCTCGGAGATTAGAAGTCAAATGTAGATCATCCAAAATACAGCATTGTTGAATTCAGTTAAAATACTGAAAAGAATTCTGGAGACTTGAATAGACTTGCTGTCACACAACTGTCACTCCAGTGAAAGACCATCAGCTAAAACTTATGCGAAAAACTCTCAATGAGTAAATAATAATGAGTGCAACAAAATAACAGATGTAGGTTATGTGATGATCAGGACAAAATCATTAATCACATAATAAGCAAATGCAGCAAATTAGCACAGAAGGAGTATAAAACTAGACACCACTAGGTGGGGAAGGTGATCCACTGGGAAATGTGCAAGAAATTTAAATTTTACCATACGAATAAATGGTATATACACAACCCAGCATCTGTCCCGGAGAATGACACACATAAACTCCGATGAGATTTTGACATACAAATGGATCTCCTAACCTCAGCCAGGACTTGGAGGTTGGAGGATGAGTGGAGGCCATTCAAACTACAGCACTATTGAGAACCGCTAGAATACTGTGAAGAGTCCTGGAGACTTGAGGAGACTTGCTGTTACTCATTCTCCAGTGAAAAACCATCAGCTCAAACTGATGTGAAAAACTCTTAATAAGTGCAAAAAGAGTAACAGATTAGATATGACAGTGTGGAGAAGGTGATTTACTGGGAATTGTACAAGAAATTGAAATTTGACCATACGAATAAGTGGTATATGCATAACCCAGAATCTGTCCTGGATAATAAGATGCACAAACTTCTCAGGGATTTTGAGATACAAACAGATCATCTAATATCAGCGAGATGACTAGACTGAGTGATAGTTAACAACAAAAGCCTGCCAAATAGTAAATTTTGCACCAGAGAGTAAACTTGAAAGAAAGCGAAAAGAGAGACAAGTACCAGGACCTTGCTTGAGAACTGAAAAAACAATTGAACATGAAAGTGATGGTGATGCCAATTGTAATTGGTGCTCTTAGTACAGTCACGAAAGGATTGGTTCAGAGACTGGACAACTTGGAAATGAGAGGACAAGTGGAGACCATCCAAACTACAGCATTGTTTAGATTGGCTAGAATACTGGGAAGAGTCCTGGAGACTTGAGGAGACTTGCTGTCACTCAAACTCCATTGAGAAACCATCAGCTATTGTTAGTGTGAAAAACTATCAAAAGAGTAAAATAATAATAATAATGATATGATATGGTCTCAAAAACTTTGATAATAGAATGTTTGAAAATGTTCTTGCTATCAGAGAAAAGTCATAAACTTCATCCTGAAAACAGTAAACTGCAAGGTGGAATTAACAGTAGGAGGATAAACCCTAGCAGAAGTTGAAATCTAAAAAGTAATCTACTGACGAAAATCACTTTTGCTGTTATTATTTGTTATAGCAAAAATGCCACTAAATTATAAACTAAGAAAATCCAACAGAGACTACAAATTTACAAAGTCACAGGGAAAGATAAGCCACTTCATGTATGCAGATGATATTAAGATATTTGCCAAAAATGAAAACAAACAAGAAATCCTTACAAATCATTAGAATCTTTAACCAAGATATAAGAATGGTATTTGGGATTGAAAAATGTACCATCCTTATAAGGAAAAAGGAAAATAAGAAACAATAAGGAACAGATGTGCCCCCCAGGAATGCATAAGAATTCTGGGATTGGCCTAATGAGTAGAGTGTTCACTAATGGTCAGGGAGACCGGGGTTCAATCCCAAGTTGAGTCATACCAAAGAATCAAAAAATGGTACTTGATGTAGCCTTGCTTAACACTCAGCATTATAAGGTATGGATCAAGAGTAAACTGGAGCAATCCAGGGAATGGAGTAGCACCCTCCCCAACACCTCAGTGTAGTAGCTATTGAAAAGGGAGCCTTCAGGTCACCCTTGACAAAAGGTCACCAAATTTGCTTACTTTGAACCCTTGGAGAAAATATCTGGGAATATAAGAAGTGGACACCATCAAGCCAACAGAAATGAAAGAAAAATTAAGAAAGGAGTACTTCAGAAGTACAAGAAAACACTACAGCCAAAATCTAATGAAAAGAAAATTCCTGGGTAATTCCAAGATACTCTGAATTGTTGTTAAAATGTTGAAGGGAGGAACTCAGAATCATAGACCAAAGGACCAGGAAATTGATGATGATGCTGCCGGTCTTGCACAAAAGAGATGACACAAACAGACTCTATGCAACTAGAAAAGAAGGAAGAGCACACACCAGCATTGAAGATTGCATGTTTGCAATTCCCAGACTCAAAAAATATTTAAAAAAAGCAAAGGAGGACTGATCACTGTAGATATTAACAGCAATATCAACTGACTGACAAACAGAAAATCATCAAATAAAATATCTAGAAAACAAAAATGAATAGAAAAACAACTATATGGATACTTTAAGTGAAAACCTAAGAAAATTGCACATGAGATGACTGAGGCATTTGCATGGAAGGAAAGTAAGAAAAGAAGCCCAATGAATCTCTTTTTTCAGAAGTTATAACTAGTGTTTTCTTTTTTCTCTAACCTCTTTTGTTTAAGATGAAGTTTATTTCTGACTCACTGTGATAAATGGGATGATCTTTTGCGAGCAGTCTCTCATGATTAGATGCATGGTTTTTTTTTAACATTCCTACTGTCAATCAGACCTCAGCAGTCAAAGAAACAATTCAAAGCTCTTAAATTACTCTCTCTCTCTCACACACACATAGATAGATAGATAAGAGAAAGATTCCAAGACATCAGTTAGTTCAATGCTGAAGAAAAAAAAAAGTCTTAGACCACAAAATTTCTAAGGGAGACCATTTTCCTTCTATGAAAGAATTATGTGTTTATTTTTCAGAAACTCTTTTCAAAATAATTTCAGATAAAAGAAAACAACTATTATTCTTCAATCCAGGATTGTTTGTATTGCAGCTTTGAGAACAAATATTTTTTCACATGACAATTTTTTTTTATCTTCAATATAAACTTTATTTTAGGAATTAAGAAAGCTGAAGAAATGCCGACAATTTCTTTGAAGTATTGATGGAATTAATAGAAAAGTATGCATAAAGATTGTCTGATATATTCATTAACAAATATTTTGCAAAAACAGTTGTATTCTTCAAAAATCTCTTGTGCCTTTTATGGTTTTTCTGACTATCAAATAACAGTATCCTTTTTTTTAATTTTCTTCAATTAAAGAAAAAAAAAATTTACCCAATTTTATCACTCCCCTGTTGGTGAGGCTTAGAATACACTGACTCTATCCTCCACTGGGAGGTAAGACCCACTCAAAAAAAGGTTGTCTCGTGTATACACTAAACTATCTGATGGTGAGGTTCTAGATCTGGAGACATGCTATTACTCCCAGATCCACTCTGACCCAGATTTATCGTGCCTGTTACGGTCTCATCTTTGGACCAAACAGATCTGCTTGAAAATTATTTGTATTTGAAAGAAGCTTGTGAAAAAAAAACTCTTAGGAAACAAATACTTTGGAAAATGTGGAGTATCCCTTTATTACCATCGATCCCAAGTCCACTCTTGCCTGTAGTGGTCACACCTGATAGGTTCTATCTATGGGTCAAATTGAACTGTTTGACCATTTAAACTGTGCACAAATAAATGACTAAATAATAATTCTAGTCAATATTATTCATTCTTTTCTACACAGTTAAATGGTTTTCTATACAATTAAATGGTTCCAAGTACTGCTATTCAATTTTACATTAAAATTGACTTGTTAGAAAAAGAGCTTTTTAACCAGTTAATTGTGTGTAAACAAACATCTGATGTTTTATTAGATTTTTAGTGATACAAAGCAATACTTTGAACCATTTAACTGTATGGAAAAGAACAAATAATATTAGATAAGTTTATTGGTGTTAAATAGCAAAACCACTTCACTCTCCATAGTAAATAGAATTATTCATGTTAGAAATATTTCAAACCATTTAACTGAGTGCAAAAAACAAGGTTTTTTTAAAAATATTATCAACAAAATTTTTACAAATCTATAATCTAATATAAATGTATAAACAAAATTTGGTTGCCCAATCACCTGGGGCAGTAGAATACACTGACTCCACCTCTGCAGAGGGATAAGACCCCTCCAATGAGTGTCCTGGGTGTGACACTAAACAATCTGATGGTGAGGTTCCAATGATGCTGAAGCTTTGGGGAATGTGGACCATCCCTTCATTGCCATCCCTCCCAGGACTACACTGATAGGGCCCTGTTAATGGGTTACATAGAACTAAACTGCATACTTATGCTAAAGTGAATTTTTTGAATTAGAACCATTTGACTAAACTGAATAGCTTGAAATAGAAATGTTTTTGACAATTGAAATGTGTTACATTTAAACTGCGTATTTATGCTAAACTGAATTGTGTGAAATGGAACTGTTTTTGACATTGAAATTGTACTTACGCTGAACTGAATTGTTTAATATAAAACTGTTTTGACATTTAACTGTGTAAACAAAATCTATACTTATACTAAACCGAATTCTTTGAATTGGAACTTTTTGACTCAACTGAATAGCTTGAAATAGAAATGTTTTTGACAATTAAACTTATGTTAAACTGAATTGATTGAAACAAAACTGATTGTATAAAAATGGATTTGGCATTAAATAACCTACAAGAATTGATATGCTATAAAACCCAAACAACCAAACAACCTAAACTAGATTTGGCATTAAATAACTTACAAGAGTTGATATGCCATAAAACCCAACCAAACTAAAATAACTTCTCTATTATTCACACAAGTTTATTTATGACTTGGTAAAAATTTTAACTTGTAATCCTTGTTATTAGGAATAAAATATAGAATATAGACAGATATTTCCTCCATAAGATAATAATAAAAATAATTATAATCTAAAACAGATTTTGGTTTTGGCTTTGAAGTTTAATTGCAGATCAACCTTCCCAGGTTATTTAATGCCAAAGTCACCCTTGTAGAAAAACAGTAGCAGTACTATCTGAACCAGGAATGGGTTAAATAAAGGGGTTTCCAAACGTTTCCAAGGGTATTAGTCAGAAAGTGAATGTAATAGTGTGATGGGAGTTTGAACTCACAAACAACAATGTTGCAATTTTGTACATTAGCCACTTCTCCATGACGATTCCTCTTTTTAATTTTCTCTAACTGATTTCTCTGAGGTGAATGCTTCTTCCTAAAAATATGATAGTTGATTGCTTGCTTTCTTTATATTTTTCAATGATTATTTTTTTTTTGCTCAATGATAATGGTAGGCCCATCTGAATCCATAAACCTATATATATATTCATATATATATATTTACCAACATCTCCGCTTGGGCAAGATATGACACAAGGTCAATTTTTAAGTGGAGTTTAACAGGTTTGAATTCAGAGTTTTCCTTCTCCTAGACTAGTTGCCTCACCAAGGCTGAAGAATCCAGTCTGTCCTACTATTTACCCATAGCTAGAGGGAGAATAATTGGATTCATACCTTTCCCAAGGGTATTAGTGCTATGTGAAATGCAATCAGTCTAGTCCAGGATTTGAACTCATGTCGCCATGTCCATTTCCTACGACGATAACCATTACACCACGGGCACCTCTCAGGATCCTAATAACACTAGAAGAGAAGAAACTACCTTTACTGAACTACGCATTGGACATACTCGGCTGACTCACTCCTTCATTCTTAAAGAAGAACCACCCCCAAAATGTCCATGTGGAAACCAATATTCAATCAAGCACATTTTGATACAATGCATAAAACTAAACCACACCAGGAAAAAGTTTTATTAGGCGAACAGCATGAAGGAACTATTTAGTGTCGTAAATGAGGGGAGAACTGCTGCATGGGCAACTACCATCTTCCATTTGACATTGCCCAGACCCTTGCCAAGATCCAAGGGCAGATTCTCAGTCTTTTGGTACAGGTGGATGCCACAGTAAATAAAAATAATTCTTATGACTAGAAAAATTTACAGGGGTGTATTTGAGTTATTTTACTAAAAATTTAAGAAAAATCTCAATAAACCTATCATTTTTTTTGTGTCCGTTATCTAATTTTCAAATTACTGAATTGTTTCCGTCCAAATTTAATCATTTCTGCTTTTTTAATGATCTATATATTCTCAACTTGAAAACAAGGCAAAAAAATGTAGATTTTCCTTTCTTTAAGTTCTAAGAAAGAGGTAACCTTATTAAGAATGATATAAGAGACCAATGTGGTTTTATTTATCAGTAGAAATAAATACTATACTGCTTCTCTACTTACTTAAGTTCATATACATGACTTATATTACTGAAAATACACACACACACACACACACACAAATACTACACATACTTCATGCACACACATTCACATCCCATACATACACAAAGGCACTGCAAACGTATGTAACCTACCACGCCACACACACCACATAAACATGCACACCCCACATTCACACGCATACACACACCACATACATGCTCTACAAACATACAAACCCCACACATACACAGCACACATACTACCCAAACACATACACCATGTATACACATCATGCACACATGCACCATTATTATGTTTTGACCTGTTGACCCGGCCAAAAATGCCATCCAAGGTAATGCACCGGAAGGAAGTGACACATTCTGATGGCATTTATGAGAGGAAATCGCATGGGCGGAAATTGGCTGATGAAATGGGACGAGGTAAAAAAAAATCCCATTATACTCTCATAGACTGATGCACCGGAAGAGAGTGACCTCTGAACTGGATGACAGTTATTTTCGCTCGATGACGATCACACAGGCCATTCCAATGAAAGCGGAAGTGACACATCCCGGTCGCTAGATATCGGAAGACGTTGCGGAGGCGTGTCCATATCACTGCGTGGGAGTTTGAAGGTAATATAAGGCCGACGAATTGAACAGGGGACAGTTTGAGTTCTGGTCAGTTGGGTTCAACGAGCCAGTGGAGACAAGCGAGTAGAGTTGAGGAGGTAGACGAGATGTAGTAAGGAAAGCCAGTGCTCCTGTTGAGCAACCATGGAGAACGAGAAAGACACAACGCTGACGGCCATAACTTCGGAGTCAAAATATTTCAGTAATGTTCGGTCACCAGCTCCCTCTCTCACGCAAACTTGGAACACCTTTCGAAACTTACAAATAAAGATGTGAGGTAAAATGTTTTATAAAGAAGTCTTCCTGCGTCTTCCTTCCTGCATGCGTCGTTTGTTCCTGCGACTTTATCATTGTGCTTCTGTTTAATTATTTATTGTGTCGTTGTGATGCTGCATGAACATGAATAGGTGTATATAAGCATATTTATTATATGAGTATATAACACCATGCCCACACCATTCAAGACACACACCACACAGGACACACACCATGCGAACATATAATGCACATACACAAAACAAACTCACACACACACACAAACATATACACACCTAACAGACCACACACACCACACAAACACATACACCATGCACACACTATGCATACATACCACATACACATATACATATCTAACACACATCACACAAACACATACACCACACACACACACATACATCAAGCACACACGCCACCTCCACACACAGATATAGATAAAAGTCACATGCACATACACACACTCACCATAAAAACACACACACTACACATATACACTACACACACACATAAACACACACGCATCCATACACTACAAGCACACCACACAGGACACACCACTTATATGGCAATTGCTTCATCTTAACAGACGACAGCCATCTTAATGCTCATCACCACCCTCACCAGTGTTGCAGGGTGAATCGTCAGTGACACCAATACCACATCCGTGGGCCACAGGTCTTTGGGAAGTGGTCAGATAAGAATGATCCAGAACTATTGAGATATCTGTATTTCGATAGATTTAAGTGGCACAAGCTTGTACAACACCAATACCACTCACTGAATCCTTGCAAATATAACCCAATGACAAGCAAAAGCAAGATGACTGGTAAATGCGTAGATTGCAGGTCTTAGATCAGAGGTTCCATCTCCAAGATGGAGGTCACACCAGTAACTCAAGGTCCCATCACTCCAAGTGGTTTAAATGCGCCCCTAAACACCAACCAGGGAATTTCAATGTACCGATGCACAGCGGTGGTTTGTAATCAGAGTATCCTTCTCTTAGATGGTCTGTCTTACTGGACTGATCACGGAGGCGGCTTAGCTCTTCCAGAGTCATGCCAGGGTTACTGTCGGAGCCGATATGATGCAGAAATAACCCGAAATTGGCGATGAAGACAGTGTATCACTGAAGACCTCCCTGATGCATCTAGGATGTATGATTGAAATATACACACACATACACACAAAAATATGTCCATTCTAGAAGATGCACTTTTGAGGAACCGGGCTTTAAAATGCTGCTGAACATTGACTTGGACACTTGATTCTTTTCTTGCTTTTTTTTTTAATAAACTTTGATATACAAGAGTGGCCAACAACCTGATGCCAAGGGTTGCAAAGGTGGGGCTACCTGATTCCTCAAAACCAATCATTTCCTCAACCTGTGAAGATGATGTGAATTAATTATATACTTATTATTAATTAATCATTAATTAATGTGAATTAATTATAAATTAATTAATAAATTATTATCTGCTAATTCTGCTCGCATAAACCAGTTTTACCTTTCTCCCCGTTTGTAACCCATTTGTACTTGCAGCCTACCCCAGGCTTAAAAGATGCCTCCCCCACTGCTTGCAATATCCTGATGTCAGGAAAAAATCATTGTAAAACTTGAATATCCAAACTAAGGTAGTGAAAAGGGAAGAAATGAACAAAGTTTGCCTGAGGGTGGGTTTCAGCAGATAGAATACATGATTTATCAGGTGGAATTTATTTTATTGTTTCTTGAGTCATTCAGTATTGGGAAATAAGAATTGAACAAGTGGAAATTCAAAGTCATCTGAAGTGTATGCGAAATTAATGGCTTTGCCAAGGATCGACTGACAGTTGTGCCTTTTGCTATACTCCCCACTAATGAAGAAATGTGGCAGAAGTTGAGAAGAAACTAACTGTAAAAATAAAAGAAAACGAATTGCAGAAAATTGTTGAAAGAGAAAGAGAGAGGTGGAAAGAGAGAGAGGGGGGAGAAAAAGAGGGAGAGAGAAAGAGAGAGAGGGGGAGAGAGAGAGAAAGAGAAAGTGAGAGAGAGAGGAAGTGAGAGAAAAAAGACAGGGGGGAGAAAGAGAGAGAGAGAGAAAGAGAGAGAAACAATGAGAGAGAAACAGTGAGAGAGAATGAAAGAGAAAGGAAGAGAGAGAGAGAGGTGGGGGGCAGAGAGTGAGAGAGAGAGGAGCCTATGGAATCATTTTAAAGTAAAAATAGAACTGTCAATAGATAAGCAAAAGTCAAAAATAAAAGATTGACCAAAGAAATTGAGAAAATGAAAGCAAAAGGTTTAAGTTAAAATCTAAAAAGTAAAAACTGTGAAAAAAAAAGAGAAAAAAAAAAAACCCAACAAAAAGCAAACTATGAAGTGAAAAAATAAAAAGTTGTTGGGAGAAAAGAGTTGTTGAGGGGTGGGAGAAAGATTCAAGTTAAGAACAAAATGGTTATAGTAAAGTTTTTAAAAAAATATCCTGAAAGAAAGGGGAAAAAATTGAATGAGAAAAAAGCTGAGTAATTAAAAAAGAAAAACTTTTTTTAAAAAGTGAAATATAAGTCAAGGTTTAAAAAAACAGTATCTTAAAAGTTGTTCCTTTTCTAGATGGAATAAAAAAAAATATGGCTATCTTATGGCCAAACAATGGGTATAAAATGTAAAACCTGTGAAAATTGTTACCAAGAATTGTATCTACATTGATTTCCTAACAAAATACAAAACTAAAAGTGATGGAAATTAAATCCGCAGATAGACCAACCAATCTTGAAAAACCTTAGTGAAAATTTATCATCTGCATTGTCTTTAAGGAATACAATAATGTATATTAATAGCTGGAGCCTTGAAATTTTTAACCCTTTTAAATAATATTCTACAAAAATATCACCAAGTTTTGTCAGGCAAATAAAAGAGTACATAAAATTCTTAAAGCTTGATGATCGGAGTTACTTAAAAACTTTACTTACAGTATCGGGCAAAAAAAAAATAAATAAAAGAGAAACGGAAAAAAAACACCACCATTTTTTATAATTGCCACAAATTTTAGTGAAATATCAATAGTTTAGGCACACATAGGAAGTGACTATTTCTCTTGATTATTGTTGTCAACATTCCCTTTGTTGTACCCAATAGTCGAAATTTTCAAAAAAAATTGCTCTTACTTGGATGGTTTGTGAGATGAGAGGTAAATGGCCAAGCAGCTGCGTTTTTGTTAGATTCTGCTTCTTGAATTTGTTCAAAATAGCATGCAGCATTTTTGTTCAGTTCCTATCAAGCTTTTTCTCCATGTTTGTCCTTAAAGTCCAAATGGCACAACCATATGGCATTAGTTTTAGAAATTATACTCTAGGAATTATAAAGAAAAAGACTCGTGAATGTAATCAATGATGACTGAAAAATGGAAGCATAACTTTGGGACAGAAATTTAAGCTCTTTTCGTAAATATTTGGGTTTCTCCTCTGATTGTTTCATGTTACTCGGCTGTGATGGAAAAAAGATAAAATAATTGAACAAATAGATTCCTTATGACAGAAAACCAGAAATTGTCATTTTTAGATGCGCTCCTCACTGCTTACTTACAAAGATAACAATTCATTCCTGAAATATATCATTAATTGTGATGACAAATGAACCCATTATAAAAATTGGACATGTCTATTTCGATTTTAAAAAATGACTTAATTCACCCTACCAGAATCTTAGATATTCTAGTTTCAAGCAAGATACTGTGATCTTTAAACAAAAAAAAAAAATCATGCACTTAAATAAAAGATAAGAAAAAAAACCTTTTAGTAAGCAATTGTTTCATTGATAACAATGCTTTTTGTTTAAAAATGTTTTTTCTTTTGTTTTTGATTTCTTTACCTCATTGCTATCTACAGCTGTTTATGTTTGAAGAAAAAAAGAAAAAGATCTAGGATCGCTTGGTTCAATATCTGATCTCATGTATGTTATATCATTTTTTTTTTATAACAAAGAAAAAACATTCTGAGCTTCAAAATTATAAAAGTTATGTTGCTTAAATTTTTTGACTCAAATGTTCGGTTGCCCAGTCAGCTGGGGCTGTAGAATACACCGACTGCACCTCTGCAGAGGGGTAAGACCCCCACCAACGAGTGTCCTGGATATGACACTAAACAATCTGATGGTGAGGTTCCAGCAGTGCTGGAGCTTTGGGGAATGTGGAGTACTCCTTCATTGCCATTGCTCCCAGGTCCACTCTGGCCCGGAGTGGTAGCACCTGATAGGGCCCCATCTATGGCTTAAATAGAACTAACAGCATACTAATGCTAAACTGAATTGTTTGAATAAACTGAATAGCTTGAAATAGAAATGTTTTTCACAATTAAACTGTACTTACATTGAAACCGCATGCTTATGCTTAACTGAATTGTTTCAAATAGAACTGTTTTTCGACCTTAAAACTGTATTTACACTTAACTGAATTGTTACATATAACTGCTTGAATAGTTTGAAATAGAAATGTTTTTGACCATTAAACTGTGTACTTATGCTAAACTGAATTGCTTTAGAAAGAAGAGATTATTTACATAAAAATGGATTTGGCGTTAAATAACCTACAAAGGTTGATATGCCATAGAACCCAAGAAACCAACCACCCATCAAATGTTCCAGTGAGTTAAAAGTTTTGCAATATCTTAGTGCATGCTCATTTGCCATGTACATATCAAAGCATTTCAAGCTATGGAAGGTGCCAGCTGTGGTTGGTATTATAATAGTTGGTATACTGATAAAATATGTATTGGTTCACTTCATGTGTGATTTGAAAGCTGTACAGATGAATGTGCAATGAAGTCTAATTCAGGAACTTATGATTTACACATTTGAACTGGGCCTTACAGCCATCGAAGCAACCAAAAATCATTCTTATTTCTATTGGGTTGGGTGAAGTTGGCAGTATTATTTGATGCCATATGGGAGCATTAGTGGTGTGTATGTCGTGGTGCCCACTTTGCGACTGGACTCTGGACATCAGCACAATGGTACTTGTCATGCGTCCTGGAAAACAAGCAAATATGGCACAAGGCCTTTTTTAAGGTGGGTCTAGGCACAGGACTGTAGCCATGATGCACCCAGCAGCTCCAAAAGTGCCTCAGGCCCTGTCAGCATTTCCCTAAAAAGGGGCATCTCAAGTGTTAGCCGATAAACCTACCCCTTCTGAGGAGAGTTACAGCCTACTGGGGCAGCACCCTAAGGCTCAAGAAATAAGTTAGTCTCAACCTGGACATTAGTACAACAGTATTTGTCACATGCCCCACAAAACAGGCGAATACAGCACAAAGCCTTTTTTAAAGGGGGTTTGGACACAGGGCTGTAGCCAATATGTGCCTGTTGGCTCCAAAAATAACTTGGCCCCTATTGATATTTCCGTAAAAAGGGACACCTTAGGAGCCAGGTGATAAACTTAGCCCCTCCAAAGAGAGTTAGAGCCTGTGGGGACAGCCCCCTGTGGCTCGAGGAACAAGTCAGTCTCAACCTGGACATTTGTGCAACTACCATACTGCCATTAGTCGTTGGTTATTTATCTTCTATATATATATATAATGGCCATATCTGCGTAGCATGTCTGTGTGCATGCATATATGCGTATTCATAAGCTGGTGGTATTACTTCATCGAAACATCCCTGAATAATATTCTTCCACTACCATACAGTTTTGAAGTTACAGTTGATCACAGAACTGTAAACACCTGGTTCAAGAATTTTTGCTCAGGTTGCAAGAACCTTGATAAATTGGTCAAGTTCAGGTAGGCTTAAAACCATGGACAGGTATAGAGGCAAATCCATTGAGTAGCACTCGGAGAGTATTAGGCGAGCTCTGTATTTCACAGTCAAGTATGGTTCATCCCTTTCACAACCTTGAAAAAAAGCATCTGAAACTGCCAAACGGTTCCTTATGTTATCAAAATACTCCAAAACCTTAGACTCACCAAAGTACAATTTAGATACACTTGTAAAACTACTGTAGCATAGGACCAAAATACGTTGTGTCTGAAAGAAAGGAGTTCACAGAAAAGAAACACTCAAAACTCGAATTTTAAGGAAGAAAATAGCAGTCGCTTGGGGACTACAGCAGGCTGTAGTTAAAAAAGTTTTTTCGATAGCATTCTTCCTCCCTGTTCTTCTTGGCAATGACGGCGGCATCATAGTTGGCTTGTTGATATTTTCATATCAGTCAAATTGCTGACAGGCTGGGTATGACATGGGTCGGGGCATCATGGACCTCTGTTGAACCTGTTTAGAAACCTGCCTTAAACTCCCCACGACTGCAACTCGAACTCCAACTGACTCAAGCCATCTGTGGTACCTGGTTATATAATTATTTGACGCTCACCTGCTTCATGTGGGCGTACACATCTGCACCGAATTCAACCATGCCCACAGGTCAAGGTGATATTCCAGTATCTTCGACCGGATATACCTGTTTCCACTGTTCCTCTGCTTATTCACACAGGTGCATCTCTTAATTGACGGCTTGGTCAAGGGTTAATATGTTACACGACTATGATAAATAATAAATTGCCTCTTAAAACTTTGATATGGCAACATACAATTTAGTTTTTATCTATTTAAAATTATTGTGAAGATAATTTTTTGTGCTGTAATTGTTGATCTGACTTCTGCATAAAATAATTAAACAAAAATTGGCATACCATGGAATTGAATGAAACAATGAACAGGAATTAGGTTTCTTACTGTATTGGCTGTTACTAAGTGGTCAACAATTTAAGCATCGATCATGTTCCTCATTTTCAGAGGTGCCCATGGTGTAATTGTTATCATCGTAGGAAATGGACAGGCAACACAAGTTCATATCCTGGATGAGGCTGATTGCATTTGACATAGCACTAATACCCTTAGGAAAGGTATGAATCCAATTATTCTCCTTCAGCTATGGGTAAATAGTAGGACAGACTAGGTTCTTCAGCCTTGGTGAGGCAACTAGTCTAGGAGAAGGAAAAACTCTGAATTCAAACCTGTTAAACTTTGCTTAAAAATTGACCTTGTGTCATATTCTGCCCAAGCGGAGGGGATGGTAAATAAGGATCATGTTCCTCATTGTCTCAACTTTGATGATGTGGATATAACCAGTATTTTCAGTGAGACATAACAGTAAGTCCCACAAACTAAGCCAAGCTTTGTTTTGATACAAGGTAACAGGTGTGAGTTAACTAGTAAATAGTAGGACAGACTAGGTTCTTCAGCCTTGGTGAGGCAACTAGTCTAGGAGAAGGAAAAACTCTGAATTCAAACCTGTTAAACTTCGCTTAAAAATTGACCTTGTGTCATATCCTGCCTGAGTGGAGGGGTTGGTAAATAAGGATCATGTTCCTCATTATCTCAACTTTGATGATGTGGATATAACCAGTATTTTCAGTGAGACATAACAGTAAGTCCCACAAACTAAGCCAAGCTTCGTTTTGATACAAGGTAACAGGTGTCAATTAACTAGTGAAACTCAAACTCACTATTACTTATTTGCAAGATGGGGTTACAAATTACTACAAGACAATGAGATGCTGAAACTTTAAAGATAGGTTGGATTCAGCACAAGATCACTTATATGGGGCACCCAGTGAGGCTTAAATTCATATATTAATAGCTGACAAGAATAGAACAGGGGTCTGGACACAGGGCTGTAGCCAAGATGTTCCAATAATCATCCCTAGCAACAACATAACTCACTTTATAAGTGACATTCTCTTATGGATACCAACACATTGACTCACTAATAAAAACTTATGTTCGTCAACTCTGTGCAGACACTAAGAGGACTTAGCCAGAGTGATAGCCAGTAGGGATGGATGGTGAGTGAGAGAAGCAAAGGACTCAATTCTAGCAGCTTTTTTGGATGATGATGATAACTCAATTTAATTTAAAGGTGGCTTAAGTCATAGAAAGTTCGGGCAAAGTGAGAATCCACAAAATTATCATTGTTCACTAGCAACAATATAATTTACTTCCCACAAATTCATCTAAAAAAATAAATGATTACTATTTGGAAAAAAATGTATTTCTTTCTGTTTGGTTGGATTCAAGAAGATTTTTAATAATGAATTGCTGAAATCCCGACAAACGATTAGAACGTATTGCTACTGTGAGCAATTGGCTTATTTGAATAGCATACAGGAACAGAAAAAGCAAAAACAACAAAAATAGATTAGTATGATAGATACTTGGGAAAAGAGAAGTTGTTTTTCAGGGCAAGAAAATTGATTAATATGAAGGGTAGTCTGGAAAAAGAATTTTTTTTTCAGGGCAAGAAAATAGATTACTATGAAGGGAACTCTGGAAAAGAGAATTTCTTTTTCAGGGCAAGAAAATTGATTAATATGAAGGGTACTCTAGAAAAGAGAAGTTGTTTTTCAGGGCAAGAAAATTGATTAATATGAAGGGAACTCTGGAAAAGAGAATTTCTTTTTCAGGGCAAGAAAATTGATTACTATGAAGGGTACTCTAGAAAAGAGAAGTTGTTTTTCAGGGCAAAAAAATTGATTAATATGTAGGGTTCTCTGGAAAAGAGAAGTTCTTTTCAGGGCAAGAAAATTGAATAGTGATTTTGCAACATAAAAGTAATGTCAAATCTTTTGTTTTACTATATCAATTGATTGATTTTAAAGGCTCAGCAACTGGTCTTGAGTTATTTTATGCTTTGAGGTTAGGGAATCACATTCATTTTATGTTCATAATAACAGTTTTTTTTCAAGAGCTTTTGTTGTTGTAGTTTTTTTTGCACACAGTCCTATAGCAAGCAAATAATTTTCAAGCAGATCTTTTTTACCTATAGATGGAATTCTAACTGATACAACGATTCTGGGTAAGAGTGAATATGGGGGTCCTAGCAATGTGGCTTTTTAATTTGAAAATGCAATGACATAAAAAAAAGTGTAATCTGGTAGCAAATTTGTTCATATACAATGTATTTTCTAGATTTGTCTTTCCCCAATTATCACTTGTTTTCCTCCTTGTGAAAATCTTTATTTGCTAGGCAATCGAAACAATTTCAAGATACTGAAAACTTCTTAAAGAATTTATTGGATCAAAACTGGAATCATTCTTTTATGACATAGTATACAATTTACCCCCTCCCTTCTCATGGACGAGCAAAGGCAGGACAACCATTAGAACTTACAAACAGCAACTCTTTGCCAATACGGGATGTAGCCCTGAGGACCAGCAGCCAGAAGCAATAGACGATAGAGAAGGATGGCAAGAGAGGATTAGGGATATCTGTGCTGATGACGTGACCTAATCAAACAATTTATAAATAGGCTTTAACAGTATCATTACTACAGTATAGTTGCACCACTTGAACTTAATGAAACATTTGGAGAAAAAGATTGATGAAAACTATGCAAGGATGCTTCATACTGTTTTAAACTGATCTTAAGAGCAGCACTCTTTAAAAAAAACAACCGTAGGGCCACTTACCGCATATCTCTCCACTCATCCCAGAAATATATGCAAGACAGGATGAGCACTGCTAGGAGAAGTAAGGAAGGACTTTATAAATGACATTCTCTTATGGATACCAACACATTGATTCACCAATAAAAATTTATGTTCGTCAACTCTGTGCAGACACTAAGAGGACTTACCAAGAGTGATAACCAGTAGGAATGGATGGTGAGTGAGAGAAGCAAAGGAGTCAATGTTAGCAGCTTTCTAGGATAATATTTGTCACTGCCTCTCACCAGACAGGACTTGATACAAGGTCAAAAGCCCGAAGGCCAATTAAAGTGGGGATAAAGGGGAGGGTAAGGTCAGGAATGAGCTGAGACTCGAACCCTGCTGGTCTGTGCTGCTCATCGACCCACTAAGTGCAATGTGGGTCTAAGCAGTTTCACGAATCCAAATTTGGATCCGGGCACGTATGCCGGGTTATGGCTTAAACTAGACAGCAAGGTCTAGTGCTATACATAGGGGACAGAGGATGCAGCTCGCCCTCCCAAAGGTGGCCCAGCCGAACCTGGGGGCCTTTCGGCCTCGAATCTGCCATTGATTTCGATCACCCATCCGGCACGAATGCCAGACGGCCCAGCCAAAAGGCCGAGCAGCTTTCTAGGATGATGATGATAACTCAATTTAATTTAAAGGTGGCTTAAGTCATAGAAAGTTCGGGCAATATTTGATTCCTGAAAGAATGAATGAAAGAAATTTTTAATGTTTTTTAAGTCTAAAAAAATAAGTAAAGAAGAAAGCATACATTAAGCGTATGAACTGTAAACTCAAGGATGACTCATAGTCGAGGGTGACCCGAAGGCTCACTTTTCAATAGCTACCACACCGAGGTGTAAGGGAGGATGCAACTCCTTTCCCTGGATTGCTCCACTTTACCCTTGATCTATGTGTTATAATGCTGAGTGTTAAGGAAGGCAGGATCGAGTACCATTTTTGAGTCTTTGGTATGACTCGACCTTGGATTGAACCTTGATCTCTTGGGCCATTGGCGAACACTCTACTCATTAGGCCGAAAAAGAAGAAAGATAAAAATCTGTGTCAGACTAATTCAGTTAATCATGAAAAGCCAGTCATCTCAATTTCAGACAATATTTTGTAACTGGATAAGGTAGTATTTAAAATGTTTATTTTATGAAAATATATTCAATATTTTTAATTCTTTTCATATGTTGCAAAATTTTACAAATTTTTGTTAAAATGATTCGTTTTTACTTCACGTTTAGAATCAGATATCAATTTTCTGCGAGAAAAAAAAAAATGATTGAGACGCAACTCTACAAAGTATTTGTTTACAACAGTATCATTTACTTAAACATCAAACTAAAGACGAATCTATGACATTTCTAAATTCTTTACTTAGTCCATCTTTTTGTTTCACTAAGAATGAGAAACTTATAATGCTTCAGGTCTCTAATCACTAAAACTTATCCCCTTCAGGATTAGTTTCATAAGCCAGGCATGAACACACACAATTCCCTTAATTCTTCAAATATTTCTTTGTTGAGGCTTCAAGTATCTTCAGGGAATTTTAAAACAAATTTATAATGAATTTTATTCCTGGGGGATTTATTTTTAAAATCAAATGTGCATTGGAAAACACTATTAGCTGAATAAAAACAAACCCTGTACACCTAATACTTGTATAGATTGTTGTCTAAATCCTTGGTAATCCATATGTCTAATCAGCAAGGTTACTTTACTTTGCCCTGTTTAAAAATTAAGAATTATTCTGAAACATAAAAGTATTATTTTATTTCATCATGTATAAAAAGATAAAATAAAAGGAAGTCAATACAGGCTATTATAAAAATAAACGATGTATGTTTAAATTAGGAAATTTTAAATCATTTTCTTGTTCTTTTAGCCAGCTTTTAAGTCAGTATCTGGCTTGAAAGTAAACTTATAAGTAAACTTATTTTTACAAATTTTAAAAATCTAAAAACAGTTCCTCCATGAATTTTATTCAAGATCTTACAATTTTACTTTAAGATAAACTTTTCGTTACTAATAAAATGTTTCTATTAAAGGCT
>OY757916.1:23955335-24020335 GCA_963585895.1 Sepioteuthis lessoniana | reverse complement strand
TTAAATGGATATAGTAGAAAGATAATCTGAAAAGAGAGTTATTCTCACAATCAGCTGACATGGCATCTGATTATATAAGGATATGTATATATACATATGTATATACAAAGAAATCTTATTGAATATGATAGACAAAGAATGTCAGAATAATTTTTCATACAAATTTTCTTTCCATATAAGGTAATATATATTAGGATTAAAGTAATGTAAGAACACCTCATTGTTTTTTCTTCTGAGTTCCAATGCTCTTGACCATTTGACCATTCTCTGGCCATTGTCAAGAACAATAATGAGACTTGAGTTTCTCTGTTTTGGGACAAAATGAGATGAGCTATCTTTTGCACTAATCTCCTTAGATGTTAAGATGCTCAGATTTGAATTAGGTTAAATGAAAGGAAATCTAATAGCTTAAGCCCCCTCAGCTGGGACAGAAGAATATGCTAACTGCATCTCTGCAGAGAAGAAAGACCCCTTCAATGAGTATCCTGAATATGATACTAAGCCATCTGGTAGTGAGGCTCCAGTCTTGGAGTTCTAGTGAATGTTGAGTACCCCTTTATTGCCATTACTCCCAAGCTCACTCAGAACCTGAGTGGTGATACCTGTTTGGGTCCCATCTATAAAAGATTATTTTCTATACTTGAAACCATTTAACTTTGTGCAAACAAAAGACCATTAAATTTAATTATTTTTATTTGCATAGCAATAAAAAAGTAATAGTTGGCGACAGTAGTCGAGGGAGATCTGAAGGCTCCCTTTTCAATTGCTACTATTTTTCCAGGATTGCTCCACTTTACCCTTGATATGTACCTTATATATGCTGAGTGTTAAGCAAGGAGGTATAAAGTGCGATTTTTAAAGTCTTTGGTATGACGCGACTTGGGATTGAACCCAGGTCTCCCAAACCATTGGCAAACACTCTACCAACTAGACCAATGAGCCGGTAAATACTGGGAACAAATTAACCATTTGCAAATGAATAAATAATGCTCATAGAATTATTAGTGTTAAATTGTAATACTTGAAATCATTTGTCTGCAAACAAATTAGATCAGGTTCATTTAAAAATTCTTACTGGTAAACCATTCATTTACCGATCATATATATTTAGTATATTTGTATAAACAGGATTAGGTATAAGATAGCCAATAAGAGTTGACATGCGGTAAAATAAAACCAACCAACCAACCAACCAACCAATGGCTTATTTAATTCTGTTTGGGATATTATCATTTTGAAATGATTTTGGAAGATATCTGCTTAGGTTCTGTATGGTAGCACCACTTGGACTGAAAAGAAACATAGGGAAAATGTTAGATGAGAACAATACAAGGGGGCAGCATGTTGATTTGAACAAATCCTGGAAGTATCGCCCAATTAAAAAGCAGCTGTATGACCACTTACCTCCCATCTCACAAATCATCCAGAAAAGACAAACAAGACATGCTAGCCACTGCTGGACAAGTAAGGACAAACTCATAAGTGATGTTTATCTATGGACTCTTACATGTTACACCAGTGTTGACTGACCGGCAAAAATGTACATTCACCAGCTCTGAGCAGAAGTTGGATGCCATCTAGAAGACCTACCAAGAATGATGACTGATTGGGGTAGTTGGTAAGAAAGGGTCAAGAGAAACCGTGCTCCTGGTATGCTTTGAAGACGATGATAAAAAATATTCAAAAATTACTTCAAAAGGGCTTTCATTTACGATGAAAATCACCAAAATAACCAAACCTACAGGAAATAAAATTTGCAAGCATGAACCAGGATTGCTTCAAATCAATTTTATTGATACTTATAACAATTTTTTTTTATATGCAGATGTAAAAATATTTCAAGAATCGGAATACTTCAATTTTTTATAAAATGGGGGCCTACATATCAATCAGCTGTAAATAAAAAAAAGAACATTAAAAAAAAAACTATTCATGATTATTCATATTTTTATTGGCAATGCAGTTACAATATGTTTTCTTCTGATGCACTGCTTTGCAATACTTGTTTGGCTCTGTGGGCTGGTGGGAGGGAGGGCTGCAGAATACACCAACTGTATCTCTACAGAGAGGTAAGACTTACCTAACAAGTGTTCTGGATATGACACTAAGCAATCAAATGGCGAGACTCCAATAATGCTGGCGCTTTGGGAAATGCAGAGTACCCCTTTATTGCCATTATTCCCAGGTCCACTCTGACCTGGAGTGGTATTACCTGATAGGTTCCTATGTATGGATCAAATAGAAAATTTAAATTTAAAATAGAACTGCTTTTAACATTTAAACTGAGTACTTATGTTAAATTGTATTGTTTGAAAAAGAAGAGTTTTGACATTTAAAGTGCATTTTTATGCTAAACTGAATTGTTTGAAATAGAACTGTTTATCTGTATAAAAATGGATTTGGCATTGAATAACCTATAATTGATATGCCATAAAACCAAACCAAACCAAACCAAACCAAAGAAGTATTAGTTATACAATAAGTCTTTTGGACCAACATTCGCATCTTTATTGTTTTTATTACTAAATTTCAGCCAATATGCTCTTCAGGCTCCTTGGATAAAGAATTAATCTTTAATGTTTTCTTTTACATGTTTATAGAACAGTGTATAAAAGTAACAACGATATGCAAATCAAATTGAAAATATCCAATTATGAAGGTGGACCAAGAAGTCACTGAAGATTATTTGAGATTATCTGAAATTTTTTCCTGCTGAATGAACTAAAAGCAAATGTACAAATCATAAACCTTAGAAACATTTTAGGGAGGTTGGCAAAAACAACCTTAGAGTGCTTACTGTAGATCTTGGAAACCGAGAGAAGATAATTGAAATTCACTCAGTTTAGAAAAAATGATCTACGATGACTGTAAATCATTTGACAGATGAAGAATTAAACTTACCATCTTGAAATGAACACTTTGGAAACTGGGTTTGCCTTTGTCCGTTAGACTTTTCAGCATGAACATGTTTGTAACATTAGTAGCTGTGTCTGTTTGTCCAAAGTCTAAGCTAGACTCTAAAAACCTTCATGAGAGAGTTTTAGTCTCATTGGGTGCCCCATTCATCCAGCCTTGTGCCAAACTTGCTACTCATGAAATCTCATGACACCAAGCAATAGCAGACTGATTTTATACAGGTCCTTCCATAGCAGCCTACAAAAAAATCAAGTCATTTCTGTGAGAAAATATGTTGGTCTACAGCAGGTCGGAAAAGTCATATGAGAGTGTACATGATTAATTTCAACGACCGTTCCTTTGATTACAACTGAGCTTGCAAAGATAGATTTGACTAGAGGAGTTATAGGCACTTTCACTGCTACTTTTTGAAGAACTGACGAGATGGCCTTTTTGAGTAAAGAAGTGGACATCACAATATATATATATATATATATATATATAAGGCATATAAATCATCATTTTATCAGTTTTTTCTCTGTTTATATATATATATGTTAGCTGACTGTTGTCAAGGGCAACCCGAAGGCTTTTTTTTCAATAGTTCTTACATCAATGTATAGAGGAAGACGCTACTCCTTTCCTTGGGTTGCTCCACTTACCCTTGATCCGTATATTATAATGCTGAGTGTTAAGCTAGGAGGCATCAAGAAGCATTTTTTGATTCTTTGGTATGACTCAACCTGGAATCGAACCCCTGTCTCCAGGGCCATTGGTGAACAGTTTAACCATTATGCGAATGGGCTGGTATTTACTTTTTACTCTCTCTCTCTCTCTCTATATATATATATATATATATATATCTATATATGTATATACCTATTAATACTAAAACAGACCTCTTGTAAAAATTTCCTTTTCTTTTTTATAACCACAAAAAAAAGTGCTGAAATATTAATCAAATTGTATTAGATTGGTTTGGCTTTATGACATATCAACCATTGTGGGTTATTTACTGCCAGATCCATTTTTATACATATAAACAGTTCTATTTCAAACAATTCAGTATTGCATAAGTACACTGTTTAGATCTATCTGACCCATAGATAGGACCCTATCAGGTGCTACCACTCCGGGCCAGAGTGAACCTGGGAGTGATTGCAATAAAGAGGTACTCTGCATTCCTAAAGCTCCAGTATTACTGGAACTTCACCATCAGATAGTTTAGTGTCATATCCAGGGCACTCATTGGTGAAGTCTTACCTTACTTGCAGTTGGTGTATTCTTCAGCTCCAGCCGACTTGTCCCTGATTTGTATTAGAAGTATTGGATTGTACCAAGGGGGTTAAAAGTTTTGCAATATTTTGGTACACACTAGTTTACAGTGTGATTATCATGTTACTGAAGCAGTTACCCACTGAAAGGTACCCACTGCACTCTATAAGTAATTTGAATGCACAATGAAGTCTAATTTGGGAAAAAATCACATTCAAACTGGGCCATAATGCCACGGATGTAAACAAAAACATTTTTGGTGTGAAAGGTGAAAACTGATCACAGTTCAGCGCTCAGATGATTCAAGATATTTTACTTGGGTTACCAGAACCTTGAGGATCTGGCAAGGTCAGGTCAGCTGAAAACTACAACCGTGCTCCAAGCATTTGAGGTAAATCTAGTTTGTAGTGTTATTTATTGACCCTTGACCTAACCCTAAACCTGCGGTCAATCAAGAGATGCACTTGTGTAAATAAGAAGAAATGGAAGCAAGTGGGCATTATGAAATAATATAGGCAGATGCCAGCGCCAGTTGAGTGAGTTGGAGACAGGAAGCCTAGAGTGAGGGTTATCTTGCAGACTGAAAATGCCCTGTTAAGGGCTGTAGCTCTCAGCGACCCCTGGTGGAGCAACCCCCAGCCAAGATGCAGAAGAAGTGCTGAGTGTCTTCTTGAAGATAACACAGTGTGCTATGGTCAAGAGAAGAAGTTGGATCAATATAGCAGTCTGTCCCTGTCTCCACCCATCTCTCATATACCACAGAAACATCAACCCTTTCGAGAATAAAGTGTGAGAGATATATTTTTATAAAGAAGTGTGTTCGTTCATTCATTGAAGTTCATAAATTGTGTTTGATTATGTTTCCGCTTATATTTGTATTATGGCAATACATCAGTAGCCCTCCGAGAATTTACAGTGAATTTGGTATCTCACTCTACACTGTGTTTCGTCACCTTCCCATTTCTAAACCATTGCAAAACTGTGGACTCACACAAGTAGTAAATCATCAAATTTTTAATTGCCGACATTCATTTGCATTGAATTTGTAAAACCCAAAAATTCCAAAGACAAATCTAAAATAAAAACCAACGACTGGCTTTCTAAATTCTATGAAAACCATTAACGAGGTCCCTACAGAAGGAAAAATGTGAACTTTTGCACAGATAATTCCAAGTTTCAGACTTTGAAAGACTTTCCATAAAAATAGTTCTCCTTTCCTTAATTAGGAAAAAGTAAGTTGTCGATCATTAATTGTTAGAATATTTCTTAATTTTTTTTCTTTCATTTTCTTCTATTTTGTTTTGGAAGAAAATAAGAAATTCTTTATGTATTGATTTTGTGTTTATTTATTTTTACCTCTCTTATCATACACCAAAGAAAATAACTCAAAACGAAAATGCCTGAAAGTCAAGAAGAATTAATCCAAACGTTTTTTTTTTTTTCTTTTTGGGAGCAAGAGTCTTTTTTTCTTTTTTCCAGGAACAATATCTGTTGGGATGCTTGTAAATTTTTGAAAAATCCTTATGGAAACTGTCTCTGATTGGTCTTTAGAAATATAGATATTAATGCTGTAAGTGTAACTTAGCATTTTTGCTTGGAGGTTGACAGATTTAATGAATAGGGGAAAAAAAAAGCCGATTTACTCACTAGTTCAGTATTTCAATTATTCAAATAGAGATATAAACAAACTATTTTACCAAAACCTGTGCAATATTATTGATCATAATATCTAATTACTATGTTTACCAACAAAGTACATGGCCATATGCCAGACATTAGATATTATAAGATATTACATAGCTACTAATCATATATATATATATATATATATATATATTTTAAAGATGGTTGTTGTAGATCCAAAGAAAAAATAAGGATATATTTTAAAATAGGAAGGTCCATGAAGAGATTTGTATTTTTTGAATTTATTTATTTTGTTTTACATACGTGTTATATATATGTATGTTTCCAGCATGTTGCTTTTGTCAGAGAACATATGTGGCACAAGGCCTTTTAAATGGGGTACTCATTGAGACTTGAACTCACTCTTGTTTCCAGTATATATATATATATATACACACGTGTGTATATATACTCATACAAATGTATGATAGATATTGTGAAATAAATATAAAGTAAGTTGGTACCCTTAATTGAGGGGGACACAAAGGCTCCCTTTTCAATAGCCACTACACCAAGGTCTAGGGAAGGGTGCTACTCCATTCCCTGGATTGCTCCACTATACACTTGATGTTTACATTATAGTGCTGAGTGCTAAGCAAGGTGGCATCAAGTACTATTTTCTAAGTCTTTGGTATGACTCTACCTGAGATTGAACACTGGTTTCCCACACCATCTAGGAACACTCTACTCATAAGGCCAATAGCAATGTAAAGTTGGCGACCGCAGTTGAGGGTAACCCAAAGGTTCCCTTTTCAATTGCTACAACACCGAGGTTTAGGGAAGAGTACAACTTCTTTCCCTGAATTGCTCCATTTTACTCTTGATCCATACCTTATAATGCTGAGTGTTAAGCAAAGCGGCATCAAGTACCATTATTTGAGTCTTTGGTATGACTCGACCTGGGATTGAATACTGTTCTCCTGGACCATTGCCAAACACTCTACTTATTGGGCTGATGAAAAAAAAAATATATAAAAGTATGAGATAAATGTTTATCATACTTATATATATATATATATATATATAGATGTATATATATCATTGAGAAGCATGAAAATCAAGATGTATATTCAATTATAAATTTATTTCACCCATTATTAACAGACTCTTCAGATGTATATGTATATACATGATAATTTTTCATCATGCATATATATATTTATATATATAGTGATAAATATTATGCAATATGAGCATATAACTATATGATAAATATTGTCGCTTTCTCTCTCTATATATATATAAGTTAACGACTTCATATATATATATATATATATATATGATAAATATTTCAAACTACATATATAGATATACGATAAGTATTTTCAAATGTATATATATATATATATATACATATATGTTTATATATATATATATATATATATATATATATATATATATATAATATTAGATATTTCAAAATACAAAAGTACATGTAATTATTTTCATATATATATATATATATACATACATATATAAGTATGTTGTTGTTGGTCCAATGAGAGAAAAGTAGATATTTTTAAATGAATTGGTCCAAAAAATGATTTCAAATTTGTTTTTTAGCTTTTTCATCATCCTTGTTTCATATACTAGCATATTACATATGTTTTATACTTTTATATGGAAATTGTGTAAGCAGAGCATTTTATATGAATAAATTCTTAATCAGTTTGTCCTTATTTTTCCATTTCCTTTCTTAACCACATTGTCAGATATCCAAAAGTTTCTGCAACTATATATATATACATATATATTGATAGATAGACAGAAAGATAGAGATTAATATTTATCATATATATATATATATATATATATATATATATATATATCCTCCTTCCTTCTTTCTTCGTTCTCTTTATTTTTATTTATTTATTTTTTTCCTTTTTTCTCCTTTTATTTGAAATTTTTCTAAATGAACGAATAGAACATTTAAATTCCATATATATATTCCAAATTAGTCACATAACGTAATTTTGAAAATAAACACTGATTTACTGATAAAACAGCCAACATTTTTCCTGTACAATAGATTTTCCCAATGTTTTTGTGTAAGTTTTTTTAAACATCCATTGTTGATTTAACACCACTTATATCATTCCTCTCATTCCTGATGATGGTTATTGGAACCAAAACGCTATAGCATCGACTTTGTTTCTCAATAAATCTCTCTATCTGCTCGGATCACCTTGTTATCAATTCTTTCTCTCTCTTTCTCTCTCTCTCTCTATATATATATATTTAGATTGATAGGTCCCCAAAGGCATTCATATTTGGTATTTAGGCGACATTTCCACACGAGACGGAACCTCTCTGAAACTGGTTGACAAATTCACCTACCTAGGAAGCAGTGTCTCATCAACCGAAAAAGACATCAACACACGGCTATCGATAAGCTATTGGTCATATGGAAATCAGACCTGACCGATAAAATGAAATGCAGTTTCTTCCAATCAGCGGTCGTGTCAATACTGCTGTATGGATGCACCACTTGGACACTAACTAAACGGCTGGAGAAAAAGCTAGACAGCAATTACACAAGAATGGTGCGAGCAATAGTGAACAATTCGTGGTGGCAACACCCCACAAAGCACCAACTATACGGCCACCTGCCTCCCATCATGAAAACTATCCAAGTTAGATGAGCCAGGCATGTTGGACACTGCTGGAGAAGCAGGGACAAGCTCATAAGTTTTCTCCTATGGACCGTCACATATGGACGAGCTAAAGCAGGACAACCAGCTAAAATATACATACAGCAGCTATGTGAGGATACGGAATGTAGCCCTGAAGACCTGCCAGAGGTGATGAACAATAGGGAAAAGTGGCAAGAGAGGGTCAGGGATATCTGTGCTTGTGGCACGACATGATGATGATGATGATGATTATCATGAATATTTCATATACTTGTGCCTGACACATGTTTGATACTTTTACAACCTCGTAAGCCAACTAGCCTGTTCTGCTTACACAACTACTATCGAAGTTTCATGTTTTTTAGAATATTGTCGAAATGTTTTCATTATCTCCATGGCAACAGATTTGGGAGTTTTTGAAATTTTGATTTTGCAAATTACTTGAAAACCTGTTAGTGATAGATATTATTAAGAAATATAACAAAAGATTATTATCAAAGATTAATTCAGTTTTTTATTCATTATTTGATAATCTAAAACATAACTGAAGCTTTTTATTAAAACCGAAAAACAGTGAAGTTGCTCACTCTGCTTAAATATCAACTATTTCTTTTCTTTAGTCAAGATTAGAGATATATTAAATATTATGAAATTATCTTAACAGTAAGATCTTTAACTGTTTTTGATTATTGTTAAAAAGTTATTCAGTTCATGATTCATGATCAATACTATAAAATATAACTGAATATTATCATAGAAGAAAAATATTTCATCTATCTGATAAAATTATAAAATGACGGGGTGATTCAAAATAAAATCTTAAAACCATTACAGATCTATCTTTCTGATATAATTTCAGGCAGTTTCCATATGTTCACCATTCCTGTTAATACATTCTTTGGATTTCCCATTGGCGATTTTTACAAAATGTTAATTAATTATCTTAATTAGAAAAGCAAAACTGATATTAAATAGATCACTCGAGGAAGATTCTAATAATGTGATGGCACAGATGGTGAAGACGGAGAGACTTTAAAATCATAAAACCATAAAGCACTTCCCATAGAAATGTAAACATTTTTTTTAAACACTCTATATATCTAAAGCTGGTCTTTTTACTTATACATCAGTTTACTATATTTTAGCCTATATTTTTTACAGATTTGCTCAATATCAGTGACTGAAATTTTCTAAAAACCAGTCCTAGCATCTGGATTGATAAGATGAAGATAAAATATCCCACATGTTAACTAAAGTGGGCCATTCAGTTCCTTTGCTATCTTAAATTTGAAAAACAAAACGAAGAAACAAACAAATATTAACTTTGAAACCAAGAAATAATGAATATCTGTTTGATGTTTAACAAGTTATTAGATTCTTAAAGATTAAAATCTATGGAATCCACCATTTTCAAAAGATCACTCTGATTTGATTTTGCAAAGGAATTTCAATAACTCTCCATAACAGCTAAACTTTCTTATCCTGAGTCCTTCATGCCAATGCTGATTTGTGATTTGTACAGGTTAATCTCTTTTAAATGGAACTCTCCTCTGTTGTAAGGTAGGTTCAGCAATTTTCACACACACTATCTTTCTTTGGTTTGGTTTGATTTGGTTTTATGGCATATCAACCTTTGTAGGTTATTCAATGCTAAATCCACTTCTATGAAATTTATCTGTTCTATTTCAAACAATTCAGTTCAGCATGAGTACACAGTTTGTCAAAAAACATTTCTATTTCAAAGTATTCACTTTATTCAAGCAGTTATATATAACAATTCAGTTTAGTGTAAGTACAGTTTCAATGTCAAAAACAGTTCAATTTCAAATAATTCAGTTTAGCATTAGCATGCAGTTTAAATGTGAGTACAGTTTAATTGTGTAAAACATTTCTATTTCAAGCTATTCAGTTTAGTCAAGAAGTTCTAATTCAGCTAATTCAGTTTAGTATAAGTACAGATTTTGTTTACACACAGTTAAATATCAAAACAGTTCTATGTTAAACAATTGAGTTTAGTGTAAATACACTATCTTTCTTTAATTCAACAGAACTTAATATATATATTGCTTTTGTATAGATGAGCACTCACACACACAGACACATACACAAACATACACAGACACACAGACAGACAGACACACACACACGCACATGTATATATGCATACGCACACATATATACATATATAATGGCTGGAAAAGAAGCTAGACGGCAATTACACATTGCGAGCAATATTGAACAAGTCCTGGCAGCAACACCCCACAAGGCATCAACTATACGGCCACCTGCCTCCCATCATGAAAACTATCCAAGTTAGATGAACCAGACATGCAGGATACTGCTGGAGAAGCAAGAACACACTCATAAGTGATGTACTCCTATGGACCTCCGCATATGGCCAAGCCAAAGCAGGATGACCAGCTAGAACATACATAAAGCAGCTATGTGAGGATATGGGATGTAGCCCTGAAGACCTGCTAGAGGTGATGAATGATTGGGAGAAGTGGGGAGAGAGGGTAAGGGATATCCGTGCTAGTGGCACAACATGATGATGATGATGATATATATATATATATATATATATATATATATATATATATATATATATATATGGAGATAAATATAAAGGATGTTTATATTTAAAGTATATATGCCAATGCAGACATATTTGTGCCTGTATTTGTATATGCATAGACATTCAAACATTTATGCATAAAACCATACCAACATACATTGATATATACAAGGGTGGCTTTGGCATTAAATAACCCATGCAGGCTGATACATCATCAAACAAAGAAACAAAACATTGATATATATATATATATATATATTGCCCAGTCAGCTGGGGCTGTAGAATACACTGACTGCACCTCTGCAGAGAGGTAAGCCCCCCCCAACGAGTGTCCTGGATATGACACTAAACAATCTGATGGTGAGGTTCCAGCAGTACTGGAGCTTTGGGGAATGCAGAGTACCCCTTCATTGCCATAGCTCCCAGGTCCACTCTGGCCCGGAGTGGTAGCAACTGATAGGGCCCTATCTATGGGTTAAATAGAACTAACAGCATACATATGTTAAACTGAATTGAGTAAACTGAATAGCTTGAAATAGAAACGCTTTTGACAATTAAACTGTACTTACACTTAAACTTCGTGCTTATACTTAACTGAATTATTTCAAATAGAACTGTTTTTCGACCTTAAAACTGTATTTACACTTAACTGAATTATTACATATAACTGCTTAAATAGTTTGAAATGAAAATGTTTTTGACAATTAAACTGTGTACTTATGCTAAACTGAACTGTTTTCAATAGAACAGATTATTTACATAAAAATGGATTTGGCATTAAATAACCTACAAAGGTTGATATGCCATAAAACCCAACAAACCAAAACAAACCTATATATATATATAAATATATTCTGAAACTACATGTCCATTATTTTAAGTTTCAAGTAGTGCACACAATAATAAGACAAAAATATTTTCTGTCTGATAACTGTGCACACCACCAGACACTTAAAATTAATATTTTGGGTGTTTTATACCTGCTTTGGTGTAGGCCTAATGAGTAGGTCTGGTTCGGGAGATTGGGGTTCCATCCCAGATTGAGTCATACCAAAAACTCAAAAAGTATTACTTGATGCCTCCTTGCTTAACACTCAGCAATACAAGGTACGTATCAAGGGTAAAGTGAAGCAATTCAGGGAATAGAGTAGCACGCTGCCCTTCAACTCTGTGGAGTTGCTATTTAAAAGAGAGCCTTCAGGTCACCCTTGACTAAATTTGCCAACTTTACTTACTGGTGTAGTTGTGTTGAGCAAACTTTTCTCACTTGCATTTACCTTTTTGTTATATATATATATATATATACATATATATATATATATGTAAGTTGACTGACTGCAGGCTCCTATTTCAATAGCTACGACACTGAAGTTAGTGGAGGGTGCTACTCATTTCCTTTGATTACTCCACTCACCCTTGATCTATACCTTATAATGCTAAGTGTTAAGCAAGAAGGCATCAAGTACCATTTTCTTAAGTCTTTGGTATAACTCAGCCTCAGTAAATAGTCTTAATATTATGCCAATGGGCTGGTTAATATATATATATATATATATATATATACCAACCCCTCCGCTCGGGCAGGTTATGACACAAGGTCAATTTTTTTGCGGGGTTTTACATATTTGAATTCAGAGTTTTCCTTCAGAGGCTGAAGAACCTAGTCTGCCCTACTATTTACCCATAGCTGGAGGGAGAATAATTGGATTCATACCTTTTCAAAGAGTATTAGTGCTATGTGAAATGCGATCAGTCTCGTCCAGGATTTGAACTCGTGTCGCCATGCCCATTTCATACAACAATTTCACTACGGGTATATATATATATATATATATATACACACTCTTATACATATACATACAAGGATCATTAAATAAGTTTCCATACTTTTTTTGTATGGGCACTTTTATTGATAGTACACATATGAAACTCTAGTCCCCTTCAAAGTAATCTCCTCCAGCTGCAATACACTTGTTGTACCATTCCAACAACTTCTGGAAGGCCCCCATGGAAGTCCTCTTGTGTGAGCATGTCAATGACCTTCATCACAGCCTCTTTCATCTCCTCAGTTGTCTCATAACAACAACCTCGGAGCTTAGGGAATAACCAAAAGTCATAAGGAGCAAGGTCTAGAGGCGTAGGGAGGCTGAGGAACTGTCTTGATGCCCATCTTGGTCAAATAGTCTGTGACAAGGATGGAATTGTGGACTGGTGCATTATCCTGGTGGAAATGCCACTGACCCGATTTGAAAAGTGCTGGCCTCTTCTGACAGAATCTCCTCCTGAACTCCCTTAAAACCTCAACATAGTAACCCTAACCGTAACCCTTTTGCCAATTAACTCTGGTGTATTGACTTCCTTACTCCTCCCACACCTCTAATCATTCCTCATAGACTCCCTGCCTTCCTTGAATCTCTTATGCCATTCAAAAACTGATGCTCAATTCATGCAAGATGGTCGAAAAGCAGTCTGAAGTATTCCATACGTTTCTGTGGCATTTTTTCCAAGTGTAAAACAGAATTTTATTGCATATCATTCTTCTAAAGTGTCTTCACATCCAGATTGCATTTTTGAAATTCACTAGCTGTAACAATCAGCCTTTAGCAGGGTGTATTCCAATGGCTGCTGTCAGGCAAATCCCTCCCCCCAGAAGATTACTACACTGGCATGAAACCCTTAGAAATGAGTGGGTCAAGTAAATGAAGTTGGTCAAAAGTTTATAAATATATATTTATATATATAGTGTGTGAGAGAGAGAGAGAGAGAGAGAGAGAGAGAGAGAGAGAGAGAGAGAGAGAATTTTGAAAACTTTTATATCCAAAATGGTCAGAAAATTTTTGGATGGAAGGATTTTGAGAAATGTGAGTATTTAATGAAATATGGAATTTGCTTAGTAAATGAAGTGATTGGTCAAGATGTTCATACTGGAGTATTCAGACTATTATCATCTTTTTATTGTTTTATTCACAATGTTTCAGCTGATGCATCCTTTGGTCTTCTTCAGATATTTTTTGTTGAACTCAGAAGCCTCTATAGAACTTTGAACTGAATCCTTTTATCTGAATCGCAGATTGTTCTAATTCTCTTAACTATAACCGAGTACAAGTATTGAGCTATAGTAAGTATTCCTGGTTATTTGTACTTATAGTCAGGCTTTTGGTAGACAAACTTTTAAAAGAAATCATCTGGTGGTTGCAGGTTCAATCCTGACGACAGGTAAAAATAACAAATACAAACAATAGCTTCACACTAGTATCCGGTTATGGCTTATGGAATTAGAAAAATCTGCCCTGTGGATTAAATAAAGGGTTCAATTTGTGTGGACTCCTGAGTTTGACATGAAACACCTGAAGAAGTTTAGAGGACACATTGGTGAAAGCATTGTGAATATAGCTATAAAAAAAAGACGATAGTCCAAATGATAAAAATTATCAAGCTTCATCAAAAAACTTTGACAAATAATGATCATGTTACACAAACTTTCAAGTCGTACTTACATACACATACATATACAAGGATGTATATATATATTTACAGACATACATACATACATACATACATAAAAACTGGAGGTATAGTGTAATGGGTATCATCGTAGGAAAATTCTTGACTAGAATTCACATAATGCTAATACCATTTGGAAAGCTATGGATCCAATTATTCTCCCTCCAGCTATGGGTAAAATAGTAGAGCAGACTGGGCTCTTTAACCTTGGTATGGCAACCGGTATAGGAGAAGGAAAACTCTGAATTAAAATCTCTTCAACTCCACCAAAAAATTGAACTTTTGTCACATCAAGTTGGTGCAGAAGGCCGGGCAAATACATATGTACTGTGAAACTGGGTATCAATATGTTGATAAACATTCAGTTACTGAATAAGTGCCACATAATGTTTAATCTAAATGATGAAAAAGGAAGTATTGGATTAAGTGCATTGACAAAAAGATAATGTTGAAAAATAAATATTTGTTGAGATAAGTGAAAGTTATTGTCATAGTTCAGTTAAGTATTAACTGATGTATGAACAAATAGAAAAAGTGAAAGATAGATAATATGTATGCTTGTATTAGGAACATCAGTTGATAGATAGATAGATAGATAGATAGATAACAGACAGACAGATAGATAGGCCTACAAACAAACACACTGACTGACAAATAGATAGATAGATAGATAGATAGATAGATAGATAGATAACAGACATGCAGATAGATAGATAAGAGACTGATAGGCAACTAGATGGACAACTAGATAGATAGATAGATACTGACTCAGAGAGAGAGAGAGAGAGAGAGAGAGAGAGAGAGAGAGATGAACAGGGACTGGCACAGAGAGAGAAAGAAATATATAGATAGATATGTATAACGATAGATAGATAAAAGACAGACAGATGAACAGATAGATAGATAGATAGATAGATAGATAAGAGACTGATAGGTAAACAGATGGACAACTAGATAGATAGATAGATAGATAAACAATTAGATAGATAGATAGATAGATAGATAGATCGATGCAAATTTATCTATGTATTTATTTATCTGCAAGTTCCCGTTTAGAATGTATAATTAAAGTTATTTACAATGCAATGAAATTTGTTGCCATAATTGACGACACATGTAAATTTCAGATTAAAGTCAATGAAACACAAAAAAATATTATTTAATAAGCCAGTTTATTACTTCATTTTTATTTTATTTTTATTAAATCATTTTTTTTATTTCATTATGACTAATTGGGTTGGATATTAAATGTTTCTGATTCATTTGTTACATGACAAAAAGAATGTTTAAACACTCACATGTATCAGTTTTACACACACACACACACACACACACACACACACACACACACACACACACACACACACACACACACACACACACAAGGTTAAAAAATTATAAAAGAAAGAAATGAGAACTTTCTGTTATATATATATATATATATATATATATATATATATTGCTGTTGAGAAAAGAAATACAAACCAATGAGAAAATCTTCTGATTGAGGATAAATGAATTGATTGAGAAAATATCTTTTTGGGGTCTGTTGCCTGTTTTTCAAATTTTTTTTCCTGGCAAAGGTTCCATTTTTTTTTTTTTTTATCTATCGCAATTATATAACATATAACTTTGGTAAACAAGACAACATTAATGACTAGAACAACAACAACACCAACAACAACAACAGCAGCAGCAGCAATAACAACAACAATAATAGTGATAACAATGATGGTAATATTGAACTCAAGGTTTGTTTTGACAATCATTTTTATCTTCGCCATTAGTTTTATACCCTAGAGGGTAAGTCTGTAAAATCCATATTTTTCTTCTTTTTTTTTCTTCATCTCTCTTTCTAATCATTTTACCTACATTTCCTTCTTTTCTTTTAATCTTTCATCATTCTTTCAAATACTTTTCATTATGTGTGTGTGTGTGTGTGTGTGTGTGTGAGTGTGTATTTTTATTGGAATCTTTCTTTCTTTGTTTCTTTTCATTATTTTCTCCCTTTTTTCAACTTTTTGCATTTCTGTTTTTTTTGGGGTTTTTTTTTTTTCTTTTTACAGAATTCCTTTGTCACATTTTATCTTGTATCTCAAATTTGTCTATTATTTTCCATTGGTTACAAAATCCGCTTTTTTTCTTTCTTTCTTTTTTTTCCTTTCTTTATTCGCTTTCATTTCACTTTCACTTTTATCAATTATATCTCTATTTTCTTTTTTCCCTATATTCTTCAATGATTTGTCTTTTCCTCTTCCATTTTTTTCTGTGTTAACTTATTCCCTTTCATTTTTTCTCTTTTTTTTTGTTCTCTTCCTCATCTCATTTTTCTTTTACTTTTTTCCCATATATTTTTCAACAAATGTATTTTTCTTTCTTTCTTTTTTTTCTTTCTTTCTTTCTTTCCTTCTTTTTTCTTTCTTTCTTTCTTTCTTTCACTGATTCACTTTTTTCCAATTTTTTAAATTGTCTTCCACATCACCTTTTTCCATTTACTTTTTTCAACAATTGTTCAACAATTGTTCTTTCTTTCTTCCTTTCTTTCTTTCTTTCTTTCTTTCTTTCTTTCTTTCTTTCTTTTCGACTGTCTCATTCATTTTTTTCCCTATTTTTTATTGTCTTCCTTGACTTATTTTCCCATTTAATTTTTTTCCGACTTATTTTTCAACAATTTCTGTTTTGGTTTGTTTGTTTGTTTGTTTGTTTGTTTGGTTGGTTGGTTGGTTGGTTGATTGTTTCTTTGTTTCTTTCTTTCTTGCCATAACTTATTCCCTTTCCTGTTTTTATTTTTTAATCTCTTCCTCAACTCTTTCTTTCTTTCTTTCTTTCTTAAACTTATTCACTTTCCTTTTTTTGTATTTTCTTATACTCATCCTCAACTCTTTCTTTCTTTCTTTCTTTCTTTTGTTTCTTGTCTTAACTTATTCACTTTCTTTTTTTTGTATTTTCTTATTCTCTTCCTCAAGTTTTTCTTTCTTTCTTTCTTTCACTTATTCACGTTCCTTTTTTGTATTTTCTTATACTCTTCCTCGATTCTTTCTTTCTTTCTTTCTTTTGTTTCATCACTTTTCTCTTCCTTCTTTTACCTAAGAAATCTTTTCATTCAAGCTACGTCTCATCCTCGAAGATTTTGGCTTCTGTTTTCCACTGCATTATAGTTCTAACAGAAGTGCAAAGGGTATGCAGCTGTTACAGAAAAATAATCTCATTCATGAAATAAGTTCTACTGACATAAGATTTACAGTAGAAGAGAATCGACTACTGGACATCAGTCAGTATTCAATCCCCAAAATGTTTTTAGACATTCCTTTTGTCCGATCCATATCTATTTATGTACTATCATCCTTTTATTGTTAAGGTTTATAACTAAAGATTATGGCACAAAAGATGTGTTCCCAAATGCAATTGTCCAGCATAGACACTGTCCTAAGTTAATACATTCAGATACTGAAGCACCTCTACATGATTGTCAACCAGGTTTTGTGAGTATCGTGTGGTATGCTAAAGTACTTAACAACCTAGAAGTAAATATATCCCTTCTTCCACTTGTGTGTAGAGAACATTGCAGTGAGGGCCGATATTTTTCGTCAGCCACACCCCACTTTCCATTACCGATTAGTAGATTGGAGAATGACTACCGAAGGAAATAGTACGTTTTAAACAATTTAACACCAAAAACATATTGCGAGGCTGCGGAACGAAATACAGAGAAACATTTATTTTGGGAAGGGCTTTTGTCATAGAGGCAAAAGTAATGACACTCACAGTTGTATTGTTTAACATACATTTTGTCTGTTGTATTTCAAAATAATATTTTCACCTGTGTAAACTTGGAATTGTTCCAAGTTTAAGCTGTTGAAATGGAACTGGTTTTAATCAGATATTTTAGTGATTTATCATCATCATCATAATTATTGTTATCATCATCATTATCATTGTGTAGCACAGATTCTTTTGACTCTTTCTCACCTTTGGTCCCTGTTGTGATGCTGACCAAAGAAAGACACGGGGAGCTCAAAAGGTTTGATAGAAAAACATATATATTCAAGTAAAAGAAACAAGATACAAGTGAACTTTGTTAAACAGTGTAGTTAGTTAGTATAAAGCTGAGAGTCCAGTGTGGTAGTGACTATCCATCCACTACGCAAATGGTGTAACACATGATTGTGTCACGCTGATTGGTGCACTCCCTTTGATGCTCTTGTTAATGTGTATTTACGGAGGAGGGCAAGTCCATTACGTAGGGAGTACAACAGTCCCTAACAGCCATTGCATTTGATTGGTCCTCTATGGTCAACCAATACTGGTGTGTCCATGTGTAGTAGTCTATGAAAGAATGTTGCTAAGTTTATCCCTATTTTGCCAGCATGTCATGCTTGTCTTAATTGGAGGGTCTGTGAAATGGGACATAAGTGGCTGTTTTGAGAGCTGCTGCTTCCAGAATTTATTGAAAGCATCATGCAACATCCTTGTATAGTTCTTGTGTAGCATTTCCTCAAAGAATTTAATTAGAATCCAAATGGTGTAATTACATAGTAAAACTGGCACAGCTACAAGAATTCTTGCTTTATTTTATCAGAAAAAACTTGCTAAGTCACACCAAAAAGAGCAACTAGAATTAAACTGACTATACTTGTGTAGTTTCCATTTAGCTTTTTTCCCTGGCATTTCTTTTAAAGTCCAAGTGGTCCTGCCATACTATGGTACTAATATGGATAAAGTTTGAAAGAAAAAATATCTTTTCAAATCATTAACAGATTTTTGTAATGTGTTGCTAGATTTATTTACAAAACTACAATATCAAATCTTACTGACCGGCTCATTGGCCTTGTGGGTAGAGTGTTTGCCAATGGCTCGGGAGACCTGAGTTCAATCTCTGGTCACGTCATACCAAAGACTTTAAAAATGGTACTTGATACCTCTTTGCTTAACACTCAGCAATATAAGGTATGTATTGAGGGTAAAGTGGAGCAATCCTGGGAAAGGAGTAGCACCCTCCCCTACTCCTCGGTGTAGTAGCTATTGAAAAGGGAGCCTTTTGGTTGCCTTCGACTACGGTCGCCAATTTTACTTCACTTACTTTCAAAATGTAATTATTGTTGTATTTATTAACCACCCGGTGGCATATTCTTTTGGGTATATATTATTTATGTTGTGAAATTTGGTCAAGAGGTAGACCTTGGTAGTAGGAGTTTGAATACATTTATGTGTAAAATATTTATATAATGTAGGAATGTTTGATATTATATAACTGTGCAAATAGATGTATATTGTTAAACCTAAATAGTCATATATTTGGGAATGAATTACTTGTATCAGGGTACTAGAAGCAATAGAATTGTGTTTGAAATATGTATATTAGAAAGGAATTCTGTCCGCAGAAAAACAGCAAAAAAATTCTCTTAAACAACAACATAAAAATGTATACATAAACTTATGATGTATAGTACCAAAGAGAATTTATACCCCAATGTAACCCTGCCATGGTAAAAGTTGACAAACGCAAGGAACTCAGTATAATTATCCAGAGGTTTATTGACAACAGCAACTTGTAGGTAACTGTTGGGAGAAAGAGAGTATAGAAAACAAGATGGCCACATCAACAAGACAAAGATGAGCAACATATGGCGAGAAAGAGAGACATAGACCTTGAATTTTTACCTGTTTCTGGCATGCTTGCCGACTGGGTCTCGTCTAAGACCCCACTCCCTTTGGAGTGCACCCCATAAAACTGGGTCTTGTAAATTTTTGCCTCCCCACATCTTCGGGGCTGGTGTTCAACTGTCCTTCTTTACCTTATCATATCTTGCTGTCAACTCCCAAAAAGACATGAGTCTTCCCCTCATTTCCACTTGTTGTATCAGGGGCAGAAATATTCACTTCCACCTGCTCCGCACTTGCATACAAGATTTTGAACCCTCAGGTTTTTTTTCTTGTTATTTTTAATTACCATGAGTGCTTTGGCCTGGCTATTCGGAGACTGTCTGCTTTATTTTCTAATTCATTTATTCATTCATTCAATTTCAATTTTCTATGAGTTGTTCAATTACGTTAGAGTATAATATTTACCAACCCCTCCGCTCGGGCAGGATATGACACAAGGTCAATTTTTAAGCAGAGTTTAACAGGTTTGAATTCAGAGTTTTCCTTCTCCTAGACTAGCTGCCTCACCAAGCCTGAAGAACCCAGTCTGCCCTACTATTTACCCATAGCTGGAGGGAGAATAATAGGATTCATACGTTTCCCAAGGGTATTAGTGCTATGTGAAATGCAATCAGTCTTGTCCAAGATTTGAACTCGTGTCACCATGTCCATTTCCTACGACGATAACCATTACACCACGGGCACCTCCAATTACGTTACAGTATGAGATTTCTTAACTAAACTAACTGAGGTAAATTGATGTGCCATTTAAATCAATCAATCAATTAATTAATCAAGGGGAGAGTCTCTGGCATGGTGGCTAATGTGCAAATTTGTCAGAAGAAAGTTCAAACTCCTCTTATGTTAGAATGTTCACTTTTCGTTTGCCTTTTTCTCTGTTCTTAATGGCCAAGCAAACTTCATGGATTATCTAAAGCCAAAATCATCTAGTAAAACAAAGGCATTGTTACTATTTAAACCATAGCTGGTTGGATAAGAAGGTTCATATCTTTCCTAAGGGCATTTGCTCAAGAGTGACTTTGCTGACTTTGATGCTATAGTCTCGTACTTTAGCCATTATACCGTTGGCACTCTCTCCTTGTAGCACAGATATCCCTGACCCTCTCTCGCCACTTTTCCCTATCGTTCATCGCCTCTGGCAGGTCTTCTGGGCTACATCCCGTATCCTCACATAGTTGCTGAATGTATGTTCGTGCAGGTCGTCCTGTTTTTGCTCAGCCATATGTGGGGGTCCATAAGAGTACATCACTTATGAGTTCGTCCCTGCTTCTCCAGCAGTGTCCTGCATGTCTGGTTTGTCTAGTTTTCGTGATAGGAGGCAGGTGGCCGTACAGTTGGTGTCTTGTGGGGTGTTGCTGCCGGGACTTGTTCAAGATTGCTCGCAGTATTCTTGTGTAATTGCCGTCTAGCTTCTTCTCCAGCCATTTTGTTAGAGTCCATGTAGTGCATCCATATAGCAGTATCAATGTGACCACTGCATGGAAGAAACTGGGTTTCATTTTATTATATATATATATATATATATATATATATATATGAATGAATGAGGGGTGGCTAAAAATTTCATTAGCTAAAAAGTTTATATGATGACATCATGTCTGCTGTTGATGGGATCCATGCATTGCAACATCAATGGAAGTAATGTACTGACCCCAAGAAGAAGAACATTATTTTTCACATTCCATGAGATTATTTGATTACCCAATGAAGTTTCAGCCAATGTTGATATATATATATATATATATATATGAATGTATATATTCATATATATATATATATTCACACATATATATTTAGTGTGCATATATATGTGTATATATATATATATATATATATATGTGTGTGTGTGTGGGCAGAATTTCTTCATTGATAAATATTTGATTGAAAATTATAGGCATTCTTGTCTATATATATATGTATGTGTGTGTGATGCCTTCAATAAGTTTCCAGTTTTTTTGTAAAGGCATTTAAAATTGTTGTAAACTCTTGAAAATTCATTATATTATTGCTATACATCTTATGAGATGACAGACCAATTTTTATGATTTCAAGTTCAAATGAACAGCTACAGCAGCAATTGGAATACACCCTACTAAAGCCTGATTGTCACAGCTAGTGAATTTCAAAAATGCAATCAAGACGTGTGGACACTTTAGAAGAATGATATGCAATAAAATTCTGTTTTACACTTGGAAAAAATGCCACAGAAACGTATAGAATGCTTCAGACTGCTTTTGGAGCATCTTGCATAAATCGAGCATCAGTTTTTGGGTAGCATAAGAGATTCAAGGAAGGCAGGGAGTCTATGAGGAATGATGAAACATGTGAGAAGAGTCAGGAAGTCAATACACCAGAGTTGATTGGCAAAAAGGTTAGGATTAGGGTTACTATGTTGAGGTTCTAAGGGAGTTCAGGAAGAGATTCTGTCAGAAGAGGCCAGCACTTTTCAAATCAGGTCAGTGGCATTTCCACCAGGACAATGCACCAGTCCACAACTCCATCCTTGTCACAGACTATTTGACCAAGATGGGCATCAAGACAGTTCCTCACCCTCCCTATAGTCCAGACCTTGCTCCCTGTGACTTTTGGTTATTCCCTAAGGTCAGAGGCTGTTGTTATGAGACAATTGAGGAAATGAAAGAGGCTGTGATGAAGGTCATTGACACGCTCACACCAGAGGACATTCATGGGGCCTCCCAGAAGTTGTTGGAACGGTACAACAAGTGCATTGCAACCGGGGGAGATTACTTCGAAGGGGACTAGAGTTTCATGTGTGTACTATCAATAAAAGTGCCATATGAAAAAATTCTGGAAACTTATTTAATGATCCTCGTATTTTTATCCTTTCAAGTTGCCATATCGATTTTATGATATCCGGCGGGAAGAGATTAATAAACCTTCCATAATTAGTTGGTTTCCTAGTACTTCCTGCCTGATCTTGGCCATCATCAGGGTGCGTATTTTGCAAAACTGATGTTACCTTTGCATGTACATTAATACTTGTAAGAATTAGCGCATGCCGCCTATATGTATATATATATACACAAGTACATACGCAAATGTATATAGATATAAAATTTGAAAAGCAAGGTTATACAAAGAAAAGAATTTAATGTAAAAGAAAGTCAATGTCATAACGTTTCGGCTTTAATGAACCTTCATCAGGACTAGGAAAGATGATATCAAGTGACATTAAATTCCCGATAGATTTTCAACTTTTCTCTGTATTGTCAGATTCATTTCTATTATTTACTCCCATATATCTGCATATATATATATATATATATATATATATAAATGCATACACACATATATATATATATTCTTCATACACACATGCGTACATATATATATGCTTTTTTCATGATTATGTATGCACACATAAATCCATAAATTGAGTTTTTATATATATATGTATATACATATATATATATATATATATATATAATTGTATTCTTTGCTTGCAATTGCTAACAAGTATAAACATATATGTTCATCCATGTATATACTAATATGTACATCCATGTGTGTGTTTGTGTGTGTTGAATGCCTTGCAGTGTAAAGATCTTTATAGACCAATGTTGTAAGACAAATTTTTGATAAACAGCAAAATGGGTCTCTTTTACAAGTGTTTTTCTCCACGGACCAATTAATAGCTGAACTTTACCATAAAGATCAACTATTATTCAATTTTGAAGTCATCAGATAATCAATGAGTCTGTCATTAGGGAACGTGAATACAGCCACTTCATACAATCTTTCAGACCTCCTCAGCATCAATATTCAACATTTGTTTTGACCACAATGAATAAAAGAGATGAATGACTGATGAAGATAAGTCCTTGATAAATCCTGTCATTCCCAGTTTTTTTTGTTTTTGAGTCAATTCTTTTCCCTTGGGTCTGGACATATAATTCTCTCACCCCCCCTCTCTCTCTCTCTCTCTCTCTCTCTCTCTCTTCTCTTTCTTCATTTTTCTGACTTTCTAGTTTCTTTTTCTATTTTTGGTTCTTTTTTTTCCCTTTTCTTTTTTCAAACTTTTTACTTTCATTTTTTCCTTCTCTTTTATATCATTTGTACCTTTTTCTTTTTCCTTTTATCCCATCTGTCTTTTTTATTTGTTTAATTTGTTTATCTCTTTCTGTTTTTCATTTTGTTTTTGTTTCTTTTTTCTTTCTTGTCTTGATTGCTTTCCTTATTCCTTGGTTTCTTTCTTCGTTTCTTTCTTTGTCTCTTCTGACTTTTCTTTTCCCTCCTTTATCATATTCATTTTCTCTCTTTCTTTCTTTCTTTCTTTCTTTCTTTCTTTCTTTCTTTCTTTCTCATGTATAATTTTTTTCTTTCTTGTTCTCTTCCTCTTTTTCCTTCTTTCTTTCTTTTTTCTTTCTTTCTTTCTCATGTATAATTTTTTCTTTCTTGTTCTCTTCCTCTTTTTCTTTCTTTCTTTCTTTCTTTCTTTCTTTCTTTCTTTCTTTCTTTCTTTCTTTCTTTCTAAGAACTTCCTTTTTACTCTCTTTCTTTGCAATTCAATTTTCTTTCTTTCTTGATTGTTCACTCCCTCTTTTTCTTTTCCCTTCTTTCTTTCTTTCTTTCTTTCTTTCTTTCTTTCTTTCTTTCTTTCTTTCTACTCTTTCTTTGCAATTCAATTTTTTTCTTTCTCTCTTTCTTTCTTGATTGTTCACTCCCTCTTTTTCTTTTCCCTTCTTTCTTTCTTTCTTTCTTTCTTTCTTTCTTTCTTTCTTTCTTTCTTCTAAGAACCTCCTTTTTTACTTTCTTTCTTTGCAATTCTATTTTCTTTTTCTTTCTTTCTTTCTTTCTTTCTTTCTTGTTCTCTCCTTTTTTTTTCGCTTCTTTTTTCATTCATTCATTCTTTCATTCTTTCTTTCTTTCTCATATACCATCTTTTCTCTTTATCATTACATTTTCTATTTTCTATGAAGTGAATTTTGATTTATTTTTTAAAAATTCCTTATTAAAAAAAAATGAATTGGTGAAGATGCAGAAAAGTAAAAAAACGAACTCTCTTGATCGTGCAATATAATCAAACTGATTTTTATCTTAATTGTCCAGGTCTTTGTTGATATAATCAAATCTTTAATATACTTTTCTTTATGACCTACATGTTGCAATAATTTGTAAATTGTATCATTAGAATTTGTCTTTCAGCACTTTTATTTTTTAACTTTTGGATTTTTTTCTTCACAATGTATAATGAACAAATAATTTTTAATGACATATAAACGATTTAACATACACACACACACACACAAACATGCTAACGAAGGCGTGGACAGCTATCGATAAGCTATCGGTCATATGGAAATCAGACCTGACCGATAAAATGAAACGCAGTTTCTTCCAAGCAGCGCTCATGTCGATACTGCTGTATGGATGCACTACATAGACACTAACAAAATGGCTGGAGAAGAAGCTAGACGGCAATTACACAAGAATGCTGCGAGCAATATTGAACAAGTCCTGGCGGCAACACCCCACAAGACACCAATAATACGGCTACCAGCCTCCCATCATGAAAACTATTCAAGTTAGATGAACCAGACATGCAGGATATTGCTGGAGAAGCAGGAACAAGCTCATAAGCGATGTACTCCTATGGATCCCTAATATGGCCGGGCAAAAGCCGGACGACCAGCACAAACATACATTCAGCAGCTATGTGAAGATACGGGATGTAGCCCTGAAGACCTGCCTGAGTTGATGAACGATAGGGAAAAGTGGCGAGAGATGGTCAGTGATATCCGTGCTAGTGGCATGACATGATGATGATTATGATGATGATGGAAGTAAGTGTTCTACCTCGGTAGTTCTTGGCTATTCCGAGGTCACCCTTCTTATGCAAAGGGATGATGCATCCCTTTGTCTATTATTTTCTGGTTATATATGGTGTTGCAGCATCAGAGCAGTATGTTGTCAAATTTCCTTGTTTCCGATAGATCTAGGCCTATATTATCTGTTATAGTACCTACGTTACAGACTATAATGAACTCTTCCTGTCACGATGAATACTGGGAGAATATTCATCTCGGTGTTAAGTTAACTCCAACCTAACACTTTGGCAGTCAGATTGACGTTCAACAGTCTTTTATCTATGCTGTATTTATACTTTTGTTCAATATACTTGTTTCACGTTATCCTGATTTTGTGTCTTTCTTCTGGACCTTTTACTGGTCCACAACATAATCAAAACTGGCACCTTTCCTGTTTTTAACTTTTCATAGTACTATGTTGAGTTCTCGTGTAAACTGTCCTAGTTTGATGTCTAGTTGATTACTTATAATTTTTATGATAGGTTCATCCGTAACTTTGGAGGATTTTCCGAGCCGATTCTTGAAATGTTGTTCCCTCAGGTGTATTTGCTCTTCTTGGCTGGCAGTTTTTAGTTAAGCTCTTGTGATGTTCTTCCATCTACTCACTTCATCTTCTGTCTGCCATGCTATCCTAGATTGTCTATCTTCAACCGAGTCAATGCCAGTTCGAGTCATATCAAAGGCTCAAAAAATGGTTCTTGATGTCTCCTTGTTTAATACTCAGCATTATAAGGTACAGATCAATGGTAAAGTGGAGCAATCCAGAGAAAGGAGTGGCACCCCCCCCCAACACCTCAGTGTAGTAGCTAATGAAAAAAGAGCCTTCAGGTCGCCCTTGACTACAATCACCAACTTCTGGTAATGGGTCCTTTTCTGTCCCTGAAGACTATCAGCATAATCTTCTTTACTGACTGGTGTGTCCAGAACTTTTTCTTTACAGCAAAGTTAGTGTGTTTCCATGAACTGTCTTTTTGAGACTCATGTTTACCCACAGTTAAATTGTTTTGCAATCTAACACTAATAATTTTATTTAATATTAATCATAAGTTTACACACAAATGGTTTCAAATATTGCTATCTAATACTAATAATTCTATTTAATATTAATCATTTGTTTGCACACAGTTAAATGGTTTCAAGTATTGCTATTTAACATTACTCATTCTGTTTATCAAGTATTCCAATGTAATATAAATAATTTTCACACTCTGAATGGTTTTAAATTGTTAATAATAATAATCTTTATCAAATGATTGAGCAGTTCTATTTGACCCTTAGGTATATTAATGCTTCCTTGCTAGAAAGTTGTTAAATTCAACAAAGAACTATACAAAGAGGTTGCAAATTATAAGAAAATGAAATCATAAAAGCCTTGAATAAAAATACTGAATGTTTTAGTTCAAATCATTCTTTGAGATTTATTTTGAAATATTGATGATACAAAAGCATTTATTTACGCAACTTGTCTGCTATGGGCAGGATGTAACACAAGTGATATGGACCCAGTTTGGGACCACAAAAAGATAACTCAGAACACGGTATAAGTTTAAAGATATATTGAAGTGACAAGATACTGAGAAAAGTGATGGTGTAAGCTAGGCTTACTAGTCAGTCTAATATCCAGTCTATCCAATCTCATGACGACCGACCGACCCACGAGAATACTTGGCTGTCAATTGATATAGGATTTAGAAGAGTCCATCAATGGTTAGGTAATGGTCCCATAAATTCAAGGTCAATTTTTAAACTGAGTAAAGCTGATTTGGATTCAGAGTTTTCCTTCTTCAAGACTGATTAACTTACTCAGGCTAAACAAACCAGTCTGTCCTTCTTTAGGGAGAACAGAATGATTCATGCCTTTCCCAAGGGAATTACAACAAAGTGAAATGCAAACAGTCTCATCCAGGATTTGAACTTGGGTTATCAATTCTATTTGCTACATCAATAGCCATTACTCTATGCTCACCTCCAAATGAAACAAATGTAAAGTTGCCTAGTTGGGTGGGGCTGCAAAAAACACCGACTGCATTTTTGCAGAGGGGTAAGTCTCTCCCAACGAGTGTCCTGGATATGACACTAAACAATCTGATGGTGAGGCTTCAGTAATGCAGAAGCTTTGGAGAATATGATATACTTTTTCATTGCCATTGCTTCCAGGCCCACACTGGCCTGGAGTGGTAACACCTTGCAGGGTTCTATCCATGGGTCAAATAGAACTAAACGGTGTACTTATGCTGAACTGAACTGTTTGAAATAGTTGAAATAGAACTGTTTTTACATTTAAAAGTGTAAACAAAAAACTGTACTTAAGCTAAACTGAATTGCTTGAAATAGAACTGTTTTACATCTGTATGTAAACAAATAACTAATGTTACTTGAATTGTTAGAGATACATAACAATACTTGGATCCATTTAACTTTTTGACATGCTAAACAGAATTTTGTTTTAAATAGAACATTTAAACTGTGCTTGTGATAAACTGAATTGTTTGAAATAGAACTGTTTTTACATTTAACTGTGTGTAAATGAAAAATTATACTTATGCTAAACTAAATCATTTGAAATTAAGTGAAACCTTTTAATTGTGTGCAAAAAAAATGAGCTCAGGCTTGTTTAAGTATTTTATCTACAAAATGCGTTTTGAAACCTTATATTCAAATTATGTATAAAAAGGATTCAGCATTAAATAACCTACAATGGTTGATATGCCATAAAAACTAAACAAACCAAATCATACATATGTTAAAAGAGGATTTGGCATTAAATAACCTATGGTGGTTGATATGCCATAAAACCCAACCACCAAACCATATGTGTGTATAAAGATGATTTGGCATTTGATTACGTATAATAGTTGATATGCCATAAAACCAAACCATATAAATGTTAAAAGAGGATTTGGCATTAAATAACCTATAATAGTTGATATGCCATAAAACCAAACCATATAAATGTTAAAAGAGGATTTGGCATTAAATAACCTATAATAGTTGATATGCCATAAAACCAAACCATATAAATGTTAAAAGAGGATTTGGCATTAAATAACCTATAATAGTTGATATGCCATAAAACCAAACCATATAAATGTTAAAAGAGGATTTGGCATTAAATAACCTATAATAGTTGATATGCCATAAAACCAAACCAAACCAAACCCAAACCCAAACAAATATGAAAATAACTGAAAATTGAATCCCAGTTTCTAAAAGATGATTCTGCATTAAACCGTTTTTTCATCAATGTTAAGAATGTGAAGCCTATTTCTGAAAAAAATGAAAGATCTCCTGTCTTGGCATTTTATGCATAAAAACATTATAAAGTTAATTAAATCAAGAAAATTCTATTTGAAATCTAAATAATATTAAATCCTAAACTGAACTGATGTCTGAAACTTTTCTTGACAAAATATTTTCATGTTTCTTTTTGATACTGCAGATCCTGAAAATAAATTATGTAATATAATGGCCGAGGGATTTTGTTTTATATATCTTGCCTTTGGGTTTAGTTAGGCTGAGAACCTTTCGGCTCAGCACATGGGTTAGTTTGGTGCAAACTTGAGCGCCGGTGTTAACGTACGTGCGGGGAGGATGTGTCGTTCACAGATATCAAAATAAAAATCCCAGATAGAAAATTTGACCATGGGATGTGAATGATGTCATGGACCGGAAGCGTGCATGGAGGATTATGGGGATTTTGAAAAAAGTCAGTTGGATTGAGAACTAGACACCGAACAAGAAGGTTCGACTTTCGGGGCTCGAGGTCAGACAAATTTGCGCGCTACGGGCACTGCATGAGATGTGGGGCAGATGGAAAGCCAGCATAGAAAGATTGTGCCTCTCTCCTTATGTCAAAAAACCTTTGAACTCAAAGGTAATAAAAAGTTTCGTACCTGAGCTAAGAAGTCGTAAGTGTTTTTCATGTTTCGGGATATATGTTATGAACATTCTATGTATGTTTTACATATCCATATCATGGGTATGTTACAATTATTGATATTTGATGGCATATAAGATACATGGATGTAGAAGACGCACCCCAATTTCAGCAGAGCAAATCAAGAAAAAACAAAGTACAAATATTAAATGTGATGAAATTGATATAATGAATATTATCAATGATAAAACTTTTAATCTGCATAAGAGCCTTTTAAATAATGACAGTAGGTATCTGAAAGTTACTCTAAAGTCTAAGCTAATAAGAGTCATCCAATAGCTAATTTCAGCCAACTATCTTGAATTTTGAACTTACATATGGCATACAAGATGCAGGGGAATTTTAAAAGATATTTTTAGTAAAAAACGTGTGCCTTATATGCCATCAAATACGGTAATTAAATTCAGCATATCCAGACAAAGCAAATGGAGTAACAGTGGATTTAAAAGATTTTTTTGATGAAAGGATATGCCAGCCTCAAAAATCAGGATTCAGATACTTGATTTTTTGTTGGGTGGGTTTCTTATCTCTGATTGAACATCAACCATCTGCACTAGTGGCAAATATACAATGACCTTAGTTACAAAAGTGATAGTTTTATAATCCCTGGTACAAAAGTTTGAATAACCAAAATGAAATATTTTCTTACTCATCAAAAGCAAAATGTTAAATCATATTTACCAACCCCTTCGCTCGGGCAGGATATGACACAAGGTCAATTTTTAAGCGGAGTTTAACAGGTTTGAATTCAGAGTATTCCTTCTACTAGACTAGTTGCCTCACCAAGGCTGAAGAACCTAGTCTGCCCTACTATTTACCCATAGCTGGAGGGAGAATAACTAGATTCATACCTTTCCCAAGAGTATTAGTGCTATGTGAAATGCAATCAGTCTCGACCAGGATTTGAATTCATGTCGCCGTGTCCATTTCCTACAACGCAAACCATTACACCACAATAATAACCATTATAAAAAGTAAAATGTTATATAAGATAATCTAAACATTTTTTAAAAATTACAAACAGGATAATCAATGACTTACTCACAGGTTAATATGGAGAGAGTCACATGTTAATGAATTTCCTTCAAGCTCTTCAGGGGTGGGTGTCCTCATAGTGTAATGGTTAAAACAATGGACAGCAGAATCGTAGTAAGTGAGTTGGAACTCCAATTGCTCTATTACATTCACTTTCGGACAAATACCCTTGGGAAAGGTATGAACCCCCTTATCCTCCCAGCTATGGGTTAAATAGTACCACTACTGTTCTTCTGGGAGAATGGCTTTGGCATTAAATAACCTACAAAGGTTGATATGCCATTAAACAAAACAAACATTCCTGCTCTTCAGATGAATAATAATTCTCTATATTTTATTTTACAGAGCTGGCATTTATTGATAACAATAATTTGCAATTATAGCTTTGTGAAAGAAATTCAATTTTTTTTTCCTTTCTATTTGATTGATCAGATTATCATATCTTGGTTTGCTATCTAAAACAGCACTTCTTGGTGCTTGTAAAGTCAGGTGCCCGTGGTGTAATGGTTATCGTCATAGGAAATGGACATGGCGGTACAAGTTCAAATCCTGGAAGAGACTGATTGCATTTCACATAGCACTAATGCCCTTGGGAAAGGTATGAATCCAATTATTCTCCCTCCAGCTATGGGTAAGTAGTCGGGCAGACTAGGTTCTTCAGCCTTGGTGAGGCTACTAGTCTAGGAGAAGGAAAACTCTGAATTCAAACCTGTAAAACTCTGCTTAAAAAATTGACCTTGTGTCATATCCTGCACGAGTCGGGGGGTTGGGTAAATAGGGTAAAGTCAATGATTTAATTATAATGATTAAAAAAATGTAAACTTGACTTTTTTTTCCATTCAGTAATATTACTGGTAAATGAAATCTTAATTTCATATATTGCTTCATGAAACACTTAGTATGGTAGGGTTTTTTTTTGGTTTCAATGGAGCATCAAACTTTGTTGGTCTTTCTTCCCAGATGGCTTTGGTAATGACATATTATGTCAACATTTTTGTAGAAAGACAGTAGTGATACTATCTAACTGGATAAACTGGAGGCGTATGATTGATTCTGAGAAATGAGATAAGTCTGCCCTGGGCTTACATTGCCTCCTTCTGGTCTCAATGGCATCTGTTTTTTGCCTTTCAAACAGCTCGCTACCCTCACAGATGATAGTTCTTTATGGCCGCCAACTCCATTTACCAAGTCTGGTAGTTAGACCACTGTGTCATGATCAACAAAAGAATTAATCTACTAATATTTTTTCCACCAAGGAACTCATTCACAGTGGACTCCAACTGTAAGGAAATTAATCACATAACTAAAAGATCAGGACCAAAACAATGGAGATGAACTAATTATTTTCCATTACAAAATTTGAACAGTTATTATTAAGGCAAGTCAAAAATTTGGGAATATTTTGGTAACATGAGGCACATTATATTGGCTTTGAGTGTTTTTACCAAATCCATGAAGGTAACAAGCCACACTGGACTGTGAGATGCCATGCTTATCTGATATTCCCTGAATGATACTTGTTAGATTTGTCGCAAAAGATTTGAGTGTGACTTCAGAATCTGCAGTTTTAGACCTAATTGACCTAGCCTGATTGTCAAGGTCCTTGCAACGCAAGAGAAATTTCTTAAACCATCTGATCTTTTCAGAGTACAACGTTGAAATCCACAGTTTTAGACCTATGTGGCCTTGCCTGATTGTCAGGGTCCTCCCAACCCAACAGAAATTTCTTGAGCCATCTGATCTTTTCAGAGTACAACGTTGAAATCCATAGTTTTAGACCTATGTGGCCTTGCCTGATTGTCAGGGTCCTCCCAACCCAACAGAAATTTCTTGAGCCATCTGATGTTTTGTGTGCATAAATCAGGATCCTCAGTTTCAGGCCTATCTGACCTTGCCTGATTGTAAAGGTCCTGGAAACCCAAGAAAAATTCTTTAACAATGTGATCTTTTTAGAGTAAAAATCAAAATCCACAGCTTTAGACCTTCAGGCCTTTCCTGGTTGTCAAAATCCTTGCAACCCAAGAGAAATTTCTTGAAAATGTGATCTTTTGAGAGTACAATTCGGAATCCACAGTTTTGTCTTAAAGGCTCAGAGTACGACATCAGAATTCACAATTTAAGACCTATGTAGCCTTGCCTGATTGTCAATGTCCGCACAATCCAAGAGAAATTTCCTGAGCTATCTGATTTTTGAGAGTACAACATCAGAATCCATAGTTTTAGATCCACCTGGCCTTGTCTAATTGTCAAGGCCCTTGCAACCTGAGAGAAATTTCTTGAGTCATCTGTTCTTTGGAGAGTATAAATCAGAATCCACAGTTTTACACTTACGTAGCCTTGCCTGAATATCAAGATCCTTGCAACCCAAGAGAAATTTCTTAAAACCATGTGATCTTTTGGGAGTATAAATCAGTATCCACAGTATAAGATTTAAGTGGTCTTGCCTGATTATCAAGATCCTTGCAACCCAAGAGAAATTTCTTAAAACCCTGTGATCTTTTGAAAGTACAAATCAGTATCCATATTATAAGATTTAAGTGGCCTTGCCTGATTGTCAAGATCCTTGCAACCAAAGAGAAATGTCTTGAGGCATTTGATCTTTTGAGAGTAAAACATCTGAATCCACAGTTTTAGACTTACCTGACCATACCTGATTGTCAAGGTCTTTGCAGTTCAAGAGAATTTTCTAGAACTATCTCATCAACTGCACATTCACTTTTTGTATACCAAATGTTTTTTGTTCGTTCGATAGTCTTAGAGTCCTCTTCAGTCTTGTCATATATTAGTTCTTGAATTAGACTATATTGCATGTTTCTCTATGAGGATTTGAAATAACTCATAGAGTGAAGTGATGCACCATGTGTCCGTGACATAAACTTGCTCAAACAAATTTGTTGCAAAAGACTCATTCACGTAAAAAAAATTTTGACAGCATAAAATTTTACTGATCTGTCACCTTTACTTAACATTTTCTAAATGAATTTATTAACTTTTGAACATTTTGAGCTTTTTTGACGAAATAAAAGACTAAGAAATCAAAAACAGCCATTTCAAAGAAATTCTATAAAAAGGAATCATTACGTTCATATTATGTTTGCAAAATGTGCTGACGAGTTATGATGCAGATTTTGATTAAAATAATTTTTTTTTTATTTAAAAATATTGTTTTACTTTTCCCTGTTAAAATCCAATATTTCATATGAGACAGCTAAATAGCAGAATCAGATTAATAGGGGTTATTTGCATTTTTCATTTGTCCTCAAATACCAGATTAAAATTGAAATTCATTTGAAAAGAATAGACAGTTTTCTGTTCTTATAGAATTTCATATTTTTTTCATTCACTTTTCTATGATTTTATATGAATATATGGGTGGTGTAGCAGTAGTTGTTGGAGGAAATAAACTTAGTGGTCTGAGTTCAAGTTCTAGACAGTGCATTTGGTATTTCACTTCATACAAATGCCTCTGGGAAAGGTTAGTTGGTTATTTCATTTAATGGTATATCAAACCTTGTCGGCTATTCAATGCTAAATTTTGTTTTTATTTCATAGGATTGGTAAATAAATGAATTGTTTCAGAAAAATTAAAAATAGGAAAGCAGCAGGTCTTGATGAAATACCCACAGAAGTATTGAAGGCCAGGGAATGTGACAACATACAGCTATGCCATATATAACTAAAACACAATAGACAGATGGACAAAGAGATGCATCCGCTTTTTCCCTAAGAACAGTGATCTCGGAATAGCCAAGAACAACTGAGTTATAACCCTTGCATCCATAGCAGCCAAGATCTACAATGCTCTACTATGCAACTGCATAGAACCAAAAACTGAGAAAATACGAAGAACCAGAAATTGATCCACAATTTTGACTATCCGTCAAATTCTAGGTGTACATGCAAAAAACCTTGAGGCTACAATATTATTTGTCGACTTCTTCGAGGCATTTGATTCCATACACAGAAGGAAGATGGAGCAAATTCTTCTCACCTATGGTCTACTCAAAGAAACCATCACAGCCATAATGATGCGATGTAAAAACATGAAAGTAAAAGTCCACTCACCGGATAAAGACAGACTACTTCGACATTGTAACAGCTGTGCTACAAGGAGACACATTAGCCCCATACCTGTTTATTATCTGCCTAGACTGCATGCTTAGAACATCTATTGATTTAATGAAAGAAAATGGTTTCAAGCTGGCAAAGGAAAGAAATAGAAGATACCCCGCACAAACTATTACTGATGCAGACTATACCAATGACATAGCACTTCTAGCAAATACACCGTCCAAGCCAAATCCCTGCTATACAATCTGGAACAAGCAGCAGGTGTCATATGCCTACATGTTAAAGCAGACAAGATGGAATACATGTGCTTTAATCAAAGAGGTGGCATCGCCACACTAAAGGGTGGTCCTTTGAAACTAGTGGTCAAGTTCACTTACCTAGGAAGCTGTGTCTCATCAACCGAGAATGACATCAACATGTAACTAGCAAAGGCATTGACAGCTATCGATAGACTATCAGTCAGATGGAAGTCAGACCTGACTGATAAGATAAAACACAGTTTTTCCAAGCAGCAGTCATGTCGATACTGCAATATGTATGCACCACATAGATGAGAACTAATGCTAACTAAATGTATGGAGAAAAACCTTGATGGCAATTACACAAGAATACTGTGAGCTGTTCTGAACAAGTCCTGGAGGCAGCACTCTGCAAGGAAGTAGCTGTATGGACACCTACCACTCATCACAAAAATTATCCAAGTTGGATGAATCAGACATGTGGGCCACAGCTGAAGAAGTAAGGACAAACTCATAAGTGATATGTTCCTGTGGACCACTTCATATGGACGAGTAATTTTAAATGCCTGTACAAAAAAAGTCTGTAAACTTATTGAATTCACTATATATATATATATATATATATTCGAGGCATTCCTTGTATAATGCTCAGCATTTAAAAAAATGGCCACGGTGACCCAGTTTTAAGTCCTGTATGAAGCAGTTGGTATTTCATATAGCAGTCGCACTGCAACCGATCCTGGAGAAGGAAAACTTTGAATTCTAACCATTTAAAACTCCACTAAAAAATTGACCTTGTGTCATATCCTATTGGCAAACTAGTCAAGTAAAATGAGATATTCTGAACCTAAGACCAATTTCAAGCAGAAAAACTTACTTATGCTCATCTATAAGACTAAATCTGTATACAAATTTCCTACCTCTGCATATTAACCAATTCCTCTCCATTACAACATTTGACTGGTTATTGAAAAAAGAATGGTTGAGAGACATGTTCTTTGGAGTATTGAGTCTATATCCTCTCATGCTAATGCCCTTTTCAACCAATAACAATACACCGTCATACATGATCTTCAGTCATGAAATCTGTGTGGCTCTACATGGGATAAATAGCATCAAAGCAATAACAAAAATTGATGCACGTCATATCTTTTCATTGAAGACCATTCTGAATTGTGTTTTTATCCCCAATCATTTAAATTGATTCTCTTAAACGCAAGAAATATCATCATATTATACGATGGAAAGTAAAGTTGGTGATTGTAGTAGAGAGCAACCCAAAGGCTCCCTTTTCAATAGCTACTACACCAAGGTGTAAGGGAGGATGAAACTCCTTTCAGGGACAAGAGTAAGGACAAACTCATAAGTGATATGTTCCTGTGGACTACTTCACATGGACGAGCAAAGGTCAGACAACAAGCTAGAACCTATATACAATAGCTCTTTGCTGATACAGGATGTAGTCTGGAGGATCTCCCGGGAGTATTATATAATTAAGATTAATAGAAATTTATAATTATATAATACAATTAATAGACGTGTATGTTATATATGATTAATAGAAGTGTATAATTATATAATACTCCTGGTTGCATATATACAATAGCTCTGTGCTAATACAGAATGTAGTCTGGAGGATCTCCCAGGAGTATTATATAATTAAGATTAATGGAAGTGTATTCTACGACAATTTGTAGTTTCTGTCTAAATCAGTGACTGAAGGATCAAATGACAAAGTTATCTAGAAGCATTGCCATAGAATAAAAACTTTTATGCATTGGGCCAGGCATAACTAACTAGTCTTATTTGTTAAAAGTTCTCTGATAAGCAAAGTTAATTACCATTGGACACTGATGGCTCTAAAAACCATTTCGGCAGCTCATAATATTGTTATCAATTATAGAATTATCATCAATAAAATTTTCTAAGTTTACATTTATATCCCCAATATATTTATCCTTAAAGGAATAATGTTTTCACCGAACACAAACAAAAAAAAAAAATCGAATTCATTTTTTTTTTTTCATAATTTCGGAAATTATTAATATTCTTTATAACTTACCTCAACTTTTTTCCTTAAATGAAAAACAACATCAATGAGACATTTCTGTTTTCATATCTATTACATGTTTTTTTTAAATAAGATCAATCAATACAGTACATTAAGCACATATTGGTTTTAATTTCAGATTTGTAATGCTGTCTTGCTACTTTTGTTGTTGATCTCAGTAGACTGGTTAAGTCAATAGATCAATATCCAATAAAAATTGATTATTTTACTGTCAAGTGGGTTCAAGTATATATAGAGTTATAATATTTTCATAGGTGTCTTATTCAGCTCTTCAATTGTAATGCAATCAATCTAAAAAGCTGAAAGACTTGCTCAAGCTCTATGGGATTTTATTGAAAATTTAACAACTCCCCCATATAGGATGTCAGAAAGAATACACAACACAAGTGGATTTTCAAACACTTTTATATTTGAGGCACAAATGGGTTGTTAAAAACATATTCTTTTACCAATCAATAGGCAAGTGCGGACAATTTTAAATTTATGAGTGAACTTTTATCTGTGTGTCTGAATATCCTGTTTTTCTTTTTTATATGCATGTTTCTGGTTCTTTCGGGTTGTTGGTTTAAAAGGGCCACTATCGGTTGGTTTCTGTAGGGTTCAAATGTCTGTCCACATGTTGGTTTGCCAACTTAGCAAGAGCCAGACAGCCAACATATTTGGCTGATGGGCCATATCAATCAGACCTGTTGTCTCATCTGTGAAGGAATTCCTTCACCTATTATTTTTGCTTTTCGCTGTATGATTGCTCCCTATTTCCAGTACTTGCTCTTTTGAGTACAAAATGTTGGTGGTGGGGATAACCCATATTTTCATAATTTATATAACCAAATATAAGTAAGTAAAGTTGGCAACCTTAGTCGAGGGTGACCTGAAGGTTACCTTTTCAATAGCGACTACACCAAAGTGAAGGGAAGGCGCTATTCCTTCCCCTGGATTGCTCCACTTTGCCCTTGATCCTTAACTTATAATGCTGAGTGTTAAGCAAGCCGGCATTAAGTACCATCTTTTGAGTCTTTGGTATGACTTGACCTGGGATTGAACCCCAATCTTCTGGACCATTGGTGAACACTCTACACATTAGACCAATAGTTATTCTTTAAAACTAGTAAGTACATTTATATAAACATTCAGTCTTATTTTAATATTACAATATAAATTAATTAATTAATTCTCATTAATTGAGAAAACATCAACTTGAACACAAAGTCAATGTGAATATAGTTCACATGAATTTGAATCAGTTTATAATTATTACTTCCACATGATTTTGCAAATGTAAAGACACATGTTGTATAGTGACCCTTGACAGAGCCAGGTATTCCAACTGTGTAAACAAAGTGATTGCAGAACACAACTATATAAACAACCGGAAAATAAGTGGTGAATGGGAATCAAAGAAGATCTTGTGAGTCAAGGCCGGAAGAACAATGCGTAGACATTGTAAAATGATATATGCTGATGTCCATGTGATAAACAAGCAGTCTGGATTTTGCAGACAGCAGTTGGCGAGTGGATGCCATGGGGCCAAGTAGCCCATAGGTGGCCCCCAGTTGAGTATATCTCATTAGGGAAGAGAAGATGTATGGACCTGAATATGAAAGTGCAACATGGTTAAGGAGGAGTTTATGGGTCAATATGGCATTCTGTTGTTATCTCTCAGTCTCTGTCTCTCTCCTACACACTACAGAAGCTTCAACTCAAGGAAAGAATTAAGAGACATATTTTATAAAGAAGTGTCATACCTATTCCTTCATCTTTATTATGATCATTCTTCCTCATCATGAGTATGCAACACACACAGGTTTCATGAATGAAGATCATGTGATTTAAGTTAATAAATACAAATCATACAGACATAGCAAAAAATATCAAGGATACAAGGTTAGTGAGTCTTATAAATATTTTTTTTAACCAGGAAGCCTGAAGTTGTGTTAGTTTTGTTTTATATTTTTGTTGTTTTTTTGTGTAAAGCTCTTGACAACTATAAAAATAATTATTCTTATTATTATACTACTTGTTGGTTTTTAACACAAGCATTAGCTGATGGTCTTTCACTGGAGTCTGAGTGACACCAAGTCTACACTGATCTCCAGGATTCTTTGCTAAATTCTGGCTGGTTTTAACAGTGCTGCACTTTGGATGTTCTTGATCTTTCCTCTGATTACCAATTCTTCCATGCCCCTTTCTAAGCCTAAGGAGACCATTCCACACACACACAACAACAAATGGTATCACAATCACCTTCATGTTCCACAGCTTTCTTAGTTCTCTGTCAAGGTCTAAGTACTTGTCTCTGTTTTCATTTGCATTGATTTTCACTCTGTGATATATTTGGTTTGGTTTTATGGCATATCAATGATTGTAGGTTATTCAATGCCAAATCCAATTTTATACATATAAACAGTTTTATTTCAAACAATTCAGTTTAACATAAGTGCACAGTTTAAATGTCAAAAACAGTTCTATTTCAAACAATCCAGTTTAGCATGAGTACAGCCTTTTCTTTACACATGGTTGAATGTAAAAACAGTTCTATTTCAAACAATTTAGTTTAGCATAACAACACTGTTTAGTTCTATTCAATCCATAGATAGGACCCTATTAGATACTATCACTCCGGGCCAGAGTGGACCTGGGAGCAATGGCAATAAAGGGTTACTCTGCATTCCACAAAGCTCCAGCATTACTGGAGCGTCACCATCAGATTGTTTAGTGTCATACCCAGGACACTCATGGAGAGAGATTTACCCCACAGTAGGAAGGCAGTTGATGTATTCTACAGCTCTATCCGACTGGGCCAGATATGTTAGGATGGCAAAATCCACTGTACAGCATTATCTCTTTTAATTATCATAAGGTCTTGTCTTCTGTGGAGGTGCCCGTGGTGTAATGGTTATGGTCGCTGAAAATGGACACGGCGACACAAGTTCAAATCCTCGACGAGACTGATTGCATTTCACATAGCACTAATACCCTTGAAAAAGGTATGAATCCAATTATTCTCCCTCCAGCTATGGGTAAATAGTAGGGCAGACTAGGTTCTTCAGCCTTGGTGAGGCAACTAGTCTAGGAGAAGGAAAACTCTGAATTTAAACCTGTTAAACTCCGCTTGAAAAATTGACCTTGTATCATATCCTGCCTGAGCGGAGGGGTGGGTAAATATGATAAGGTCTTGTCTTCTGGTTAGGAGTAGGTGATCTGTTTGTATCTGAAAATTCTGTAGAATTTTATACATCTCATTCTGTAAGATAGATTCTGGTTTGTGCATATACCATTTGTTTGAATGGTTAAATTTTAATTTCTTGCATAATTCCCAGTGGATCACCTTCCACACTCAGTTGTTCCTAGGCTTATACTCCTTTTGCAATAGTTTGCAGCATTCACCTATTAGTTGATTTATCATTTTATCTCGATTACAGCATAACCTATACATGCTATTTTGTTAGATATTATTGATTTTCTCTTTAATATAATTAAGGCACTGTTTTGTGCTGCTGTTAGAAAGGATTCAGTTTCTCTCTTAAGATTTCCTTTCCTTAGCTAAGTCTTGGTTTTGGTGAGTTTTTCACCAGTATTTTTCGGGGCGATTCCATGTGTATATCCACCTCAGGTGCATCTATAAGCTCTTGTTATTCCATTTTTATGTTATTTATCCATTCTTGAACAAGTCCTGGCAGCAACACCTAACAAAGTACCAACTATACGGCCACCTGCCTCCCATCACGAAAACTATCCAAGTTAGACGAACCAGACACACAGGACACTGCTGGAGAAGCAGAGACAAGCTCATAAGTGATGTACTCCTATGGACCCCTACATATGGCCTAGCAAAAGCAGGACGACCAGCTCAAACAGACAAACAGCATCTATGTGAGGATATGGGATGTAGTTCTAAAGACCTGCTGGAGGCAATGAACGATAGGGAGAAATGGCGAGAGAGGGTCAGGGATATCCATGCAAGCGGCACAATATGATGATGATGACCTTTAAGTTATGTTCTTTTCATTCCCATATTTTGCTCCAGTATGGTTCTGCTTCTTTTGCATCCTGTTGTTGGTTTGTTTCCATGCATTCCCCACTTTCTTGTCGGTAGAATTTTCTTTTGTTATTTGGGAATATTCTGTTTTGCTTGTATTGCTTGAGTCTGTCTCCATATCTTTTTACTGTTCTTCTTTTTCCAATGTCTTTTGATTCATCTCTACAAGTTGTATCATGAAACTTTGCTGTTTTGTTTTGGTCTTTTCATCCTTGCATGCTTTTCCTTTCTTAGTGTTTTTGCTTGTTGTCACAGTTTCTTTAATTGTACTTCTAGCCTAATTTCCCATAAAAATTTTGTATTTCTGTTCAGGTTCCCTAGAAGGACCCAGTTTTTATCATCAACTTGTTTTGCTCCTGCATAAATTGGCTCATTGAATTCAGTGATGTTGCCTGTCGGGATATTTGTGATTAATTTGTTTACCATTTTGGTTTTCTACCTTAACTTTTTTCTAACTTTGGTTTCTGAGGGATGGTTATATAGTCTTCTTTTCAGACATGATTTTCTTTATTAACTCAGCATTTATTTGGTCTTCTTGTATTAACATTTGTTCTAGGGTGCAGAATTCCATGGAGTTTTGATTATCAGTACTTTGCTTTTCAGTAATGCAGGAGCTTTGGAGAATAGTAATCTTTGGAGAATAGTAATCCCTTATTGCCATGGCCCCCAGATCTACTCTGAGTGATAGCACCTGGTAGGGTTTTTATCTCTGGGTCAAATAGAACTGTTTTACATTTACAATGAATGCAGACAAACGACTAATGTAAAATTGAATTGTTTGAAATAGAACTGTTTGATCATATAACTGTGCATAAAAAAATGGCTGACTTGGAAATATTTGTTGACTTATGTTTACAAATCATATGTATCTAATGTATATGTATAAAGAGTATCTAGCATTAAATAACCTACAATGATTGATGAAAGAAATGAATCCTATATATTTAATATATATGCTTAAAAAGCAGTTTGCATTATATAACCTCCACTGATTAATATGATATAAAACCAAGCCAAATCAAATCCTCTATATTTAATATATATGCATAAAAAGGATTTGGCATTTAATAACCTCCACTGATTGATATGACATAATACCAAACCAAATCAAATCCTCTGTATTTAATATATATGCATAAAAAGGATTTGACTTTAAATAACCTTCAATGATGGATATGACATAAAACCCCACAAAAAACAAATCCAAGATATTTAATATATATGCATAAAAAAGATTTGGCATTAAATAATCTCTAATGATTGATATCACATAAAACCAAACCAAACCAAACCAAACCAAACCAAATCCTATATTTTTAATACATTTGCTAAAAGAGGATTCAGCATAAAATAACCTACAATGATTGATATGCCATAACTAAAAGGTAGAATGATTAACTTACAATGATTGATATTTGTTTCAACAAAACCAAACCAAATTCAGTATTTTTGATACAAAATGTGGAAAGAAGATTTAGCATTAAATAACCTACAATGATTGATATGACATAACCCACCCCCACAAAAAAAAAATCCTATATATTTAATAAATATGCATAAAAAGTATTTGGCATTGAATAACTGTTGTGTATCAGAAAAGGGTCCGTACGAAAGACACAAACTCGGGTTTACATGAAATAAAGTATATTAACAAAAGTATAATACAATGTAGGTAAAAAGGTGTTGAACATCAGTCTGACTGCCAAAGTGTTATGCTGGGATAAACTTCCCCACCAATAATGAATATTCTCCCAGTATTAATAGCAACATATGCCATAAAACCAAACCAAACCAAACCAAACCAACCAACCAACCAACCAAACCAAAAGGTTTATTATACTTAAATTGATTCTATTTTATTTTCTACATAAGGCTCTAAACTTTCTAATTGTTTTATTTTAAACTGTCTTCAATCAAAGAAATGTACTTAGTGTAAAATGTACATAGTGTAAATGGACTTGACAAACAGAGTTCAAATCTTGGACAAGGCTATTTTCATTTCTCTTCATACTAATGTCCTTAGGACAGGCATGAATCTTTCTCATACTCTCCTGAGCTAAAGGTAAATGTAAGGGCAGATTGGCCTCTTTAGTCTTTATATGGCAACCAGTCTAGAAAGGATAAATAGGCATTGGGAGACAATACGGGCATGTGACAGTCCCAGAATCCAACTCAAGCCTTTTACGACGGTGTTCTTTGAGCACTGAAGAAGTCCCTCTTTCAACATTTTTTGAATGGCAAAGACACATCTTTAAGTTCTGTTCTTTGAGTGAAGAAGACATGCCTTTTTATCGCTGTTCATTGAATAGAGAGACATGTCTTCTGCTTGGCATGGCTTTACTCTATAAGTAATACAGACCATTTACATCACAAAAAGACTTTTACCTTTTTGTACCCCTTTTCATATACTGCTTGTTCAGGTAACAATATGTGCACATTTTATCAGTTTGGATACATTTATATATTCCTGTTAATTCTTCTTGTATGTTTGTGCATTCATGTTAATTTTTCTTGTATGTATATTATGGATGTATTAAATGTTACTATGCATATGAATCATTGACCAGGTCATTGGCCTAATGAGTTGAGTGATGGCCTATAGTCTGGGAGACTGAAGTTCAATCCCAGATTGAGTCCTACCAAAGACTCAAAAAATGGTACTTGATACCGCCTTGCTTAACACCCAGCATTAAAAGGTAAGGATCAAGGGTAAAGTGGATCAATCCAGAGAAAGGAGTAGCCCCATCCCCTACACTTCAGTGTAGAAGATATTGGAAAGGTGGCCTTTGGGTTACTCTCGACTAAGGTCGTTAACTTTATTATTACTAAATGTATAAATGAACTTATCTTCTCTTTTCTACAATCTTCTCAGTGTTTGTATATCATTGGATATACTAAAGCTAATATTAGACGTTTATGATAGGGGACATGACTGGATATTCTGCCATGCACCAGCTACTCCAATAGGAGTATGGTCTTTTGGTTGGTTTGGAGTGTTACAACATAAAATGAGAAAAACTTCATTTAAAACAAGACAAACAAGGAATATCTAAAATTTAAACAATTTTTATAAAACAATAAAGCGTCAACTTGGATTTGAATGTTCAGAAGTTCCCTTTTACAAGTAGTAAATTTTCAAAGTTGTGGAAAGTCAGATGTTAAGAAAAAAGGGGGAAAATGTTTTTAAAGAGTACTTATTCCTTTTTTCTTTATTTCTTTTATGGTCAGGAAGTGGAACTAGCAGAAAAGTAGTGTCAGCTCTTAACTCCAGGGTGGATGTTACTTCTCGCTGGGTCACTGTATCTATGTACTTCCTTTGGTCTCTTTTGTTGTTACTGTCTCGGTTCACAGAAATCCCGAGTTTTTATCTCTCTCCAGTGGCTCCAAACTCATCACTCCACAATCCTTCTCATTTTTGGCACAACCACTTCCCATTGGCTACTTTAATTTTTATTATTTTTCTTTTTTTCTGATTTCTAACCAGATGGGTGTGTAGCGACGCGTTTATCCATTTTGTATGTGGCAGCCGACGAGTCAACATCTGGTTGGGAGTTTTATTGTTAATTCCTAAATCCCCACAGGGGTATATAGCTAGCAATCTATTTGATAGAAACTTTCGTAATTACCCAAAGATTAAAACAGATCAATATTTTGTTTCTAGTGATACCAACATTACATGCAGGTTGTGAGCCCCCTTTTTTCTCCCACCCTGCTATCGGTTAAATAGTATTACTGCTGTTCTTCTACAAGGGTGACTTTAGCATTGGATAAACCTTGAGGGTTAATGTGCCATTAAAAACAAAGAAAGAAACAACACTCGCTAAGGAATCACCAGCTGAAATATTCACCTGAATATTAGATGAATTATTTAAAAGAAAAAAAGAAAGATTCAAGACATTAATCTTAAAATATTTGAAATGTTTTCACTTTTATTGATTTATGTTCATTTTAGATGGTCAGTTCTTTCTTTTTTATAACAGTAAAAAAAAATTTGATAACTGTACAGATTTTTTATAACAGTACAAATATTTTTGTAAAAGTACAACTTTTTTTTTTTATACCAGTACAATTTTTTTTATAACTACAAACTTTTTTTTTAAAGCAATACAATTTTTTTTTATAACTACAAACTTTTTTTATAGCAATACAATTTTTTTTATAACTACAAACTTTTTTTTATAGCAATATAATTTTTTTTTATTACAGCACAAACCAATTGTATTTTAAAGATGATTTAGAGAAGAAAATATCCTTTTGAGGCTTCAGTATGAGATTGAAACCTTAGAAGCAGATTTTTTAACCTTATTTTTGTCAGACTCGACTACATAGAGGAAAACAAAGTTTTAACTGCTATCATGTGTGAATTATTGTTATCAAATTAACAATTCATCTGAACTGTCAAGTCTGGCTACAAAGTAATCAAACATTATTGCAATTTGGAAAAAGGGAAATGAAAATTTCAAATTAGCATAAGAAAAATCTGCATGTTTTAATGGGGCTTTATGTTTGTAGCATAACAGTTATCAACATCGGAAATGGAGGCAGTGAACTGAGTTCAAATCCTGCATAAGGTTGTTCGCATTTCAGATAGTACTAACACCCTTCGGAAAGATATGAATTTAAATATTTTCCTTCCCCGGCTATGATTAAGTAGTAGGGCATTCAAACCTCTTAGATTCTGCTTGAAAAATGACTTGTTTATGAGGGAAAGATTAGATAAATACATATACAAAAGAAATTCTTTGTTGATATACTGAAATCAATAACTGGAATCAAAAGCACTTAGATTAGATTGAATAATTGATAGATTTTAATTGCATGTTAACCTGTCTAAGGTTATTTGATACCTATAGGTTAGGGAATCACATTTATTATATACTCATATTTACTTTGCCCAGTCGGCTAGGGCTGTAGAATACACAGACTACACCTCTGCAGAGGGGTAAGACATCACCACCCCATGAGTGTCCTGGATATGACACTGAATGATCTGATGGTGAGGCTCCAGGGATGCTGGGGCTCTGGGGAATGTGGAGTACCCCTTCATTGTCCTTGCTCCCAGGTCCACTCTGGCCCAGAATGGTTGCACCTGATAGGGCCCAATCAATGGGTTAAATAGAACTAAACTGCATACTTATCCTTAACTGAATTGTTTGAATGAGAACTGTTTGACTAAACTGAATATCTTGAAATAGAAATGTTTTTGGCAATTAAACACTGTACTTACATTTAAACTGCATGCTTATGCTTAACCGAATTGTTTGAAATGGAACTGTTTTTTACATTGAAACTGTACTTACACTTAACTGATTTGTTTAATATTGAACTGTTTTGACATTTAACTGTGTGTAAACAAAATCTGTTCTTACACCAAACTGAATTAGCTGAATTAGAACTGTTTGACTAAACTGAATTGCTTGAAATAGAAATGTTTTTCACGATTAAACTGTACTTACTTTTAAACTGCGTACTTATCCTAAACTGAATTGTTTGAAATAGAACTATTTTCATAAAGATGGATTTGGCATTAAATAACCTACTCAGGTTGATATGCCATAAAACCCAAACAACCAAACCTAAACTGAATTAGCTGAATTAGAACTGTTTGAATAACCTGAATAGTTTGAAATAGAAATATTTTTGATATTTAAACTGTGTACTCATGCTAAAGTGAATTGTTTGAAATTGAACTGATTGCTTGCATAAAAATGGATTTGGTATTAAATTGATATGCCATAAAACCCAACCAACCAACCAACCATATTTACTTTTTTGTTTAGTTGTTTTTTAAGAGAATTTTTTGTACACAGTCACATCAAATACAAATGACATCTACACAGATCAATTTGACCCATAGATGGGACCTGTAAAGGCACTACCACTCCAAGTCAGAGTGGACCCGGAAGTAATAGCAATGAAGAGGTACACCACACTCATCAGATCTCTAGAGCTGGAGCCTCACTTATGGATACCGTTTAGTATCATATCGAGGACAATAATTTGGGGAGGAATCTTACCCCTTGGCAGATCTCTAAAGTTGGAGCCTCACCATCAGACCTAGTTTTGTGTCATATACAGGACACTCATTAGGGGAGGGATCTTACCCCTCTGCAGAGGATATAATCATTATTATCTAAACATTGTTAATAAGGTGATCTTTGATGAGAAGTAGAGCAATCTTCAAGGTTTGATAAAGTTATGTGAGTTTGGGGGAACTCATCAATATATTATTTCAAAAGTTCCAAACTGTTGGATAAAATCCAATATAATTTCTTCAGTCTTCTAGTCTAGTTATTGGGGTCTGCATTTGTCTAAAGGTGAAGTGTTCTGCAAGAAAAACATTCAGGAGAAAGACCTCTGATCAAATGATGCACAAAGAGAAATAATGCCAAAAAATCACAGAATTTTAGGGTGGGTGAGGAATCACTTTCTTTATTTTTTAATTTCCTTTGGCTTTAACTTTATCCATTTTTTTCCCTTGATATGTGTCGGCAGTAAGTCGTTAGCTACATTCTTTGGGGAGTTGTTTTAATTAACAAAGTAATTAACAAAGTAATTGCCTCTTCAACCTTGTTGTTTAGGCTGAATATTCCTTGTTCATCATCACCGGACACTATAGGTAGGAGGGTAGGTGTTGTCTCTAGCAGAGGATGAAGATTGATTTCTCTCTACCTTCTCGTGTTGAACAAAATGTGTTGGATGAACAAATAAACGAATGAAGAAGAAGAAGAAGAAGAAGAAGAAGAAGAAGAAGAAGAAGAAGAAGAAGAATGAAAGTAAAAGGGTCTTCATTGGAGAAATGAAAATGGGAAACAAATAAAAGTTAAGAAATAAAGTATTCTTTCACTTTTATATGTGTCTGAGTGCTTGGTTTGGTTTAGTTTTATGGCATATCAACCATTGTAGGTTATTTAATACCAAATCCATTTTTATACATATAAACAGTTCCATTTTAACCAATTCAGTTTAGCATAAGTAAACAGTTTAAATGTCAAAAACATTTCTATTTCAAGCTATTCACTTTAGTCAAAAAATTCTAATTCAAACAAATCAGTTTAGTATACAAAAGCATTTCCATTTCAAACAATTCGGTGTAGCATAAGTAGGTAATTTCAATGTCAAAACAGTTCTATTTCAAACAATTCATTTTAGCATTAGTATACAGAAATTTTTTTGACATTTAAGTTCTTTCTAGCTATTCAGTTTTATCAACCAAGTGAAATGGTTTCAAGTAATGCTAGGTATCACTAAAAATTCAATTAAACGTCAGTCATTCATTTATTCCCTGTTAAATGTCAAAACAGTTCTATTTCAAACAATTCAGTTGAGCATAAGCATACAGTTTAGTTCTATTCGACCCATAGATAGGACCCTATCAGGTGCTACCCCTTCTGGCCTGAGTGGACTAAGGTTGCCAACTCTACTTACTTTTACTTCATCACCACACAAATTCCAAAAGTTGTGAACTACACAAAGTTCTGTAAGTACATAGAAACCACCATAACCATTAATATTCAGTGATAAAATTTCTAAAATAGATATATTCTATAATAATTTGTTATTAAAAGAGATTTTAGTTTGTATTAGAATATTCGTCAATAGTCTGGGAGACTGGGGTTCAATGCCAGGTTGAGTCATACCAAGGACGCAAAAAATGGTACTTGATCCTCCTTGCTTAACACTCAGCATTATAAGGTATGGATCAAAAGTAAAGTGGAGCAATCCAGGGAATGGAGTAGCACCCTACCCTACAACTTGGTGTAGTAGCTATTGAAAAGGGAGCCTTCAAGTCACCCTCGACTAACATCACCAACTGTAATATAATGGCCAAGGGATTTTGGTTTATGCTTTTGGGTTTAGTTAGGCTGAGAACTTTTCGGCTCAGTGCATTGGTTACTTAGGTGCAACATTAACGCAGGTGTTCATGCATGCACACGCAAGTGGAGCAGATGTATCACTCAGAGATGTCAAGATAGCCTGAGATAGGAAACGGGGCTAGCAAGTGTGAATGATGTCACGCACCGGAAGCGTGAGGAGGATTTTGGGAATTTGAAGAAACTTAGTAGAGTTGAGACTAGACACAGGACGAGATGGGTTGACTTTCGCTTGCTCATGTAAGCCTTGGGCAGGTGTCGGATGTGATGGGGTGCAGATGAAAAAGCCAGAATAGAAAGATTGTGCTTCTCACTCCTTATGTCGAAATACCTTTAAACTCAAAGGTAATAAAAAGTTTCGTACCTGAACTGAGAAGTCGTAAGTGTTTTTTGTGTTTCGAGATTCCTATGTTCTATGTTATATATATATGAACATTATATGTCCATTTCACGTATTCGGATCTGGCTATGGTAAACAACTTTACTTATTTATTATCAGTTGACAGCTCTCAAACTCTGTTACCAAAAATATGAATAAGTAGGAATCCAAAAATAAGTTGAAACAATAGACTTCAAGTATATTGGTCTAATGAGTAGAGTGTTTGCCAATGGTCTGGGAGACCAGAGTTCAATCCCAGGTTGAGTCATACCAAAAACTCAAAAAATGGAACTTGATGCCTCCTTGTTTTGCACTATAAGGTACAGATCAAGGGTAAAGTGGAGCAATCCAAGGAATGAAGTTGCATCCTCCCCTACACCTCGGTGTTGTAGCTATGGAAAAGAGAACCTTCGGGTCACTCTCAACTAATGTCGCCAACTTTTTTTTATTTCTTAATAAAACTGTGACTCATAAGTGTTAATATCTTAAATAGCTATTAAAATAAATTTTTGAATCTATTTCTTTTGTAGACCACTCCAATATATATATATATATATATATAAATTATTCAGTCCAGTTAAACCTGAGTGGGGAATAATTCCGTCAGGACAAAAAAATCATTCAACTTGGAACATTTAAATTTTCCTGGTAAAGAGCTCAATGTAACTAACATAACAGAGCAATAATTCCTTTAAGAAAAACAAAAACCAGTTAAATAAGGATTATAAAAGCCGGAAGTGGACAAATGGGGAGGAAACTCTTTACCAACTCTCCTACCCACCTCCCACCCTTCCCTCCTGTGTCTATTCTGACTGTAATTATTTTATCCATTAGATCAGAAGAAGTTCTGTTAGTTTTGGTGTTATTGATTCATATCAATACCCATAAAAGGATGGAAATAAATTTATAATCCTAATGTGACTGGTTTTTGTATTTCTTAAAGGTATATATATATATATATATATATATATATATATATATATATATATATATATATATATATATGTACTTTTTATATAAAAATAAAAATTGAAATATTCACTTCCTTCGTGTCATAATAAATATATCTCTAGTCATGATGACCATCATCAGATGTGGTAGAAATTTTTTTTTTATTTGGGTGTTCTTATATTTCTTGCCTTTTTTTGATTTTTATTTAAAAAAAGATTTTTTTAGCTCTGCTCCTTGAGTGTTGATGTATTTTTAATCCCAAATTAATTATACATTGATAGTTGTTGACATTGAGAACTCAAATTTGATGCTCCTACCCCTTGGATTTCCTCCTTGGATTAGATAAAAAAGTATATATATATATATATATATATATATATATTTGTGTGGTCTATGAAAGAAATAGATTAAAAAATGTATATATATATATATATATATATATATATATATATATATATATATATATATATACTCGGGAATGGTATGTATTTAACTATTCTGTCTCCACCTTAACTATGGGTAAATAGTTGTGGCGGAGGGGGTTCTTTAATATGGCAATCAGTATAGGAAAATGGAAACTCAGGATTTAAACCAATTGCTTAAAAATTAACCTTGTGTCACATCCCTCTTGTTGTAGAGGGGTTAGGTAAATACATACATTTGCACATAAATACACAATCATGCAACAGTACACACACCTACACACATATCCAGCCACAGACACTCTTATGTGTGTTTATGTGAGTAAATACCTACAGATACAAACCCAACCATTTTTTGGATTTCTTTTCCATTCTGTTTTTCTTGTTATTGTTTTTCTTCTTTAATTTCTCTCTCAGCAGCTTTTTCTTCTATATTTTTTTATTTCTTATTTTTTTATTTGATATTCATTTGTTATTATTTTTGTTTGTTTTGCTCTGGATAGATTTTTGACTTTCAAAATTCTCGCCATTTCAATTTAAGTGCTTTTATGTAATTTTGACTTTTTCTGCTTTCCTTAAATCTTACTAGCTTTTTTCCATTTAAATTGCTTTTTTAAGTTTTTTTTTTTGCTAATATCTTCCATTCATTTTGAATTCTAATTTTTTAATATTACCATATATATATATATATATATATATATATATATATATATCTTTAAAGAAAAAAACCAAAGACCGGTTATTTTAAGATTATAAATTTATTTCTATCCTGTTTTTCTGTTTCTGGTGTGAACCAGAAACATGAAGAAAAATATAGCAGGACTTTTTCAGATCCAATGGATAAATAAAACAGAATAGATACGTGGGGGGAGGGGAAGGGAGGGAGAGATTTTAAGAGTTACCACCTCGTTTTATTGAATTTCCGTTTTTTTATTTACCTATTTATTTTATTTTTAAAATTCTTCCGTCAGTTATAATTACGGTAATTTAACCTTTTTTATTTATTTTATTTTCATGTTAAGTTCGATAATTAACTTTTAAGGGAAATATTAATGCTTATAATAATTTCGATACTATTTATTTAGCTACCTATTTTTTCCTTGTGTGTATATTGGATACGTTTTTTGCCTGGTTTCACTATTCATTTCTATGTTTTAAAAATTTTTTTAGTCTATAGTTTAAATGAATATATATATATATATATATATATATATATATATATATATATATATATACATATATTTATATATATATAGCAGGGTGTGACAAGCAGGATGTGACACAAAGACATTTTTTCTGCTTTCCTTTGATCTTATTAACTTTTTTCCACTTGAATTACTTTTTCATGTTTTTTGCTAATATCTTCTATTTATTTCTTATTCTAATTTTTTTTAAATTACAGTATATATATATATATATATATATATATATATATATATATATATTCAAGCAGTAGGATATGACAAGTAGGATGTGAGTCAAAGTCAATTTTTTTAAGCAGAGTTTAACATGTTTTAAAAGCCCCATCCGCCCCACTCTTTATCGATAGCTGAAAGGAGAATATTTAAATTCATACTTGTCCCAAGGATAGGGGTATTATCTGAAATGCAAGCAGCCCTGTCTAGGATTTGAACTTGCCATTAAATAACCTTCAATAGTTGATATGCCATTAAACAAAGAAACAAAACCAAACAAAATGCGGCAAAACTTTTTACTCACTCTAGTGGTACACAATCACACATAAATAAATAAATACACTCCTTACAATGTTTCATAAATATTGATTTTCTACTAAACAAAAGTTAGCAGGATTATATTATCAATTTGAGCCATTAAAAAGATATTAGCATGTATGATTAATGCTATTGCTGACATCTTCTAGCTAGTTGGCTTGAGCATAAAACTTGAAACTCTTTAATTCTTTTAATACAATGAGTGTTTTAGACGCATCCAAACTTGGGAATAGACCTCATTCCTTTCTCTGAATTTCTTTGAAATTCTATTGCCAAAAAAAGGAATGTGGGTCCTCTCTTTTTTAACTCTGCATCCCATTTGTTGGATATTTTTATCTCTTTGACTCGCACATGGTGTTGTTGTTTTTTTATGGCTCATCTTCTTTCTTTCGCAGTGGGTCACACACTGTTTGGCTATGAAGAAGAAACACAGAGATACCTCTTATTGGAAAGAATGAATACCAAAAGTTTGTGTGCACACTTTAAACATTTTTTTTTCTTATCTAACATGTCTTTTTCTTTATATAGGGCGGGGTTTGGTTTGTTGGGTTTTATGGCATATCAACCTTTGTAGGTTATTTAAAACCAAATCCATTTTTATGTAAATAATCAGTTCTATTTCAAACAATTCAGTTTAGCATAAGTACACAGTTTAATTGTCAAAAACATTTCTATTTCAAACTATTCAAGCAGTTATATGTAACAATTCAGTTAAGTGTAAATACAGTTTTAATGTCGAAAAAAAGTTCTCTTTCAAAAAATTCAGTTAAGCATAAGCATGCAGTTTAAATGTAAGTATGATTTAATTGTCAAAAACATTTCTATTTCAAGCTATTCAGTTTACTCAAACAATTCAGTTAAGCAAAAGTATGTGTTAGTTCTATTTAACCCATAGATAGGGCCCTATCAAGTGCTACCACTCCGGGCCAGTCAGTGTATTCTACCGCCCCAGCCGACTGGGCAATATATAGGGCGCGTTATATACCCAACCTATGAACATTAATGAGTAAGTCCCATTCTTCATAGATACATTGGACACTATTGTGAAGGGGTGAAAATATACTGACTAAAAGTCACCACTAGCAGTGGTTGCTTTCTTTGCATTCTTGGCAAATATTGTATTTTGGTAATGTTATAAATATTTCCATTTCATTTCCAACCACCATTTTGGTTATTTCTGATTCAGTAATATTTTTATTTAGTTACAACAGTGTGTTTCAGTATACATGATTATATAGGGTGTCTCAGTATACATGGTTATATAAGGCGTCTCAATATATATGGTGATATAGGGTGTCTCATTATACATGGTTTTATAGGGTATTTCAATATACATTGGACCCATGTGACTGCTAATAACTCTGCTTATAATAATGTTGTTTTCTTTTTTGTTTCAGATTTGAAAATAGTATACTATAGCAACAATTAATCCTTGATCACAATGCCTTGGGCAAGAAAGGAAAAAATATCTTATGTCATTTCTTATTAGGAGACAAAATCATTCAAAACTGTTTCAAAATAGATGCAACCCATTAATATGGCTATGATTTATTACTGGGACCATAAAATCTAAAAAAGATTGCATGTCTTGGAAGCTGATATAATAACAGTTAAAGAAACATTGATTTGATATCTCTAGCTCAAAGGATCCATTTTTATTTGGGACAAGTTCCAAATGACTCCTATTGCGCTTGTCTCAGTAATAAGTCATCATCACCATATTAATCTGTTGCACCCATTTTGGGACATGATGTATTTACCTGACTATGATTGCAGAACGGTCCTTTGAATATAGGTAGAAAAATATGTGCACACCAATTTTCACACATGTGGGCATTTCAGCTTCTCAGGATGAACTGATCAAATTTTAAACAACTTTTTTAAATTCTAGAACTTTTTGAGACTATCCAAGCTGTCAAATTAATCCCAAGGTCATGCCCTGTCACTCATAGCCAGCTAACTTGATGTCTCTGAGTATGAATTCAAATCTACTTTTTCAAAGCCTACTCTGCCTCTCAAATAATAGATACATAGAGCTACTCGATTATTTAACTTTAGCCTTGGTTTCATTCGTGTTTATTTTTTGCCAAAGAAGAGTTGGTTGAACGAGCTCTCAGGTCATTATATTCGTGTTTATTCTTTTTAGACCATCATTTTCTGATATAACTTTTCTTCTTTAATTTTCTTTATTTTGTTATATATAGCCAGCATGTCCTATGATAAGTGAGTCAACAGTGAGTATTTATCTCTATAATTGTATTGTTGTTGTTGTTGTTGTTGCTGCTGATGATGATGAGGATGAAGATGAGGATGAAGATGTTCTTCTCTGGTAAATTGATTAGTAAAACAGCAATCAGCTGTTTTAAGGTTCCCAGAGATGAGAAAAAACAAAACAAGAAAACAAAAACAAAAATAAATGAAACAAAAAAAACAAAAAAAAAACAAAAAACAGCTCAGCAGAAATGAACGTGAAGGGGCACTGAATAGAAAATTGGCAAGTGTCTCATGAACCATGTTCCCAATAAACTCTCAAGAAATACTTTACCATTTTTTATTACCATTTTCCCCTAAGCCTTTGTTTGTTTGCCTTGTCATTATATGCCTTTTATTTTTCCTTTAATTTCAGTGGCTAAGAAAAAAAGAGATTAGATTTTTTCCCTAAAGTAGGATTCGTGTTTGAGAACAAATTATGCATGTGCACACACACACACACACGTGCGCACATGTGTGTTAATGTATATATCTACAATTGTGTGTACATTTGAATGTTTGCATACAAATCTATCAATGTATCTAGATTTGTATAAAAATATATACATTAGTGTTGATATATATATATATATATATGTATGTACGTATGTGTAAGTGTATATATATATTTTTATGATTTATTTATAAATACATGTGTGTCAGTGTGTGTATGTCAGTGTGTGTGTATATGTTTATTTGGATTGGCCAAAAAGTTCTTTCTTTTTTTTATCATTATGTATTTGCAAAGCCTCATTTTAATTAATTTCATTTTAAAAGACTGTCATAGCAATTTAAGAAAAACTTTAAGAAAATCAGTCAAAACTGGTGTATATTTGTTTAGCGATTCTTGCATTGAACATGGAAGAAAATCAGCAGAATTTTGTGCATATTATTCTTTTTATCTTATTTTAAGAAAAGTATACAGAGAAGATTTTTCTAGTTAATCCTATTTACCCAACCCCTCCACTCGGGCAGGATATGACACAAGGTCAATTTTTAAGCAGAGTTTAACAGGTTTCAATTCAGAGTTTTCCTTCTCCTAGACTAGTTGCCTCACCAAGGCTGAAGAACCAAATCTGTCCTACTATTTACCCATAGCTGGAGGGAGAATAATTGGATTCATACCTTTCCCAAGGGTATTAGTGCTATGTGAAATGCAATTAGTCTCGTCCAGGATTTGAACTCGTGTCGCCGTGTCCATTTCCTACGACAATAGCCATTACACCACGGACACCTCCATAAGATTTTTCAAGTTAATGGCACATCAAACTTCAAGGATTATTTAATGCCAAAGCCATTCTTATGGAAGAACAGTAGTGGTATTTGTTAACCCATATCTGGAATGGGGATAAAGGGGTTCATGCCTTTCCCATGAGCATTAGTCAAAAAAAGAATTGGAGAGTATGACAGGCATTTGAACTTGCTCACTCCATTTTTATCAGTAAGAGGTTTTGGACTATTGTCTTCGTCTTTATTGTTTTTTAAACAACGTTTCGGCTGCTGTATCCTCCGGCCTTCCTCAGGTGTCCCCTGCTTATCTGGGTATAGAAATGATTCAACCTGGGAAATCATTTTTAAAGTTTGTTGATGAAGCAAGGCATTCAAGAACTTACTCCAATTTGGCCATCCAGCATGTTAGCCACTACAACAAGGGAACTCCCTCTGTAGTTTCGGTGAAAATAGATTGGAGTGACACTCATACTACTCAGGTATATCAGAATCTTGTGAATCATTAGCAAAAAAGCATAGCCATTGTTGGGGACTAAACAGTCATTGTAGCTGAAAACTTGCTCTATTTAACAGTGTTTGTGAGCTTTCTGTGTATGTTGTAGTTGTGATTTCCTTTGCCATATAACTGTATTGCTTTCTTTCTTTGTTTTTAATGGCATGTCAACCTTTGTGGGTCATTCAATGCCAAAGCCATTCTTCTAGAACTGTACTTGTAATATTTAACGCATAACTGGATAAGGGGTTTCATATCTTTTCTAAGGGTATTAGTCTAAAAGTGAACATAATAGTGTGACTGGGGTTTGAACTCGCTTACTACAATGTCGCAGTCCAGCACATTAGCCACTACACTACAGGGACCTCCCACCAGTTGATCCGTTTCCATTTCTTTATTTAATGGCATATCAACCTTTGTAGGTTATTTAATGCCAAAGCCATTCTCCTAGAAGAACATTAGTGGTACTATTTAACCTATTGCTGGGAGGATAAGGAGGGTCATACCTTTCCCAAGGGTATTAGTCCGAAAGTGAATATAATAGCGCAACTGGAGTTCGAACTTCCACCAGTTGAGATTGATAGAAACAAAATATGACAATAAATTTGAATTTAAGAAGAAGGCTGCTTAAAAGTAAGAGTAAATCCAAGAGAAAATGTAACATATTGACTCTTGAGGGCTGGTTTGTGTGAATTTTGTAAACATGGTATGCACCTGTATTCTTAAGGTAAACAAAAGACATTTTAGAGGTTTCAATTAGATCAACACTTATTCTTCTTTCTAATTTCTTCAATCTTTTCTTGAAACTGCAATCTTTTACATGTTATATCTTTTTTTATACTATTCTTTGTATGCCCTCCAATTTCAATATTACATTCTAGTTTTCATGTCTAGACACTGGTGTCCAGACTTGAGCACAATATTCTATATGAAGATTTAGGGTTTTATATATTTTTAAAACAATTTGCCTCCCTTAAAATAAAATTTTTAACCATCCAGCTAATCATTCTATTTACCCTGGTTACAATCTAGGAGAAAATCTTAGAATATTTTAAACAGTTAAACAGTAACAGAGCATTGTTCGAGGGGAAAATCTGATTTCTACCATTCTCATCTTCCCACTTAAGGATTGCAATGGGTGAAATGAATGCGTCATAAGAAACAATATCTGTACATAAAAACAATATCTGTACATAAAAATGGTCTCCATATTGCTGACATCCCAGAAAAGCAGAACTGAAACTGTTGGGGTTAAAGCAATGAATAAGAATAGATAGAGAATTTCAGAGATGCAACACAAGGCAACATCTGTTGTATATTGACCTCCGACCCAGCCGGGCTGTCAAAATAGGAAATGCACCTATGTAAATAACAGGTGCATCCGGTCGAGGAATAGCAGAGTATAACCTTGACCGTGAATGGGTTGAATGAGTGCAAATTGCGATGCCCACAAGAAGAAGGTAGACGTTGAACTATTATATAACTCAGGCACAGGAAATTCAATCACTTTAGAAATCAGATGAGCTGGAGATAAGATGCGGTAGAGAAAACCAGCGCCCAGTGAGGCTGGGCCCCAGGCCCCCGGTTGAGCAGCCCAGGAGGATGGGAAAGAAACGCTGATGGCCATAAGAGTGGGGGTCAATATGTTGCAGTTCTGTTCGGTCTCCAACTCCCTCTCACACACAACCCTTTCAAATAAAATGTGAGGTATATTTTTCTAAGAATTGTGTCGCTCGTCTTTATTGTGTTCAGTATGTTTCTGCATGTATATCTGTATAGTTGGATATGTATTATGTAGCTATACAACACATCAACCACAAAGAAGATGGCCGACAATTAAAAAAAAAAGGCAGCAAGAAACAAAATATGACTGTTGAAGTTAGAAAATTTAAGAAGAAGGCTGCTTAAAAGTAAAAGTAAATCCAAGAGAAAATGTTACATATTGACTCTTGACAACCAGTTTGTGTGAATTTCGTGAACATGATATGTACATGTATTCTTAAGGAAAACAAAAGACAGCTGAAACGCCATGTGAAATGCATGGGTGAATCACATGAATTGCACCGGAAAGTTTGAAATGGTTTCTTTGTTTAATGGCATAACAACCTTTGTAGATTATTTAATGCCAAAGCCATTCTCCTACAAGAACAGTGGTGGTACTATTTAACCCATTGCTAGGAGGATGAGGGGGTTCATACTTTTCCCAAGGGTATTTGTCTGAAAGTGAATGTAATAGCACAACTGGAGTTCGAACTCCCTCCTGGTGAGATTGATAGTGATTAAATCAAGTTTTTACTTGAGAATAGGACATAGAAAATGACTAATCCTTTTGGCAGAGCTTAGATTACACAGACTTTCCCTTGCCGAGTTGTAAGACTGCACCAAAAAGGATATCCTCGGTAGTATAATAAATTCCATCTTATGGTGAGACGCAAGTACTGGAGATCTGGGGGATGTAGAGTGCCCATTCATGGCCATTACTCCCAAATCCACTCAGAATGGTAGTACTTGATTGGGTTTCATCTATGGGTCAAATAGATCATTTAACAAATCATTCTGTTTGATATGCAAAAAACCTTTCAAGTACAACCACTCTATCTCTCAAGAAACAACTAAAAAAAAATGTGAATATGAACATACAATAAACACAATTCCCTAACCCCTAGGTATAGAATAACCCAAGATTGTGTTAAAATGAATCAGTCAACAGAAGATATGTTATATAGATTTGATGAATGAATGAGTCATAATAAAAGACCATAAAACATTTCTTTATGAAAATATAAGTCTCACTCTTTATTACTTGAAAGGGTTGAAATTGGCTGAGAGAGAGAGAGAGAGAGAGAGAGAGAGAGAGAGAGAGAGAGAGAGAGACAAAAATAAAGAACTCAGACACTGACTGGTGGAGGATGTAATATATTTTTGTATTAGGTGTTAGTATGTTTGTCGGCTTAAGTAGGTTTAAGATCAACATAAGACGTGCGTGCTTTAGTTAGGGCATCTTTATTCTGAATGGGCAGGGTGTGTGTGTGTATTCCTGCTCCAAGGGGTTGTAATCTTGCACATAGAGAAATAGTCCGGGATATTACTACAGAGGACTGCTATGTTGAGCTTTTCTTAACCATGTTCTGAATTCTATATTCAGGGCCATTTGTCCTTGCTTCTTTGACGGGATGTTCCTAAAGAGGAAACCAATGGTGACCATTTGCAATATCAACATGATATAGAAGTGTTCCAGACCATAAACAACTATCATTATAATCATGCAATTATGGGTCACCAATTTGGCTTGACGCCTTCTGAGAAATATATTATAACATCTGAACTTTCCAAAGGAAAATCTACATTTGTAATATTAAAGATAATTGGAAGATATCTATAAACTGTGAAAAGATTGGTTGCATCTCCTACAAAGGTACATAAGCGAGCCAATAAGAGCAACTCAAGGGTTATTTCCTGACGTTATTTGTCCTGAATGAAATGTGAAGCTGTAAATCACCCAAGTTTGACCAATAGAGCACTCTTCAGGAGCCCTGGAGATGCAGCTACGTACAGAAGTACTCACTATCATCTCCTGAAAAAGGTCTGGACGTCAGTGAAACCAGTAACAAAGTCTTGATTGATGAAAGTACACATACAAATGAGTTTGAAATGGGCAAAGGACAATATGAATGTCGTTTTATCAAAAGTTCTTTTTCCAAATGAAAGTTGGGCAACACTTGAATGGCGCTGATAGTTGCAGTAAAAGTTGAGACATAAATGGACGAGATGATCATCAGTGCTTGAGATGCCAACATGGAGGAGGAGGTATTGTAATTTGCACTGGTATTATTGGAGGTATCATCATTGGTCTTTGAAGAGTGCGTGATGGTATGAAAATAACCACGGATGCTTATATAGCCTTCCTCAAGGAATGCCTAGAATCTTGGCTACAAAAAGCAAAGAATCACTTTCAGGAGAATTATCATATTTATGCAATTTTCCTTCACATTCAGCACATAAAACTATGGCAAACCTGCAGAAATTAGGCTTCTGTAAGCCTCAGAAGATGACAAAACAGACTTAAACCCAAATAAAAACTTGTGGAGCATTCTGAAGGCAACATGTTTATGAAAATAGATGCCAATTTAGAAGCAATGATAACTTGTGTTTGGAAATAGTCAACATATCTCGTAAAATTACATCAGTGGAGAACCAGAAACTGACAGTCCGATGAATCTGTGGCTTTTCCAAGTCATTCAAAAAGGAAAGATCACATATCTCATTCACTATCTTTTTTAAACTCTGTTAACATTTTTATTTCTATTTAATTTCATAGTAGTTCCTGTATGTTTCCATAAAATTCTGTAAATGAAGCAATTAAAGTGTGATTTTCTTTTTTACAGGGGTTTTGATTACACCTCGCTAATAATTTGACACACAAATAATTTAAGTCAATTTAGCAACTTCTGAATTTCTGAGACGAAGCTTGATGATTTTCATCATTAAAGGTTTTTGGACTATTGTCTTCATCTTTATTGTTATTTCCACAACGTTTTGGCTGATATGTCCTCCTGCCTTCTTCAGGTGTTTGTCGAACTCGGGAACCTTCACGGAACTTCAAACTATGTCCTTTATTGAATCCACGGGGGTTGCAAACTCTCTAGTGTTATTTATACTCCTAGAAATTAGTGAATAACATTCATTATAAGTCAGACCAGTTAGCTGGGGTTGTAGAATACACCAACTGACTCTCTGCAGATGGGTAAGACCCCCAATCAAAGAGTGTCCTAGATATGACACAAACAATCTGATGGTGAGGCTCCAGTAATGCTGGAGTTTAGGGGAATGCAGAGTACTCCTTCATTGCCATTGCTACCAGGTTCCCAGAGTGGAAGCTCCTGATAGTGTCTTAGCTATTGGTCAAATAAAACTGTTTGACCATTTAAATTGAGTGCAAACAAATGACTTATGCTCAACTGAATTGTTTGAAATAGAACTGTTTGACCATTTAATTGTATGTAAACAAATGACTAATGTTTGATTAAATAGTTATTTATACATTGCAATATTTTGAAACATTTAACTTAGACTCATGCTAAATTGAATTATTAGAAATAGAACTGTTTGATCATTTAACTGTGTGTACCAACAAAATGTGTTTACAAATTATATAATTAATATAAATGTAAAAATAGGATTTAGCATTAAATAACCAACAGTGGTTAATGTGCCATAAAACCAAAGCAAACCAAACCATTATATATGTATGTTTACATTTTTTGTACAGTTGCTTCTTAAAAAGGTTTTTTTTTTGCACACAGCTCTATTTAATACAAATAATTTTTAAAGAGATAGGAACTTAACTGTTATTCCACACCAGATCGGAGTGGACCTAGGAGTAATGGCAATGAAGGGGTACATCACACTACCAAGGGTTCTACACTCCCAAGGGTTTTTGTTTGTTGGTGGGGGTCTTACCCTTCAGCAGGTAATACACTCAGCTTATTTTTTAGCCCCACTAATAAGAGGATCTAGACCAAGTAAAAGCAGCCATCTAAATGTTCAATTAAAAAAAGGGTATACCATTTCATCAAGATAATACGACATACTATTTTTCCTTTTGAAGACCAGGCTAAAATTGTTGCCACTGGTTAGAAAGTTAGATTACCATTTATTCCAGACTCTACATGATTATTTTAATGAAGAAAAGGTTATTTCCATAAAAGACTTCAATATTACAGAGGCAATTCTTTGTTGGTTAAAAAAAATGTCTTTGAGGATTACAGTTATCAAAAACAGTCACTGAAAATAGATGAATATATAATTGAATAAAATTAATGTTGAAAATATAACATTTTATACTTTTACTTACTCTGTTTTTACTTAACTTTTTACATTACACCCATGCACATATATATATATATACATATATATGGAGAAATGGTAGATTTCGGTGAATCTGACAAGATGATAAAAATAAGTGGAAAAGTGGATAAATCAGACACTTACAATGGGTTTTGTGGTAATATTTTGTTCTTAATTCACAGAAGAACTTCTTCAGACTAAACATTTTTTAAGTTTTTCTACATTTTAGTTAGTTGGTTGGTTGGTTTCTTTGTTTAATGGCATATCAACTCTTTTTAGGTTATTTAATGCCAAAGCAATTCTCCTAGAAGAACAGTAGTGGTACTATTTAACCAATAGCTGGGAGGATAAGGGGGCTCATACCTTTCCCAAGGGTATTTGCCCGAAAGTGAACGTAATAGCGTGACTGGAGTACGAACTCGAACTCGCATACTACAATTCCACAGTCCAACGCTTTAAGCATTACACCATGAGGACACCCCCCCTACATTTTAGTGACTGAGGAAATAGATAAAATAAAGAAGGAAATAAATATATAAAGGGAGGGAAAGGGCCTGAAGACAAGAAACAGATAAGGGAAGAATAGGGAAGGAAATAGATATAGGTTTAAGTGATGAGGGTAGACCTTATTGGCTTTGACTGAGACTGGGTAGATAGTGGAAGGTAGGTGCCAGCAAATGTATCAGGTTTCATCAGAAATTTGACCAGATTGAGGAGGATGAATCTTAGTGAGAAAGAGGGAAATATGAGAATGGGAGAGGTTTTTTTTTTAGAAAAAAGAAAGAAGGAAAGAAAGGGGAGGGATGGAGGGATCTGGAGTTCAGACTTATCCTGTTTCATTAAAGACATTGACTATAATAGAGTATCTAAGTGGAAAGGAAGAAAGAAAAAGAGAGAATCCATACTATGGTAGTATTGAGAGAAAAATGTCAGAGTTTTTGCTTAAAAATTTTGCTAGAATTTTTTATCCATTCTCTATTTTGATATTGTTTTCGTGTAATATAATGTCTGCCACGGGGGTGGGGGCTGAGATCTGGGAGGTTGCTTTATGTGGTTTGTTTTCCAAAATGACTACAGATTCTAATAATTCATAGGAGTTTTTACAATGTATGGGTTTGATTAGAGTGGCTTGGGAAAACCTAAAACTGTTTGAGATCTAACATATGGAAAAAAAAGTGCATTTCAGTTGTCATTTAATTTAATTGATCATTTGTGCATGTAGATTCTTTTGTCTAGATTGCATTAGGTTTCGCTGATATAATGTTTATTATAATCTTTGCATGGGATAGAATGCCTGCATGGTAAGTGGTTGCATTATATTACTCAATATATACACATGTATTGACCGGCCCATTGTCATATGGATAGAGTGTTCACCAATGGTCTGGAAGACTAAAAAGATGAAAAAAATGGTATTTGTTGTCTCCTTGCACTCAACATTATAGGGTGTGAATTTAGGGTCAGTAGTGTCCTCCTTTTCATCTTGGTGTTGTAGCTATTGAAAAAGGAGTCTTTGTGTTGCCCTCGATTACAGTTGGCCAACTTACTATATATATAAGGGGTGTCTTTTGTATGATACTAAAAAAAACAAATAAAACTAAATATCTTTAAAATAAGTCTATCAGCACAGATTGTCAAATTGAAATGAATTTTCAGTTCTTTTCAGCCAAGATTTTAACTAAGAAGCTGTACCATTTCATAAGAATTTTACAAAACTTAACTCTTTACTTTAAATAGAAATTTCTGCCTACTTTATTTCAACTTGTTTTCAAAACTCTTGTTTAAATGGACATGTTTTTTCCAGTTATTTTCGTTGTTTTCATTAACTTTTATTTAAATTTTTCACTTTGATGTTTGTTAATTTGTCTAAAAAAGCAAATGGAAATTACTGAGGTGTAAACCTTTAGTATTTGAACTTTTACGGTTGATTTTATTGATAATATTACATATATTGATATCACATCTATATATGTATGTATATGAATAACACACACACACACACTTACACAAATGCACACACACACACACTCACACACACACATACATATATATATATATATATATAAGTGAAAATTCAACATCATGTTTCTTTTATAATAGTTGAAGTAATGAGGATTACTAATATAACAGGATGATTAATCTCTAAAAAAAATGAAAGAATAAATAATGACTCTTCTGATTTTTCAGTTAATTTAATAAATAAATAAAATATTGAATTCTATCATTTTATCTCAATGAAAAATTACTCATCAAAGTCTAAACGGGAATATTTTCAGAATGCTAGAAAGTTCATCAGAAATAATTGATCAAGGTTTTTGTAGAACTTTCTTGACTAAAGGTTGACTCCCCTTTCTTCAGAATGAACTTGTAAT
>OY757916.1:23812835-23950335 GCA_963585895.1 Sepioteuthis lessoniana | reverse complement strand
CAGACACTTATCTCTAATAAGTATATATATATATATATATATGACTAGATACATATATATGAATGTACTGAACTACTAGTACTCACATACATACATACATACATTGGCATCTGTATAAAAATACATATACATTAATACATTTAAACTTCATGTATAGATGTATAAATACACACACACACACACACACACACACACACACACACACACACACACACACATATATATATATATTTCTCGATATATGGTTAAATATACACATATGGATGTCTGTATATATATGTACGCGTTTATATATACGTATATATATATGTATGTAGTTTCATTTAACATTTATAAATATATATATATATACATAAATAACCAGACACTTATCTCTAATAAGTATATACCTATATATATATATATGCATATATATATATATATATATATATATATATGTATTCATAGATGACTACATACATATATATGAATGTAGTTAACTATTAGTATATACATACATACATACATACATATATCTATGTATAGGCATTTGTATAAAAATACATATACATTGATACATTTAAACTTCATGTATAGATGTATAAATACACACACACACACACACACACACACATATATATATATATTTATATATATATATATATATCTATTTTCCATCAATTTCTATATCTATATTTAAATATGCATAAGTCTTAAATTAAATGGCCAATAACTAAGTATATCACAGTGAACATATTACATGCTTCAGGCTAGTTTTAATAAGATTAGCTTTTTCTATAACCTTAGTATAAGTACTTTGCTTTTAACGACTCTAGTTAATATGATATCTGCATTCATTATTTGCCCATTTCAATTTATCAAATCCTTTTAATATTTTAAGCTTTGGAGAAAAAAACCATTATTACTTTCTACGATGGTAATCTAATTATTTTACACATCAACCCTATTTTTAACTTTTTTCCAGGCTTGGGACCAATAGGACTGAAGACAGTATTGAGATTGCTTTTGGCTGAAGACATCTTGTCTCACATTGTTTGAATGTCTGACTAATGTGCTTATAAAAATGTTGATAAAGTCGAAATATGAAGTTCAAAGAAAAGTTCAGAATTGTTCTAACAAATGACACGATTATTTTCCAAAGAATAATTACAGTTTTTTTCTTTATCACGAAATAAACAAGATTTGATCATGAACCATTGGAAAGGTAAGACATTAAGTTTTTATTTTGTTTGAGCAATGAAAACAAACCTGAAATTCAAACTGTATGCAGTTTTTCAAGGTGTAAAAAAGATCTTTTGTCAATCATAAAGCGGATCCATTAGACAATTATTTTATTATATATTTGATTTTAATGATAAATACAAACAACTGAAATCTAAAAGATTAAAAGATTAGAATCCTTTGATAAATAACTTCATTGGAAGATCAGAATTTTCTTTTACTTCAAGCTTTGAAATTTTAATATTTATTTTATCTAAAATATACAATGGTAGGTGCTTGCAGGATAATGCTTACCATTGTGGGAAGCAGACTCAGCTATCCAGGTTCAAAACCTGGACAAGGCTGTTTGCATTTCACATATTACTAAAAACCTTAAAAAAAGGTTTGAATCAAACTATTCCTGCTTAAGCAATCTGTAGAGCAGACTGCACTCTTTATCACTGGAATGGCAACCGATTTAGGAGAAGGAAAACTCTGAATTCAAACCAGTTGTAGACCTCAAGAGAGATGAGCACAAGATATACTAAATAAGTAGAGCTCCACAATCAAAACGGGGTTGCAGGATCAATGAAGAAAGAAAGGTACAGTGGTTTGATTTGGTTTCTTTGTTTAATGGTATATCAACCTTCATGGGTTATTTAATGCCAAAGCCATCCTTGTAGAAGAACAATTGTGGTACTATGTAACTTATAACTGGGGAAGATTAGGAGGTTCATACCTTTCCCAAGGGCATTAGTCCTAAAGTGAATGTAATAGTGTGACTGGAGTTCAGTCTCACTTACTCTCGAGTTGCAGTCTAGCATGTTAGCCACTAAGCCAGAGTGATTCCCCTTAAGATTAATAGTTGCAACAAATTTAATATATAAATTTTATATATAAAGATTCTTAAGAGCAAATTCTAATTTTAAAGACAAGAAAATGGCTTTATTTCAAGCATTTTTCATTATATATATATATATATATATACATAAGTAATGTACAGTTGGCAACCTTATTCAAGGGTGAAAAGATACCTTTTCAATAGCTACGACAACAAGGTGTAGGGGAGGGCACTATTCCATTCCCTGGATTGCTCCACTTTACCCTTGATCCCTACCTTATAGTGCTGAGCGCTAAGCATGGTGTCATCAAGTACCATTTTTGAGTGTTTGGTATGACTCAACCTCAGATTGAACCCCAGTCTCCCAGACCATTGGCGAACACTCTATTCATAAGCCTCTCTGCTTGGGCAGGATGTGACATAAGGCCAGTTTTTAATTGGAGTTTAACAGGTTTGAATTCAGAGTTTTCCTTTTTCTAGACAGTTTACCTAACCAAGGCTAAAGAACCTAGTCTGCCCAACTATTTATCCATAGCTGTGGGGAGAATAATTGGATTCATACCTTTCCCAAGGATATTAGAGCTATGTGAAATGCAATCAGCATTGTCCTGATTTGACCACGTGTCGCCGTGTTGATTTCCTCTGATATTGACCATTAAATCAAGGGTACCTGTTTTCAAATGTTAATAATAATAATAATAAGACAATAAATGAAAAACCTAAAATGTTCTTAATATATCATAAGTCAAGCGACATACATTGAATATTGAATATAAAATCTCTCCAAGTTTTCAAACAACTTGAGTTTCATGAATGCCAATCTTCAGATAGACAGCAAAATAAAATAAATGAGTTTGACTCAACCAGGAATTGAACACTGATTTCCTGGACCATTAGCGAATATCAACATTATTATTATTATTTTACTCTTGCAAATTTTTTACACTAATTTTAACAGGTGGTTTTTCCCTGAAATTTTTGAGACGGCAAGTCTACTCAATTCTCTAGGACTCTTCTCAGTGTTCTAACTGATTTTAAAAGTGCTGTAGTCTGATGGGATTCAATTCTTCTGCAGATTTCCAATCCCCCCAGTTTCTTTTCCAGGCTTTTGGGGACTATTCCAAGGGCTCCAACTACAATTGGAATAACTGTTACCTTCATGTTTACAACTTTTTCCAAATCCATGTGATGACAATTTTTTTCTTCTGGTTAATCAATTTTGCGTAAGGTCATTTAGCCAAAATTAGGTGACGCGTTGCATGTCAAAGTCAAAGAGAATTTCATGTATATCATTTTCTTGGACAGATTCTCATTTGTGCCAATACCATTTATCAACATGGCCAAAATTTAAGCCCTTGCACAATTCCCTGTGGATAACCTTTCCCACCCAGTCATGCTTACTCTTGTACTTCTTTTGTGCCAATTTGCATTATTCACTTATGAACTGATTGGCAGTATGGTCAAAATTCAATCTATAGTACAATTCCCAGTGGATCATCTTTCCCACTGAGTTGTGTCTAGTCTTGTACTCCTTAAGTGCTAGTTTGCCTACTATGCAATTAATTGCTTCATCTTTTTCTCTAAATAATTTACACTTGCTATTCTGTTGGGTATTATAAATTTTTGCTTAAAGAGAATTGACCTTTATGTCATTTTTTTGTTTCTCTTCGTAGAGATGCAGTTTCTCATTTTAGATTTTCCTTTCTTAGTCATGTTCATGTCTTCTCATGTGCACAATTATCAGTTTGTTACTTGAAATATCCATACAGTTGTTCTTCCTGCTTCTGTTTTCTTATTTTTGTTGTTATTCTGTCAGTATTAATCTTGCTAATGCTGCAGTAATTAATCATTTTTCCTCTTTTTAATCATATCATATCATATTTACCAACCCCACCACTTGGGCAGGATATGACCCAAGGTCAATTTTTAAGAGGATTTTAACAGGTTTGAATTCAGAGTTTTCCTTCTCCTAGACTAATTGCCTCACCAAGGCTGAAGAACCAAGTCTGTCCTACTATTTACCCATAGCTGGAGGGAGAATAATTGGATTCATACCTTTCCCAAGGGTATTAGTGCTAAGTGAAATGCAATCAGTCTTTTTGAGGATTTGCTCTTTTTAATGCAGTCCGAGAGTTGTTGTCATGGTGCATCAACACAATCATTAATATAACCAATTTCTCCTCTTTTTCTTGAAATATGCAGTTTTTCTATGTCATCTCTCATACATAAAACCTCATGCATCATCTTCATCTTTCTTGTCCTTTGGTCCATTCATCTGAGTTCCTCCCTTGTCTATTTTAAGAAAGGTTCTAATTATCTAACAAGGGGGTTTTCCCAAGTGTTTATTCCTTTGATGAGAACTCTGCTTCAACGTTTTGTTTTGAGAAGCTTTATAATTCTTCTGAGGTACTCTTTCAAACTTTTCCTTCATATTCACTTATTAGATAGTGTCTGCTTCCAATATTCCCAAATACTTGTAGTTTTTCTTTTCTCCCAGCATTCTAATACCTTCTTGATTTTGGTTGTTCTATTCCTTCTACTATTTCTCTTTTCCCATTTTTCATCATTAACATGATGACACGCCCAGAATATTGTCAGGATGTACCTTCCTCAGATTATTACTTGTTCTAATCTATGGCTCACTTCCTTCGCCCATAACACTTCAACAACCAAAAGGAGGTAGAATTTTCAGTGAAGGTATTCTTCACCTTGAAGGACAAAAATTGGTATCCGGGTAGCATAAAAAAATTTGAAAAAAGGTTGTTTCAGAATGGTGGAACATGATAGCCTCAACTTTAAATGCTAGGCTGCTGTTCTTGCAACTTGAAGAAAAAAGTGAATAAAATATCATAATATTGCAAAACTTTTGACTCATCCTTGTATATATATATATATATATATATATATATATCTGTGTGTGTGTGTGTGTGTGTACATTTCATTCAATAAATAAAGGAGAATTTTGCGAAAGGAGTTGACAATAAGAGAAAGTACTATTTACAGTTGCACCTTTTTCAGGGAAATCAATCATAATTGGTCCTTTCATATCTAAAAAGACTGTCCGCATGGTCCTCTTTACTTTTCTTTTACTGGAAAATCATTGTGTTTTCATTTCATTGACTCTCTTTTTCATTCCAGCTCGTAGTGGCAAAGAAATGTTTAACCCAATTTTAAATATGCATTCTTCAATAAATTTACATGGTTTGCACTTCCCTGCCACCAAAAATAACAGTTCAAGCCTTGAGCACTCTGACTTCTCTACATTTTGGATAACCTCAAAACAAATATTTTTGCTTGATTATAATAATTTTTGCTATAAATACTGAGTTTTATATAGTCATCTACAGACAAAGTTTCATTGTATCTTAACTCTTCAGTGTGGCTAGACAAGCAGAACACTTCAAGCTGGGATCAAAACCCGGCTAATTTTATGCTAGACTTAGTATTTTACCACTCAGCTATCAGTCAACATACATCAGCTTAGGAATTATCCTATTTACCAACCCCTCCGCTCAGGCAGGATATGACACAAGGTCAATTTTTAAGCGGAGTTTAACAGGTTTGAATTCAGAGTTTTCCTTCTCCTAGACTAGTTGCCTCACCAAGCTGAAAAACCTAGTCTGCCCTACTATTTACCCATTGCTGGAGGGAGAAAAATTGGATTCATACCTTTCCCAAGGGTATTAGTGCTATGTGAAATGCAATCAGTCTCGTCCAGGATTTGAACTTGTGTCGCCATGTCCATTTCCTACGACAATAACCATTACACCACAGGCAGCTCAGGAATTATAAGGTGTTATGTAGTAGCTTTCGTTTGTTTCTATTTTGCCTTATCGGATACCAGAGTGCTAACTTCAAACGAAGGGCTTTGCATTATACGAGTGGCAGCCGTTAATCCCTTAGCCAGAGTACTCAACCCCTGTATATATATATATATATATATGTTGAGAAGATAGAGTGAGAGAGAGAGAAAATAAAGTGGGTGCATGAGTTATATATGTTTCTTTGGTGCCAGAAGTTCATGTTTGTGTCTTGGTAAAATATTGATTCTCAAGGCAGGCACTTTCTTTAAACTAAGGTTTGTGCAGCACAGTCTTCTTATTTCATTTGGCAGTATATTTTGGTAAGTTGAGAGAAAAGATCTAAAGAATTCTATGAAATAAAAAATGGAAATGAAAAATGTGTGAAAAAGAAAACAAAGGAACTCTAAGAAAGAAATCAGAGGAAGAAGAAGAAGGAGTTCTGAATATTAAAATCAAATGAAAGAAATTAAATAAAAAAAAAGAGAGAATATAAAAAGTATTAAACAGAATAAAAGAAGGAAATCCAAAAGAAAACTTAAGGAAATAAAAGAAAAAGAAAATAAATAATATAAAGAAAAATAGATAAAAATTAGAAGGAAAAAAAATAATGGAAAGTAAAGAGAAGGAAAAAGAAAAGAAAAAAAAAAAACCATAGGGCTTTTTCCCTTGGTATTGACTTTGGAGTCATATCTGGGGTCAGTTTGGTTGTTTGACCATCCATCATCATATTTTCTTAAGCTTGTCACCGTTATGTGTGGAGGAGGTCAATGGGCAAATTTGGCTTTTGACATGAAATTGCTATCAATATATCAACCACTATCAGGGCTTTTAACAGTCTATATAGTTAACCTCTGCAGAAGATTTTGTCCTTTGCTATGAAAAGATGGAAGAGATTTTGTACACTCAAAAATGTCCTTCATATTGATACACAAAAGACCAATGGAAATGTATTTAAACTCATTTTGATTAAGTAATGGTGAGCCGAGTGAATTCTTTTCTTTAAAATCCATGATAGTATTTTACTTTAGGAATTACAAGGCAAAAGTTTATCAGTTTAAATGTATTCGGCAAACTTTTGTGTTTACTAAGGCTAAAATTTATTACTTTTAAATAACGTATCCGTCTCTCATGGTGTATTTTGCTCATATTTACTTACAAGTGTCATTCAATATATAAGGTGAAATATTGCCAAAAGTTGGTAGAAAGAGGCACCATTTACAGTTGTATGTTTTTTAAGCATAATCTCTTTTACAAATGACTGTGGCAGGAACTTTTTCTTCACTGAGAGAGGCAGTGTGTTTCCTCTCTATGGACTGTCTTTTCGACTCAGGTTCATAGCAACAAGCCCATTTTTTGATCATTTGTAAACATTTTGTTGATTAAAAAATGCTTCTCCTGGCCCAGTTGGCTGGGGCTGTAGAATACACTGACTGTATCTCTGCAGAGGGATAAGTTAAAGTAAAGTTGGCGACCTTTGTCAAGGGTGACCCGAAGGCTCCCTTTTCAATATGGAGTACCCTTCACTGCCATTACTCCCAAGCCGACTCTGACTCAGAGAGGGAGTACCTTTTAGGGTCCCATCTATGGGACAAATTCTGTTAAAAAATCATTGAAATTCAATAGAACCATGTGCAAAAAAACTCTTATGAAAGAAAAGCACCAAAAATTCAAAAATAAATGTACAGCGTACATGATTCCTTAACTTTTAGACATAACCTAATTCTAAACAGGTTAGTTTGTTTTGGTTTGTTTGGGTTGGGTTGAGTTTTATGGCATATCAACTATAGTTGGTTATTTAATGCCAATTCCTCTTTATACATATATAGTAAATATATATATGATTGGTGAACACCTCTTTGTAGATATTATTCTTAAATGAGCTGGAGCTAATTTTTTTTCACACTGTTAAACGGTTCCAAGTATTTCTATTTACTATTAATCATTTATTTGCACACTGTGAAATGGTTTCAAGTATTATTATATAGAAGTCACAATTTAGCATCAGTCATTTGTTTGCACACAGTTTGGAGGTAATTTCATTTTTAAAAGAATTATTACTAATTTGTTTGTACACTTCTATCATTATTGTTTCTACACAGTTAAATAGTTTCAATAATTGCTCTCTCACACCAATAATTCTCTTCAATATTAATCATTTGTTTGCACTCAGTGAAGTGGTTACTAGTATTGCTATTTAACACTAATGATTCTATTGAACACAATTCATTCATTTGCACACGGTCAAATGGTTCCAAGTATTCCTATATATCACTAATAATTCAATTAAACATCAATCATTTGTTTACTCTATTTCTAACATTTTGATTTGGCATAAGTCATTTGTTTGCACACAGTTAAATTAACCAACAGTTCAATTGCTAATCATTCAATTTAGCATAAATTGTTTTGTTTGCCCAGAGTCTAAATGTCAAACAGTTCTATTTGATCCATAGATAGGACCCTGTCAGGTGCTATCACACTGGGTAAGAGTGGACCTAGGAGCAATGGCAATAAAAGGGTACTCCACATTCCCCAAAGCTTCATTGCCATTGCTCTCAGGTCTACTATGGCCCAGAATGGTAACACTTGATATGGCCCTATCTATGGGTTAAATAGAATTAAGAGCATACTTAGAACTTTTTGACTAAACTGAATAGCTTGAAATAGAAATGTTTTTTTACAATTAAACTCTACTTACATTTAAACTGTGTGCTTATGCTAAACTGAATTGTTTGAAATAGAACTGTTTTTGACATCGAAACTGTACTTACAGTAAATTGAATTGTTTAATATAGAACTGTTTTGACATTTAACTGTGTTTAAACAAAATCTGTACTTATACTAAACTGAATTAGCTGAATTAGAACTGTTTGAATAAACTGAATAGCTTGAAACAGAAATATCTTTGACAATTAAACTATGTACTCAAAGTAAACTGAATTGTTTGAAATAGAACTGACTCATTGCATAAAATTTTTTTGATATTAAATAACCTACAAAGGTTGATATGCCATAAAATCCAACAAACTAATCAAATAACCAACCTGTATATACACATGCATTTGAAAAGATGCCTTAATGGGTGCATATATGCATGTATGTGCATATAATTACCTGGATACAAGATTTCAATTTGCATGATTTATAATCTATATATTTGATATGGGTGTCTACAGTAAATTAATTGTAAATTAATTGTAAAGAGACGAATCTTGCTGCTTATTTGTTAATATAATGAATCAATTCGTTACAGGATACCCTTTCATCAGGCCCCTATGCTAAACTAAATCTATGTGTGATATATGCTTATGTAACTTAAGACTTCATAATTTATTTGTCTGAAAGTTTCGGAGCGAATTTTTCATTAGGAGGAGATGTTTATTAATTTTCAAATTCTAATAAATAATTTACCATTCATTTATGTCTAAATTATTAAATTGCAGTCATCATTATCATACCATGCAAGTTTTTCATACCGGTTGTAACTTGTGTTTTTTCACTGACAGAAAGCCTCATCAGGCTTCCAGGACTCTACAAAGTATTAGAACACCACCGAACTTTTATGAGCAGCTTGAATACTTTTAGCTGATCTCAAAAATGCTATGATCTGGACAGTCTTTAGTCTTTCTCTGATCTCCAGTTCGGCCAATCTTTTTTACGGGCCTTTGGGGACCATTCCAAGGGCTTCAACTACTATTGGCACAACCACTAACTTTATGTTCTAAACCTTTTTTCCGCTCTCAGGCAAGATACAGGTATTTGTCAATCATTCTACTTTCTTTTATTTTCACTCTGTGGTCCGCGATAACAAATTTTGGTATCTATTTTATCCCAAAAAACTATTATCATGAATTCCATTATATATATATAAATATATATAGAGTGAGATTGGTAAATTGTTGTCTAAATTACTTAAAAATGAAAATGATACTGAGATCTCACTTTATCAGGTATACTTACCAAAATTAAATGAAAATATCTTGAAACACCATAGATTTTATTCATTCAAAGAAATCATATTGGCACCAAACAATTTCAAAATCTCTGACTAGCTTTTTTGACATTCTCCTTGTTTAAATTGGTAATTGTTGTTATTATCTTTGCCTTCAGTTTATCTTTGGTGCCACATAGGGTTTTGCTAGTCTCTCACTTAACTGCATCTCAGACATGATAAACAACAGGATTGCAAACTGGGGAGTTTGGCTGCTTGATGTCAGGGTTAATGGGGTTGCAGAAATTTTCTGTCAGCCAATATTGCATTTTCCTTCTTGTATATCATGGTGTAGCATCCTGTTGCCAGGTGTAGGTTCTTCCAACAGCCACAATTTCATTCTAGGGCAGCACTCTGTTCTCTAGGCACTTGATTTGGGCCTTCATGTTGAATCTGGGGCCTTGTGAGAAGATGAATGGAGGGGTTTCTTATCAGAACAATCGGAGAGAAGTTTCAGAGCTGCCATACCTTCATAACCATCACTGAACTCATCCAACTCTTTTCAAATCCTCTGCACTGTCTTCAGATGGGCATCCAAGGACTGTGAATTCTTCACATTGAATGCCAAGCAGAACAGCATGCCATTTCCAAATTTCTGGAGAATTGAATTGCGTCGTGGTACTGCTTTTCTCACAGACAGTGTCCAACTGACTCTAGTTTGCAGCACAAATTTACATGATTAGTTACGGATTCATATGATTAAACGCACTATCTAGGATATCAAGGATACTCTCTGTAGCAACTGCATCCTTTTAATATCGGATAGCCTTTTTTATTGTATATCGCAGGTGAAGTGACATTCAACACTTAAGTATAAAAATATAAACTCTTTTTTATTTATAAAGGGGCTGAAATGGCTTTATGAGAGAGAGATACAGAGTCAAACTGCTATTATTGACACCACATTGTAATATACATATTCAGAGCCTTGCTTCTCAGTCTTCATTCATGGGAGCCTAATACAGAGCCGTTTCCTCAACCAGGTGGCCACCAGCCCCCTTGGCTGGCGTGTCTACTCTGCTGACGGCCAAATCTGACCGACCCTTGGAGTTAAAAACGTCTGTCATCATATATTTTTCTGACGCCAACTTATTTTTCATCCCGGCACAGGGGGTGTCCTCATGGGGTAATGGTTAAAGTGATGAACTGCAGAATCATTGTAAGCGAGTTCAAATATAAAGCATTAGGTTGGGCGGGATTTTATGGCATATCAACAATTGTAGGTTATTGAATGTCAAATCCTTTTTATACATATATATCAAATATATATGATTTTGTTTGGTTGGGTTTTATAGCATATCAGCCATTTTAGGTTATTTAATACCAAATACTGTTTATATATATATATTAGACATTTATATGATTTCTAAACACAGTTAAATGATTTTAAGTATTGCTATGTAACAGTGACAATTTCATAAGTCATTTATTTGCTCACATAGTTTGTTTGATTTGACCCTTATTAAGTGTCACCACTCCAGGTCAGAGTGGACCTGGGAGCAATGGCAATAAAGAGATATTCTGCATTCCCCAAATCTCCAAGGCTGGAGCCTCGCCATTAGATTAGTTAGTGCCATATCTAGGACATTCATTAGCTGTGGGAGTCTAACATCTTTGCAGAGATCTATAAATAAGTTGGTATTCTACAAACCCAAATGACTTCGCTGGTTTTACTTTGTATTTTATATAAATGATAAAGTAACTTGTATTGATATATAATGGAACTTTGGGTTTAGAATTTGGTGCCAGGATAAGCTAAGCAAAATAAATATCTTTGTGCAGAATGTTAATAAAACATATATATATATATATATATATATAAAGTAAAGTTGTTGACCTTAGTTGAGGGTGACCTGAAGGCTCCCTTTTTAAATAGCTACTACACTGAAATGTAGGGGAGGGCGCTACACCATTCCTTGGATTGCTCCACTTTAGTCTTGATCCTTATTTAATTATGCTGAGTGTTAAGCAAGGTGGCATCAAATACCATTTTTTGAGTCTTTGGTATCACTCAAACTGGGACTGAACCCTGGTCTACACGACCATTGGCAAACACTCTACTCATATTGCTATGAACATACGGTATTAGGAAAAAGAAAGTCAATATACCAGAGTTGTTTGGCCAAAGGGTTAGGGTTAGGGCTACTATGTTGAGGTTTTTAGGGAGTTCAGGGAGAGATTCCGTTGGAAGAGGCCAGCACTCTTTAAATCAGGTTAGTGGCATTTTCCACCAGGACAATACACCAGTCCACAACTCCATCCTTGTCACAGACTATTTGACCAAGATGGGCATCAAGACAGTTCCTCACTGTCCCTATAGTCCAGACCTTGCTCCCTGTGACTTTTGATTATACCCTAAGCTCAGAGGCTGTCATTATGAGACAATTAAGTAGTGAAAGAGGCTATGACGAAGGTCATTGACACGCTCACACAAAAGGACTTCCATGGGGCCTTTCAGAAGTTGTTGGAAGGGTACAACAAGTGCATTGCAGCCAGAGGAGATTACTTTGAAGAGGACTAGAGTTTCATGTGTCTACTGTCAATAAAAGTGCCCATACGAAAAAAGTCCGGAAACTTATCGTATGCACCTCATATATATTTATATATATATATATATCAATTTGTGATTAATCTTTTGCTGATAACTTTTTTGCATTATAATTTAATTTCTCCTAATGTGAGCATATTTTTATTGCAAGCTTGTTGCATTTTTTATGTGAACATGTCCATGTGTTTGTTCTAAACACAGTGAAAATTTTGTATTTTAAGATGTAAACCAAGTGAATTTCATACTTCAAAATTCAAGTTTGAGTTTGAGTTTTAGTTTTGTTTAACGGCATATCAACCTCTGTAGGTCATTTAATGCCAGGAAAGGTTAGGTTGGTTTTGTCTTCTATGCATTGGTTTTTTTTTTCCATAGTTCTTGATTATATTTGGCCAGATATTAGTGATCAGAATTAGAGGTGCGTGTTATACATGAATGCATGTTATATACAAATAATTGATCGGGATACAAAATTACCTAGCATGTGTAACATTTTCGCTCTGTATTTTTTAAGCTTTTATATATATATATATGTATATTTTAATCTTTATACCTAATCTAAAATTCTGTTGGTGTGGAAAAAAAAACCCAGATTGTAGAATTTGCAAATTCTACAAACTGATATCTGGGAAAAAAATTCAGTAAAAAAAGAAGAAAAGACGAAAAACACACGTGCTACTTGAAAATAAGCAAGTAGCTCGTATGTCTAGTCAAAAGAAAAAAAAAAACACGGACCAAATTACCTTAGCTAAAATGTAATAAAGTGCTCAATACATGAGATAGAGCTAATGTTATGAAAATAATTCCTACATGGCCTCGACCGAGTCTACCTAAGTTTCAGCAAACGGCTCTTCAGGATTGCACTGGCAATCTTTATATATATATATATATATATATTGGTGTGTTCATATGTGCACGTTTACATATATGCATACATACACATATATTTGAGTGCGTGAAAATTAGTGAATGAGTGAGGATATATATATATATATATATACGTATGTATACCAGGGGTGGAGATGGGACTAGTGCTACTCGTGCCCGGCACGACCAATAACTCGGTCAATGTTATTCAAAATGGATTAAAAATCATCCATTAATTTCAAGCAAACATACTTAGTCTGATCTCAATTAAATTACGTATCTGTTCAAGTTTCAATAACTAAGTAGCCAAAAGTTCATAAATATATCTGGGAATAATACAACGATGCTGTTTTGAACGGATGGTCTTTGTCCGGCCACCGTCAGATCCATTGAACATCCCATAAAATCGGCTATAATGTTGAACACCCGTAATCCGTGCCCAGCCCTAGACCCTTATAATAACAGTAATGTTAGCGAAATCTCGCTTTTGGCTGTAGCCAATAGAAAAAGCAAGCCAGATACCGTGCTCAAAAAAATTAGCACAACTGACAACTGACAACTGTCTTGGGAAGAGGGAGAGGGACCGAGAGAGAGAGGGAGAGAGAAAGAGAGAGAAAGAGAGAGGGAGAGAGAGGGAGATAGCAGATTATAGCCGCCGCCGACGTCATCATCATCGCTATGGTAAATGTTGGTTAAACGGCGTGTTTTAATTCGTTTTTTCACTAACAGATCTCTATTTCTTTAATGAATGTTGCATATATTACATTCTGTAACTAAAATTTGTTTATTTGAATACATTTTCAACAAATAATCTTTATTTTAAGCGAAATTGAAACTACTAGCTGTGTCTGTGTATATTGTCATCAATTTCTTTATTCTAATAAACATATTTTTCTCGTCATAGTAATGAACATCTTCTCTTTTCTTCTATACTTTTGAAAGGAAAAAAAATCTTATCTACTGAATTAACAAGACTACAAATTATATAGTATCTTGATTGTTTACAAAAAAAAACACCATGCAAGGTACGTTTGTCAATCTGTGTTATACAATGGAGAATCACGCAATAGCAACTATGACGACTTACTTTGGGTCCACGGACCACGGGTTGGGAACTGAAGTTGACAGGGGGGGGCACGAGTAGCAAAAATAGGCTAGAGTCGCCACTGATGTATACATATATATTGATGTGTTCATATGTGCACGTTTACATATGTGCATATATACACATATATTTGAGTGAGTGAGGCTGCGACAAGAGAGAAGCATGTAAAGAGTCATCTGATGAGACGGGGAGTATAGTAATAATAATCTCCGCCGAAATAAATTTATTATGACGACTTAACCGAGTTTGAGTCTCCATTAAATTGTACTATACGTATATATATATATTGATGTGTTCATATGCTCACGTTTACATATGTGCATATATACACATATATTTAGTGAGTGAGGATAAGTGAGCGAGTGAGGATACATATATATATATATATATATATATATATTGGTGTGTTCATATGTGCACGTTTACATATGTGCATACATAAACATATATTTGAGTGAGTGAGGATAAGAGTCATTTTATATATACCGATGTAAATATTCTAAAGAAAGTAATGATGGTATTCATGCTCAAAAGAGACAGTAATCACATTCAGCAAAAGATAAATCCTAACACACACACACACACACACACACACATATATATATGTATGTATGTATGTATATATTTATTTACCTAAACTCATATGTACATGTCTAAATGTTATATAGTCATCTACAGCATCACAACGACACAATAATTAAACAGACGCAAGGACAAAGACGTAAGAAGAAAGGAATGAAGGACGCAGGAAGACTTCTTTATAATATATTTTACCTCACATCTTTATTTGTAAGGTTTTGAAAAGGGTTACTCAAAGTTTGCGTGTGAGAGGTAGCTGGGGACCGAACATTACTGAAATATTTTGACCCCGAAGTTGTGGCCGTCAGCATTGTGTCTTTCTCGTTCTCCATGGTTGCTCAACCGGACCCTGGAGTAAACTCTTCTGTGCGCTGGCTTTCCCTACTACACCACGTCTACTTCCGTCTTCCACTGTACTGCTTGCCCTCCTTCTCGTCTATCTCCCACTGTCCTCAATTCGTCGGCCTTATATTACCTTCAAACTCCCACGCAGTAATATAGACACGCCTCAACGCCTACGCAACCTCTTCCGATTTCCATCGACCGGGATGTGTCACTTCCTTCCGGTGCACCACCTTGAATGGCATTTTTGGCCGGGTCAAAAGATCAAAACATAACATAAATGCATATATTCCTTTGCATAAATACGTACATATTTGCATTTGTATGTAGGTAAGCCTCAGTCAATATCTAAATGTTTATACATTCTTATGTTTATCCTTACCTATTGTGTACAAGTTAGACGAACCAGACATGCAGGAAATTGCTGGAGAAGCAGAGACGAGCTCATAAGTGATATACTCATATGGACCCCCACATAAGACCGAGCAAAAGCAGGACGACCAGCTCGAACATACATTCAGCAGCTATGTGAGGATACACGATGTGGCCCTGAAGACCTGCCGAAGGCGATAACCGATAGGGAGAAGTGGTGAGAGAGGGTCTGGGATATCCGTGCTAGCGGCACGACATGATGATGATGATGATGATATTACACTAACGGTACAGGAGAATTTATACAAGCAGAGTATTTTCGGAATCATCGGTAGAGAGGAGGAAAACAATTTTAAAAAATAAAACTGCGAGGGCTATTTCGTCCTGCTCTATTCATGCAAAACCGCCGGAAAATGGTAAAAACGGGTAATTTATATAAAGTGGAAAAAGGACTGGGTGAAAAAAATGTCACCCCAGTAACTAATGCATTCCTCAATATATTCAAAATGTGACTGCTTCTCTGTCTATAGCAATATAGATTGCCTCTAAGATAATAAGTTGTACTTTGTCCCTAGCTCTATATAGAACAGAAAAACAGTCATCTTGATAATTGGTCCTGCAGCTATTTATGACCAACAAATGTACGCCAATAATATATGTATATAAGTATATATATATATATATACTTTCTTTAAGAAAAAAACAAAACCGGTCACATTAGGATTGCAGATTTATTTCCATCCTGTTATATATCTTTGATATAAATCAAAAACACGAAAAAAAATTAACAGAACTTCTTTAGATGTTATGGATAAAATAATTCAGAATAGACACAGGAAAGAAGGGTGGGAGGGGATAGAAGAGGGGTGAAGAGTTTTTTTCCGCATTTAGCCCACTTCCGGTTTATCTATTTTATTGCCGGTTGGAAAATTTAAATGTTCACTGTTGAATGTTTTTTTGTCCTGATGGAATTACTCCCAACTTCAGTTTAACTAGACCGAATAATACACACACACACACACACACACACACATATATATATATATACTTATATATATATATATACTTTGAATATATATGTATATATATATATACTTTCATATATATATATACTTATATATGTGGTGTTCACCATTAGCCTGGAAGAACAGGGTTATACCAAAGATTCAAAAATGGTACTTGATGCCCCTTTACTTAACCCTCAGCATTATAAGGTGCATATCAAAGGTTTTGTGTTGTAGTAAAGAAGAGATACCCAGTAAAAAAGAGTTAATTATTTATTAACTGAAGCAGTACAGTCCAACAAATATTATAAGTCTCACGCCGTTGGTGTTACGTCCGAAGTTGGTCTTACTACTGACCGAGATCTTTCAGTACCGGCATGCTTTAGAAACATGATGTCTTTTATACCACCGCAATACCGAAAGTTACATTGTATGAACCAATATACAACAAAGGGTAAAGTAGAGAAATTCAGGGGAAGGAGTAGTGCCTTCCCCCACACCTCAGTGTTGTAGCTATTGAAAAGGGAACCTTCGGGTCACCCTCGACTTTGGTAGCCAACTTTTTTTATTTTTGTATATGCCTTGTTTGTCTTACTTGAATTGTTTGTGTGATAGAATGCAGGTTTCTTTGTAGGGTGCTGCTTCCAGGATTTGTTCAACGCAACATGCAGCATTCTTGTGAAGTTCCTATCTTGCATTTTCTCCATGCATTTTGTCAGTGTCCATATGGTGCATCCATATCATATTTGCCCAGTCGGCTGGGGCTGTCGAATACACTGACTGTTTCTCTGCAGAGGGGTAAGACCCCCCCCCCACCAATGAGTGTCCTGGATATGACACTAAACAATCTGATGGGGAGGTTCCAGCAGTGTTGGAGCTTTGGGGAATGCAGAGTACCCTGTCATTGCCATCGCTCCCAGGTCTACTCTGGCCCAGAGTGGTAGCACCTGATAGGACCCTATCTATGGGTTAAATAGAACTAACAGCATACTGATGCTAAACTGAATTGTTTGAGTAAACTGAATAGCTCGAAATAGAAATTTTTTGACAATTAAACCGTACTTACATTTAAACTGCGTGCTTAAGCTGAACTGAATTATTTGAAATAGAATTGTTTTTCGACATTAAAACTCTATTTACACTTACCTGAATTGTTACATATAACTGCTTGAATAGTTTGAAATAGAAATATTTTTGACAATTAAACTGTGTACTTATGCTAAACTGAATTGTTTGAAATAGAACAGATTATTTACATAAAAATGGATTTGGCGTTAAATAACCTACTAAGGTTGATATGCCATAAAAGCCAACAAACCAAACCAAACCAAACCATAATATGGACATAGCAACAGCTTAGAAGAAAATCAGTTTTTCTTTATCAGATAGAATAACCTGGAGAAGCAAGGAAGAATTCATTAGCGAAAATCTTATTTACTTTATCTTTGTATGGACATAAGATATAACCTATAAGACCTGCTTGGTGCTATAGTTAATCGGAATGGATGGCGAAAGAGATTCAGGAAATGATGATATATATATATATATATATATATACATATATATATATACATATATATATATATACATATATATATATATACATATATATATATATACATATATACATATATATATATATATATACATATATATATATATATACATAATGCACACCTCGAGGCAGCAGCAAAATACATTCCAACAAAAATTAAAACTAAATATAGAGTCCCATGGGAAACTTTAGCGGTGAGAGAAAAACGTGCACTAGTGAAAACAGCCTCCAAAAACAATCGAAAAAACCCAACAAACACAAATGCCTTAAAACTAAAAACGGCACAATATCAATTAGCAGGCATATATATAAAGGAACAGACAGAATACATTCAAAATCCGATAGATAAGATTAGAGACTCGGTGGAAGATAGACAATCTAGAATTGCCTGGCAAACAATAAACGAAGTGAGCAGAAGAAAGAACACAGCCAAAGCAAAACTTAAAGCAGCAAACCAACAAGAAAGAATAAAACTGTGGAAACAGCACTTCGAAAACTTACTTGGAAACCCACCAAAAATAACGCATGAACCAATCAACAGAATAATTAGCAAACAATTAGACATTAAACTTGGACCGTTCACACAAGAAGAACTCGACTCGGTTCTCAGAAAAATTAAAAATAGGAAAGCTGCAGGGCTGGACGAAATTCCCCCGGAAGTATGGAAGACCAGACAATTCGACGACATACTGCTCCGCCACTGCAACGCAGTATACAATCAAAATCCGATAGATAGATGGATGAAGGGATGCATACTCCCCTTCCCTAAAAAGGGGGACCTCGGATTAGCCAAAAACTACCGAGGCATAACACTTACATCCATAGCTGCCAAAATCTACAATGCCCTACTACGAAACCGAATAGAACCCAAAATCGACAACATACTTAGAAAAAACCAAAATGGCTTCCGAAGAAATAGATCCACGACCTCACAAATATTAACCATCCGCAGAATCCTTGAAGGTGTACGGGCAAAGAACCTACAAGCGACATTAATATTTGTCGACTTTACCAAGGCTTTCGACTCCATTCACAGAGGAAAGATGGAACAAATCCTACTAGCGTACGGCATACCTAAAGAAACCGTAGCGGCAATAACGATTCTCTATAGAAACACTAAAGTAAAAGTACGATCACCAGATGGAGACACAGAATACTTCGACATTGTAGCAGGAGTACTACAAGGGGACACGCTGGCTCCGTACCTCTTTATCATTTGTCTAGACTACGTACTTAGAACATCGATTGACAAAATCAAAGAGAATGGCTTCGAACTGACGAAGAAAAGAAGCAGAAGATACCCCGCAACAACAATTACCGACGCCGACTACGCCGATGACATAGCGATACTGGCAAATACACCTGACCGAGCCGAAACACTTCTGCATAGTTTGGAACGAGCAGCAGCAAGCATAGGCCTCCATGTTAATGCACACAAAACGGAATATATGTGCTATAACCAAACGGGGGACATCTCCACTCTAGAAGGAACCCCTCTTAAACTAGTAGACAAATTCACGTACCTAGGAAGCAGCGTCGAATCAACCGAAAAGGACATCGAAACGAGGTTAACGAAAGCATGGACAGCTATCAATAGGCTATCGACTATATGGAAATCAGACCTAACCGATAAAATGAAACGCAGTTTCTTCCAGGCAGCGGTCACATCGATACTGCTATATGGATGCACTACATGGACGCTAACAAAACGGCTGGAGAAGAAACTAGATGGCAATTACACAAGAATGCTGCGTGCAATCCTGAACAAGTCCTGGCAGTAACACCCCATAAGACACCAACTGTACGGCCACCTGCCCCCTATCACGAAAACTATTCAAGTTAGACGAACCAGACATGCAGGACATTGCTGGAGAAGCAGAGATGAACTCATAAGAGATGTACTCTTATGGATCCCCACACATGGCCGCGCAAAAGCAGGACGACCAGCTCGAACGTACATTCAGCAGCTATGTGAGGATACAGGTTGTTGTCCTGAAGACCTACCTAGGGCGATGAACGATAGGGAGGAGTGGCGAGAGAGGGTCAGGGATATCCGTGCTGCCAGCACGATATGATGATGATGATGATGATGATATATACATATATATATATATATATAATTTGCTTAGTGGGTAGAGTGTTTGCCACTGACCCTATAGACTGGTGTTCAATCCCAGCTTGAGTCATACCAAAGACTCAAAAATTGGTACTTGATACCGCCTTGCTTAACACTCAGCATTTTAAGATACGTATCAAGGATAAAGTCAAGTAATTCAGGAAAAGGAGTAGTGCCCTCTCCTAAACCTCAGTGTCGGCCCTATTGAAAAGGGAGCCTTTGGGTCACCCTCAACTAATTTTACTTACTATTTTAAGTACATATATATTGTAAATCTCCTATTTTCGCGTATGTATCTTAGTATTTGTCTTCTTAAATTTGCATGTACCAACAATTTATATATAAGTAATGCCTTCTCATTGGTATTTATGCATAGAGATATTTAAAAAAAACGTATATGCATATATCATCATTTTATGAATTAATTATTCATATTTATTTATTAATATCACTCAATCAAATGAATAGTAAATAAATCTATTTTAAGCTCTTGCCTAATTAATAATTTAGCCTCTGATGACTTTGTCGTTTGATCATTTGATTTAGGATTAAGATTGGCATGATAGTGTGTTTGTCAATGGCCCGGGAGACACATGTTCAATCCCATGTCAAGTCATACCAAATGGTACCTGATGTCTCCTTGTTTAACACTCAGCATTATAAGGTACGGATCAAGGATAAAGTGGAGCAATCCGGGGAAAGGAGTAGCACCCTCCCCTACACCCTGGTGTAGTAGCTGTAGAAAAGGGAGCCTTCAAGTCACCCTCGAATATGGTCGCCAACTTACTTTATTTTGGTGCTTAATTGCAGCAAGTTTGATAAAGCTCATTAGAATGGTTTAATTTGGTTTAGTTTGGTTTGGCTGTTTTATGGCATATTAACTCTTTTGGGTTATTTAATGCCATATATTGTTTATAAACATATATATATATATATATATATATATATGTATATATATATATATGTAATTTGTAAAGGAATAATTTATGGGTAACTTTATTTTTGAATGAGCTGGAGCGCATTTGCTTACACACAGTTAAATAGTTTTATTGGCCATTGGCTTAGTGGTTGAGAGTTCGCATATGAACCGGGAGACTGGGGTTCAATCTCAAGTCGAGTCATACCAAAGACTCAAAAAGTGGTACTTGATACCGCCTTGCTTAACACTCAGCATTCTAAGGTATGTTTCAAGGGTAAAGTGGAGCAATCCAGGGAAAGGAGTTGCACCCTCCCCTACACCTTGAAAAGGGAGCTTTTGGATAGCCCTCGATTATTGTCGCCAACAACTTAAATCGTTTCAAGTATTCCTACTTAACATTTTTTATCCTATTTATTAACTATTCTTATCTCATCATCATCATCATATCGTGCTGCTAGCACGGATATCCCAGACCCTCTCTCTCTCCACGTCTCCCTATCATTCATCGCCCCCGGCAGGTCTTCAGAGTTACATCCCATATCATCACATAGCTGCTGTATGAATTTTCGAGCTGGTCGTCCTGCTTTTGATTGGCTATATGTGGGGGTCCACAGCTAGTGATATTTACCGCTTGTTTGCACACAGGTAAATGGTTTCAAGTATTACTATTTATACTAATATTTCTCTTTAATATTAGTGATTTGTTTGCACACAGTTAAATTGTTTCAAATACGAGAATTCAACATTAGTAAATCTATTCACTAAGTATTACAATCAAATAAGAATAACTTGCACACATCTGTACGGTTTCAAATAACTAATAATGACACTCCCTTGCAAAAGATTGAACAGTTCTATATGATCCATAGATGAGACTCCTACGGGCACTCCCAATCTGAGTCAGAGGGTACCTGAATATAATGATTATGATAATGGAGGTGCCCGTGGTATAGTCGTTATCGTCGTGGGAAATGGACACGGCGACACGAGTTCAAATCCTGGACGTGACTGATTGCATTTCATATAGCACTAATACCCTTGGGGAAGGTATGAATCCAATTATTCTCCCTCCAGCTATGGGTAAATTGTAGGACAGACTAGGTTCTTCAGCCTTGGTGAGGCAACTAGTCTAGGAGAAGGAAAACTCTGAATTCAAATCTGTTAAACTCCGCTTAAAAAGTTGTGTCATATCCTGCCCGAGCGGAGGGGTTGGGTAAATATTACCTGAGTATAATGATTATGAAAGGGTACTCCACATTCCCCTCCTTCTAAGACTGGAGCCTGACCGTCAGAAGCAGTCGAGGACACTTAATAGCTTTAAGCACAGCTACCAAACATTTACAATTCAATTCAACTCCAATCATTTGCTTCCACATAGTTCCAAGTATTGCTATCAAACAATTTAATATTAATTGTTTGGTTGCACACTGTTAAATGTTTTCAAGTACAGTGAATGATTAAATAGTTCTAACAGGTACAACCATTCTGGGTCAGGGCGGACCTGGGAGTAATGTAAAGGGAGAGTTACTCCATATTCTCCAAAGCTCGACGACTGGAGTTGCTTCATCAGATGCAATTTCGTGTCATATGCAGGACTTTTGATGGGGAAAGATCTTATCCCTCAGCTGAGGGGCAGTCAGCACATTCTACTATTCCAGCTGACTGGTGGGGATGCCTTAGGAAGAAAGCTGACATGCGTCTTGATAAAATGCGCGGAGTGGACACTTTACAATTTCAGACTCTCTGATGTTTTGTCCACTTCTTGATACAAGTACTTGGATGTTCATCTTCAACTTCAAACTCAGGCGGTTCTGATACTCCATGAGCAGAAAGTAAAATATATTAAATCCACGATCAGCCCACCCCTTTGTGGGTTTTTTGTCAACAAATTAACATAAAGTTAAACTATACAACACATTTTCATAGACCTTTTTCTTCTGCTTTTTTTAAACTGTAGAGACATTTCTAACCCTGTCTGGGAACAGTGAAGTTATATGGTTATATTACCAACACTAGTCAAGTGATTCATTTTCGATATCTGCATACTGTTTTCGCAGGGAACAATATGTGTACAATTTTACCATGAGAACTGTTTGTATATTAATACAAGAAGCAATGACAAACAAGAAATAGCTATAGTTTTATAACCATATTCTTATTTGTGTGTATAAAAGGAGTAGCACCCTCCCAGATGTGATATACTAGCTTAGCTGATGACGAGGAACTTAGCAGATTCAATGCGGTCGCATGATGACATCAAAAAAGTGGTTTCACAGGAAAGAGAAAAATGTAATTTATTGCCTGTGGATAGAATGGCGGATATTTCCGTTCGCAGATAAGATAAACAAATTACCCGAAAAAAAAGGAAGTATGTAAGTTCCGAAAACCAGCCATTAACAGAAAATACGTGAAGCGAAGAGGATGTTCTTACTTCCGCATGGGACTTGAAAAGACAATATAAGGTCTATAATTTTTGACTGAAGGCTGAGATCCGCTGGTTGCTCGAGAGAAGGGGGAAGATCCGTTGGTCTCTTAAACGAAAGGAGAGACCCGCTGGTCACTCCAGCCGACCTGTCAGCTCAGTGTGTGTGTTCTCCGGCCGTCACACTACATCACAAAAAGGGTCCCCGCCATAGACGAAAGATATGTGTGAACTATTTCTCACTGTGTTCCTACAACACACAATCGACGCCGTCGAATAATAAAAATATAGATTATATTTTTATATATACGAGTCCGTCGTTGTTTGTCCGGCAGTTCGACATGCGACACCAGACACCTTGGTGTAGTAGCTATTGAAAAGGGAACGTTTGGGTCGCCTTCGACTCCAGTCGGCCAACAACGTATGTATATGAAAGCTTAAATGTTTTTGTAAGTGTACGTGATTTTATGTAGTGTTTTCTTCAGTTGTTTTTAGTATAATGTTCTGTTTTATGACATATCAATCCGTGTAGGTTATTTATTAAAGTACATTCACCAGCTGGAGACATAGAATACTTTGACCTTGTAGCTGGAGTACTACAAGGAGACACGCTAGCTCCATACCTCTTTATCATCTGTATAGATTACGTGCTTAGAACATCGATTGATAAAATCAGAGAAAACGGCTTCGAGCTGACAAAGAAAAGAAGCAGAAGACACCCCGCAAAAACAATTACCGACGCCGACTACGCCGAACTCATAGCGATACTGGCAAATACGCCCAACCAAGCCGAGGCACTACTGCATAGTTTGGAACGAGCCGCCGCAGGCATTGGCCTCCATATAAATGCACACAAAATGGAGTATATGTGCTATAATCAAACAGGCGACATCTCCACACTAGATAGAACCCATCTGAAACTAATAGACAAATTCACCTACCTAATAAACAGTGTATCATCAACGGAAAAGGACATCGACACGCGGCTAACAAAGGCATGGACAGCTATCGATAGACAATCGACCATATAGAAATCAGACCTGACCGATAAAATGAAACGCAGTTTCTTCCAGGCAGCGGTCACATCGATACTGCTGTATGGATGCACTACTTGGATGCTAACTAAACGGCTGAAGAAGAAGCTAGACGGCAATTACACTAGAATGCTGCGAGCAATATTGAACAAGTCCTGGCGGCAACACCCCACAAGGCACCAACTATACGGCCACCAGCCTCCCATCACGAAAACTATCCAAGCTAGACGAACCAGGCACGCAGGACACTGCTGGAGAAGCAGGGACGAGCTCATAAGTGATATACTCCTATGGACCCCCATATATGGCCTGGCAAAAGCAGGACGACCAGCTCGAACATACATTCAGCAGCTATGTGAGGATACGGGATGTAGCCCTGAAGACCTGCCAGAGGTGATGAACAATAGGGAGAAGTGGCGAGAGAGGGTCAGTGATATCCGTGCTAGCGGCACGACATGCTGATATATATATATATGAAAGTAAATATCGATCTGAATCCGACAGTATGAAGAAAGTAGAAAAACAGAATAATCCAAATTAGACGAATTTATAGTGATGTAAATCCAACGTTAAACGTTTCGGTTTTAATAACCTTCATTAGGACTTTGATATTAAGTGTTAATATATCATGGATATATGAATGCAAATATTGATTCTAAGAGAATGAGGACTTTATTATATGTAATCCGGTTATAAAAGAACCAGTCCTACTACGTTTCTAAACAACAGTAGAATTTGATTATTTTCTATATTTGGGAATAGGGATTCATGGGTTTTAAAGCCAGTTGTCCGGATGATTGGAAACTTTTGTTAACCCCTAAACTCAAGTAGAACGTATGTATTTACCAATAGAGGATCTTAAATAGGGAACACAAGTATAGGACACAAGAATATTTGGTTGGTTGTTATTACGTTATTTAGTTGCTGGCAATCGTTAGTCGTTGAATTTGGATATAGCGTATCAGAATCCATTGTTTCTTCTTCTTTTTACCCCATTTGATTTGTTGACATCTTTGTTTGAGGAAGGCTGCGATAGAATTACGGGAGGAAGGAACAGAAGAGACGAAGATTCTTTCAACTCAAACTTTATTTTAGGGTTCAATACGGCTATTCTATATGGTGAAAATATATTCCTGGACTATTAGAAAACGGACGCATCTCCCAAACAAGACGTTGAAATACATTAGTCATTTTTCGGTGGGTTTATGAAGTTGATGTTGGTGGTAGGGGTTTTTCAATAAAGGTTACGGCTTGCAGAAGACACGTTCTGCCCCACCAAATCTGAGACTTGGGCGAACACATGAGCTACCTGTCAGCAGCCGAGGTAAAGTAGGTCCATCCTGTATCAAGGATAAAGCTGAAGTGAACACGGTTTTCTCTTTGGTGACAGAAAGTCTGTTTTTAAGGCATGCGTGGCTCTGTAGGGAATAAATAAATAAAAATTAAATTGAATGAAAATAGTTATTAAAATATGCAGGCCTCTGACAGGAATAGGGTCAACGCATGCGCAAAGAAAAAGGACCCTCCGGACAAAAGAAAAAATCTCAAACTCTTTCAGCAGTGACCGGCAGAGTGACAACATCTTAATCTCCCTTGCTGCTTGTGGGAAGCCACGTGACCGCTCTAAAGCGCCACGTTGGCTTACCTTTTATTCGTAGCAGCCGTCTCGGTTAACAGTATGCCAAAATATAAAAAGTATCAAAATGGACCTGTCGAACTACGGATTGAAACATTGGACTTGGACAAACTCCCAAAAGCGACTAACACTTTGCAAAAGCTTAATATACCGAATACGTTGTTAAAGCTTTAAATACTGAATAAGGACAGATATATATCCAAGAAACGACTAACGCATTTTTAACACCATGACTGGGGGATTCAACTATTTCAATTCAATTCAGGGAGAATTTCCCACCAACCGAATGGTTGCTTAACCCAGAAATTAAGGAAAAATATGAAAAATGTCTTCGTCTCCTATCTGTTACTATCTTCCTTCATATAATTCTTTTACGGGCTTCTTATCCAAAGAAGTTAAACCAACAAAACAAAAGTGGGACCAGGATAGAATAACCCAGAATGGAGTCAGATAGCAAACGCCAACACAGCTCGCCCACCTCGGACCCCATAGCTCCTACTTCCTGTCAAAGGTTTCAGGGAACTGCTACACTTTTTGAATTGACTTAATTTCTTTTTCTTTTTATTACTCTCCACACATACTTAGGAATTAGTCCCTTTACACTGCTTGATTAACCAGAGACAATTTTAGCATTTACAGAGATCAAATGCAAACTTTTACATTCTATCGACCTGCTTACATTTGTCGGCAAGGATGAAATAAAAGATCCCCATGTATTGGGTGAATTAAAATATTTACTTGCCAAAAACAAAGGACCTTTTTATGCCATATAATTTTGAGGGGGTTATTTATGTGCTTCTATGCTGATAGACCAAGTGGATCAATCTAGTTGGTGGATAGTAGTACGATTAACATGCCCAATTTTTTATTTGAAGAGTAATAAGCGTGTTGAATTAATAGATGTTTAAGCCTTACTTTTTGGATATCGCTCACATATGCTCGAAAATAAAATTACAACTCCCTTAAAGAGGATGCCAATTTTCACCTTCGTATTGTAGATTGGTTTAGTTTGGTTTGGTTTTATAGCATATCAAACACTGTAGGCTATTTAAAGCCAAATCTATTCTTATACATATAAACAGTTCGATTTTGAACAATTCAGTTTAGCATAAGTACAAAGTTTAAATGTCAAAACAATATATATATCAAACAAATCAGTTTAGCAACAGTACACAGCTTCGTTCTATTTGACCCATAAATAGGACCCTATCAGGTGCTACCACCCCTTTTCTTTCCTCTCTTCTCTTTTCTTTTCTCTTCTCTATCTTTTCTTTTTTCTTTTCTTTTTTTTTATATCTTCCTTCCCTTTTCTTTCTTTCTTTCTTTTTTTCTTTCTTTCTTCTTTTTCCTTTTCTTTTTTTTCTTTTCTTCTCTTTCTTTTTCTTTTCCTTCCATTTTTCTCTTGTTTTCTCAGACGAGTTTTGGTAATTTTTGGGAGGCTTTTATCATCTTTCAATCCGTTGAATCTCCTTGAAGTTCAATACATTTAAACATTATTGCCTGCGTCTATCATATGATAATTCAAAAATACCCCCCTAAAAAAAAACACCAAGGTACGGATTTCCCTGACTCTCTTTCACATGATTGAACGATTATATGATCTTTCTTTGTATATATATTTTTCTTTTCCCCCATTATTGCATTTTATGAAAATATCCATCGTTTTTCTAGCAACACTTGTTTTCCGATCTTAAAGTCCTGATGAAGGTTTATTAAAGCCAAACCATTTTAACGTTGTCTTTCCATATATATATATAGAGAGAGAGAGAAAGAAAAAGATATATATATATATATATATATATATATATAGAGAGAGAGAGAGAGAGAGAGAGAGAGAAATTGATAACAAGGTAATCCAAGAAGAAGGGAAGATTTATTGAGAAGCAAATCTCTTTTTCTACTTGGATTACCTTGTTAGCAATTTTTCTCTATATATTGTCGGATTACACCCCATTATTTACTTCCATATATATATATATATATATATATATATATATATATATATATATATATAATCGATTGATGAGAAAAATGATATATAAAAAAACGAATCATTCATTTAAGGATGTTGGATAAAATGAAGAATAAAGTGCTCGTTTGCCGGTGAGCAGAGTAGAATAAAGACTAAAATAATCATCATCTTACCATTCTTAGGCCATCTGTTAGAATAAATCTCAAGTGTTTTTTTCAATAAAAAAGAAAGAATCAATCTCCTGGCAGAATATTATTGGAAGTAAAAAGTTTTCCTTACAATGACTTATGACAAACTCTTGTCCGGGGATTGTACTTTTTTGAATTAAAAAAAAAAAGATGAAACTAATTGTTACAGATGACCCCTGGAAGATGAGTTAATTATTACTTTAGCATATATATATATATATATATATATATATATATATATATATATATATATATACATGTCTCTGTGTGTCTGTGTCAGTGTCTGTGTGATGTTTGTGAAAAAGTATTGCGCTCGATCTAAGAACTGATATTGTTTTTTATTGTGTATTTAACAGATAGTTTCCAAATTCCCCCACCAAAAAAGAGGTTCTGTGAACTTTTGATAGTTGGTTGCTTGCTTGCTTTGTTTTAAGGCGTATCAACACTTTTTTATGTCATTTAACACCGATTTAAGTCATTTTGATAAACGTTTCAAACAATTCAGTTTAGCATGAGTACATTTTTGTTTACACACATTTAAATGTCAAGTTCTGTTTCAAACACTTCAGTTTAGCATAAGTACATAGTTTTTGTCTTTATTGGGAATCCTTTTGAGATGAGACTTCTTAATCTGAGAATTAATCTTTATTTATTGCAGACTTTTTGTCCTCATCTTGGTAGGTTTTTTTTGTTGTTTCTTCTCACTACGTTTCGGCCAAATTTCACCTCTGGCCTTCTTCAGGTGATTAACCGCGCCCTCGGATAGGAATGCTGTGTCTTGTAACCGTATCCCCAGTAACAACAACTATGGAAGGCAGTAATAACTGGGGATAAGGTTACAAGACTCAGCATTCCTGATATAGTTTTCTATTGTGTATTTAACATATAGTTTCCCAATCCACCCGACCCCGCCAAAAAAATAAAAGAGCTTTAGGGAACTTTTGAACGCACTCAAAGTAGATCTTTGTCTAATCTAATCAAGAGAATAAGACCTGGAAGTTTTATATTAGTTTATATTCCAGATACATAATAGTTTACTTGCATTGTCATAATGTTACCAATCAGAAGTAAATTATAATTGTATGGTTTCAAGGTTTAACATGTTGTTTTTCATAATAACACAAAATATAACCAAATAATGATGGAACTAATATTATTACTTCAGGTTGGCTGAAACAGCAGCAGCAGCAGCTACACAATGCAGGTAGTTTTAGAAAGCATAACTTCTTTGTTTAAAAGTGAAAGATAATAAAAAAAAAAGTATTGAAAAAATAAATGGGAAAAAAATAAATATAATGCAAGAGCAGGACGTAAAAAAAATAGAATAAAAAGAACAATTAGTAGAAAAAAAATTCTTGAAATAATTCACTGAGCAGTTTGTAATTCAATCTAAAATTGAGCAGAAAGAAAGAAAGAAAGAAAGAAAGTAAAAACAATGAAGTGATTACAAAAGCCTTTACTTGTTAGGTTCAATGTTTCACTAATAGTGTAGTACAGGAATGATGACCCAAAATGAGATCGTCTGATAGTTCAAACTACTTTCATTGATCAGTTTTTGGTTCTGAAGAAAATCATTTACCATTCATTCATTTATTCATTTTAGGATTTTCGTTTTTTTTTCCCCTCTTCATTTATTTACCCTTCATTCACTTATTCATATGAGGATTGTTTTCTCTTTTTCATGTTTAGTTTTTTTGTTTTTCAAAATTTGTTTTTAAAAATTTTTATGCTTCTATTTTCATCTAATTTTTTTTTCTTTTTTTCAACTCCTCGAGGTCTTTTCTTTTCTTTTCTTTTCTTTTCCCCTTCTTTTTCCATACAGTTCTTTCTTTCTTTCTTTCTTTCTTTCTTTCTTTCGTTTCATTTCATGTAACTTATGTATTTTTTTTTCTAACTTCTATCTTTCTTTATTTTCATTCACCTATTCTTGTGACGATTCTTAGTTTTTTTTTCTTTTTCCCATCTCTATGATGACGTTTCTCTACCCACCTCATTTTCCATACTGTTCTTTCTTTCTTTCTTTCTTTCTTTCTTTCTTTCTTTCTTTCTTTCTTTCTTTCTTTCTTTCTTTCCATTTTATATAACTGATATATTTTCTTTTTCAGGCATCGATCCTTCTCAATTTTCCTTCCTTTATTTTTCTCTTCATTCATTTACTATTCATTAGCTTATTCATATTAGAATTTTTTTATTTTTATTCTTTATTTCTTTCGTTTTTTTCAATTTGTTTTTAAAGATTTTTTATATTTTTTTGTTTTTGTTTGCTTCTATTTGCCCCCTCCCTTTCATCTTCTTTCTTTCTTTCTGTCTTTCTTTCTTTCTTTCTTTCTTTCTTTCTTTCTTTCTTTGTGACTTATCTATTTCCGTTTCCAGACTTTTATCTTTCTCTGTTTTCCTTCAATTTTCATTTTCTTTTCTTTTTTTTCTTTTTTTCATAATTTGTTTTTTTAAGATTTTTTGATATTTTTCGCTTTTGATAGCTTCTATTTTTTCTTTTTCCTGCTGTCTTTCTTTTCTTCTTAACCTCTTTTACGATATAAGTTTTCTTTCCTTCCTTCCTTCCTTCATTCTTTCCTTCCTTCCTTCTTTTGTATTTTATGTAACTTACCAATTTTCTTCTTCTAACTTTTATCCTTTCCTATTTTCATTCAATTATTTATATAAGAATTTTCGTGTTTTTCTTCTTTTTTTTCAAAGTTTGGTTTCAAAGATTTTTATATTTTCTGTTTCTGTTTCCTTCCTCTTTTTTTTTTTTTTTTTGCACCTCCTTGACGGCATTTCGTTTCTTTTTTTTATCCTTTTTTCTAAACATTTCTTTCTTTCTTTCTTTCTTTCTTTCTTTCTTTCTTTCTTTTCATTTCATTTAATCTTCTTTTAACTTCTATCTTTCTTTTCTATTTTTTTGATCATTTGTTTTTTTGTTTTTTTTTGTTGTTTTTTTTTCATTGCTTTCTTTATAAGTTTCTTTTTCCTCTTCATTCATTTTGTTTCCTTTATTTCCATCTTTGATTTTCTTTTCTCTAATTTTTTGTCTCATTTTATTTCTATTTTGTTTTTCTCTTTCATTTTCTTTTCTTTCAGAACGTTTTCATTTCTTTATTTTCTTCCTTTTATTTCTTCAGTTTTTATTTTATTTCTCCTGCTTTCTGTATTATTTTTTTTCCCTTGTTATTTGTTTTGTTTTCTTTATCTTTCTCTTATTCTGCAGTCTCTCTTTTTGTTAAGAGTATTTTTACTCTTTCTTTTTCTTTCTAAAATATTTGTTTGGTTGTTTGTTTGTTTGTTGATTTTCTTGCTTTATTTCATTCAAACTCTTTCCTTGCTTATTTCTTTCTTCAAAGTCTTTGTAGCTTTCCTTCTTTTTCTCCATTATTAAAATCTCTTTCTTTTTTTCATAGTCTTTCTTTCTTTCTTTCTTTCTTTCTTTCTTTCTTTCTTTCTTTCTTTCTTTCTTTCTTTCTTTCCAGCCATACTTAATTCATTTCCGTCAATTTTGTGGCTTAAATGGATCTTTGAAATAATATCAGAACAAAATGTCAAAAAACCCAAACATAACAAAACAAAGCAAAAAATAAATAAAATAACAAAAAGAAACAAAAAACAAAAAACAAAATAAAAAAGCAAGAAAGCAAAAAACAAGAAAACAAAAACACAAACAAATGATAACAGCCAAAATAAACAATAATACAAATAAACTCAGTGAAAGAAAAACTAAAAATGAAATTGAAAAATAAACAAAGTGTCTTTCTTCACTGATTGACTTCTTCAGCATATCCTTTGCACACAATGACAACAACAACTGCAACAACAACAACAACAATAACAACAACAACAAAAACAACAACAAAACAAAATACAATCAGCAAAAGCAATAACAAAAACAACACGACCAACAGAAATTACAATGATTGCAAAAAATAAAATAAATGAACTGCATTTTAATTACATTTATGCACTCTGGTCACATGACTGATTTTTTCATGTCTGCTGTGCATATTTTTTTAAAATTTATTATTTTGTTTTATTTTTTTGTCTTTTAGTTCTGTTTTATTTATTTATTCATTTATTTATATTTTGTTATTATTATTTAGGGCATCAAATAATTTTTAAAAAATCTTTTAGGATTCTTTAAGCTTCTTCTTTATTTTTTTCTGGAAAAATGAAATCTCTTTTACTGTCATCCATGAACCTACCCCATTATTTGTTTCACGATTTTGGAGTGTCTTTTTCTTTTAGCATTTCTCCTTCTTTTCTACATATTTTTTTTTATTTGTCTGTCTGTTTGTTTGTTTGTTTGTTTGTTTGTGTGATTTGTTCATAAAATGCTTCTCCCTTGACTTTCACTTCCCCTCTCTCTCCTCCAATTCCTCCTCCCACTTATTTGTTTCTTGGAAATCAAGAGTTTACTTCCTGAATTATTGCCCTTGTTTTTTTTTCTTTTTTTTTCTTTATCAAACCTTATTTGCATTTTTGGTCATTATTTTTGTTTTAATATTTCTAATAGTAAATTACGAATGTGGATCAATGGCTAAACATTTTTTTAAATACATACAAATAGTTTTTTAAAAAAAAGAAAAAAAAATTCTCTGAAATGATCAACAAAAACTGACACATCAAGTAATCGTTAAAGATTAATTATTCATTTACCTTTTGATTGGCTTAGTTTCCGACAGCCACAGAGGAAATTCCAGTGGGTATGGTATGTCTCTGGACAGCAGAGTGTGGGAGAGAGGAAGAGAAGAAAATGGCAGTTTATCGCCGCCAAGCAAGGGTTGTTTTGTTTGATTGGTCTGGCGCCAGTGTTTTAGTTTTCAAAAGCCAATCAAGTCTGAAATGTCCATACTTTCATGAAGACTTCCTTTTTTTTTTTTTTAATTTTTTTCAATGATGCCCAAGGAGAGTTATCCCAAAAGAAAATGTTTTGGCATTTTTTGGAAGGGAAGAGAAGAGAAGAGATAAAATGTTGAACAAATGAAATAAAATTTGATTATTTGTAAATATGATATTAATTTAATATAGAAATCCATTTAAAATGAACTGTTAGTATATATATATATATATATATATATATATATATATATATATATATATATATATATATATATATATTAAATCAACTTCAGATTGTATTGAGGTGAGACAAATCAGATCAATAACCTGGTAATCTCTGGTTCAGTCTTTTAAAGCAAACTTTGCTGATATTTTAAAGGGACAAAGGTATTATTAAAAAAAATGACTTGAAAAATAATACACAGATGCAATACAAATGTTTTTGTAACTGATGGCCTAATATAGACATAGGCAAACTGCTGCCTACAGTGCTTTCTGAATGGCTTGCCTAATTTCCTGAGGAAAATAATGTTTATTAAAATGTTGTTTGTCTTGTTTCCTTTTCACTTATTCACTCTTATTATTACACTCTTCATCTTTCTCATTCGAAAACATTTGGATAAAAATTACCTTGAATGTCTTTTTAATCTAGCAATCCACCTGGTAATGAACCATGTCTCGTGTGGCTCACTTCTTGAAAAAGGTCATCCATTCTTGGTATAGAGCTTCTTTTTTTTTTTTTTACATCTTAAATCCAGACTCAGAAAAATACAAAACGTGTCTAAAAATGTTGCGATCAATTTTCCAATATTTTAAAGTATATTTAGGTATTTACAAAGCATAGTCAAAATCAGCAAAACTTTAAAATTTTCTAAACACCTCTGCCAAAGGAAGGGTATCACACCAAGTCAGTTTTTTAAGTGGAGTACTCCAGGTTTGAATTCCAAACTTTCCTTCTCCTAGATTGGTTGCCTTACGAAATCCATAAATCCACTCTACCCTTCTAGTTACTCCACCTCTCAAGCGGAATATGACACAAGTTTGATTTTTAAACAGAGCAAAGCTTATTTGAATTCCTAACCTACCTTCTCCTAGACTGGTTACCTACCAAGGCTAAAGAACACAGTCTATCTTACTATTTACCTCTTAATATAGGGAGAGGATTTTAATTGGGGTTACTGATTCCATTTTTTACCGTGAGAACTTTTATACCATCTAAAATTTTACAATTGTCGGGCCCTACTTCAGAATCAAACTTACAACAGCTGTAATGATCAACATATATAGTCTAATTTTTTTTTTGTCATTTCATGGTATATCAACCTTCATACGTTATTTAAGGCCGAAACCATCCTTGTAGTAGGACAGCAGTGATACTATTTGAACCATAACTGAGCTGATAAGAGGGTTCATGCCTTTCCCAATTGGATTTCTTTGAAAATTAATGTAATAACGTGATGGGGGTTTGAACTCGTTTACTTTGAGGCTTATACTCTATGCATATAGCATTTCATCTCCATTGAGTGATCCTTCAAGAAAGAATCTTTTCACACATGCCCAGGAACATCGTCTCAAACTAATAAACAAATTACCTTAGGGCTGCACAACCAGTTCTTGAGATTATCAAAATGGTTATGTAATTTCCAGAAAAACCACATGCACACACACACACACACACACACACACACACACACACACACACATATATATATATATATATATATAAAGAGACAAAGAGAGAGAGAGAGACAGAGAGAGAGAGAGGGAGAGAAAATCTGAATAAGAGCATATTTTATCATATTTAACCCCCACCTCTCGGACAGGATATGACACAAGGTCAATTTTTAAGTGAAGTTTAACAGGTTTGAATTCAGAGTTTTCCTTCTCCTAGACTAGTTGCCTCACCAAGGCTGAAGAACCTTGTCTGCCCTACTATTTACCCATAGCTTGAGGGAGAATAACTGGATTCATACCTTTTCAAAGATATTAGTGCTATGTGAAATGCAATCAGTCTCGTCAAAGATTTGAACTCATGTCGCCGTGTCCATTTCCTATGACGATAACCATTACATCACGGGCACATGAGAACATACTTTATGTAGGTGTGGAATTTAATTTTTTGTTTGAGGCATTACATTTCCAGTTTTGTTTACAAAATTTCTATGTTGTAGAATCTGGTAATGAATAATATCTAATGATATCCATTTTGATTGTACAATGTTGCACTAAAAATTATAACATTTTTGTATCTGGTATCTTTGGTTAAGAAAAAGAAGTTTTTTTATAAAGATTGATTAGTTCTTATCTTTTTAAGGCAGGGCATATATTCAATGAGGTTTATTACTTTACAAATGTTGTGGTAGAATCACCTACTAATGGACTCAACCACTCTCCATAATACCGGAAGATGCAGCAATATGAAGTCAGTCTAGATCTGGAAGCTAACTTTGCCCCCACGCAGTTATGCGAACTAGCTTACCGTCCTATGTTCTTGTAACCATCCTTTGTTCTTGTAAATATATACCTATACTATAACCATGATGTTCTGATCTCTTTGTGACCCCTTTCAGGGCCATAACAACAAAAAAAGTTTAAAACGGGGGAAATAATTCAAATACCAAAAATCCTCCTTTGAAGACCATTTTTGTACATTTTGATACTGCATATATATACATATATTGGTGACATTGATATATATATATATATATATATATGAAATATCTGAAGCACCTGTCTATGCCAAGATATAAGGTCAAGGCCTAGATCACAGCTGGTTATAATGATAGTAAAAAGATTATGCTAAAACCTCCTGCATCCAATAAGTATGCAAACCAAATTTGGTACTTTATAATCAAACCATTTGTCTGTCGATCAAGGACGTAAAAATAAACTATTTGTAATCATTAACATAGATTTGTGTATCTATGTGATGTTATATATATATACATGCATTTTTACTTTTTATCATTTTTTCTTGCCTCTTATTTTAAAGATGGCAAACAAAGTGATTAATACCTTGTTTCCTTCTCCATAAATGTATTTACATATTTTTGATTGATATTTTCAGAATGACCTTTGAGCATTTTCTTTTTGCATAATCTGATATCCTTGATTTTCAATGATATATATATATATATATATATATATATATATATATATATGTGTGTGTGTGTGTGTGTGTGTGTGTGGAGAACAAAAAATAATAATTCAACTATCTACTCATAAAATTGTTGACAGGAATTTTTTAAATCCATCATGATGAAAATTGTCTTGCAGACATTGGCCCAAGTCTAATACAGTCAACATTGCCTTTATAAACACATGTTCTGTTCTTGAGATGAGCTACAAGGAATTTCTGATCTGACTGTGAGTTTAATTATAAGCTGCTATGACAGAGAGAATCTTTACCATTTCAGCTGTATTAGCATATCCACAGTGAGTGGGAAAAGCAAAGGCAAAGAAAGGTTATGTCTAAATCTACATATTTTAATTTATTTCATTGAAACTTATCATCATGTTTACTGTAGATTGGTAGCTTGTAGTACAGGGGTGAGTCAAAAGTTTTGCAATATTTCGGTAAGCACTTTTTTTGCAGTGTGTATACCACATGACCAAAGCAATTATGACCATAAAAAGTACCTGCTGTGGTTTTATTGTTATAGTTGGAGCACTGAGATGTTGTGCATTGCTCCACTCTTCATGTGCGGGTGAACATGCAATATGGTCTAGTTTAGGAACTTATACTTTACAAGTCTAAAATGGCCCATGACAAGGTGTTTGTTGTGCATTAGGTGATGACACAATTGATTTCAGTACTATAAACCAATGGTTCAAGAAATTTTCACCTGGATTGCAAGAACCTAGACAATCAGGCAAGATCAGGACAACCTGAAAGTATGGATTCCAAGGCCTTTCTCCAAGACATAGACGCAAATCTGGCTTGTTCTTAGTATTAGGTGAGTTCATCATCTCAGAGTCTTGTGTGGTTCTTTAGCTTTACAACCTTGCCCAGTCGGCTAGGGCTGTAGAATACACCAACTGCAATTCTGCAGAGGGGTAAGACTCCCCCAACGAGAGTCCTAGATATGACTCTAAGCAATCTGATGGTGAGGCTTCAGTAATGCTGGAGCTTTGGGGAATGCGGAGTACCCCTTCATTCCCATAGCTCCCAGATCCACTCTGGCCCAGAGTGGTAGCACCTGATAGGGTCCAATCTATGGGTCAAATTGAACTAAACTGTATAATTATATGAAACTAATTTTCTGAAATTAACTAGTTTTACTGTGTGCTAAAACTATGTACTTATGCTAAACTGAATTGTTTGAAATAGAACTGTTTTGATATTCAACTATGTGTAAACAAAACTGTACTTATACTAAACTGAAATGTTTGAAATAAAACTGTTTATTTGTATAAAAATGGATTTGGCATTAAATAGCCTACAATGGTTGATATGCCATAAAACCAAACCAAACTAAATCAAACCAAATCAAACCAAACCTTTACAACCCCTGCAAAGAGTCTGGAGAAGTCAGATTATGCCTGACATAGCGGAAGTGTTGCAAAATTTTGACATATATATATACATTTGTATTTCATATAGAAAATAATTTCACATTCCTCATTAGTCAACCTGATAATTTTATATTATTTGGCAAGGAGCAGTTATTTTGTTTCATGAAATATATAAGGTTGACACAAATGTAGAAATAAGAGGTATTTTATCCTGTAGAGATTTTGGTACATGGTTGAGTATGCCAACTAATGTAAATAACTAATAGTTGTAAGGTGCTCTCTCAGTCTAGAGCAAGCACTGTTTTAAATAGTCTTTAGACTAGTCTCTCTTGTGCGGATGTTCCAACTACTCTACAACAAGTTAAGATCCCAAAATATTATAGCCACTTATGATTATTATTGTTCTTTTAAAGATGTAATGCATATATTTTGTGGTTATATATATCATCATCATCATCATGTCGTGCTGCCAGCACGGATATTCCAGACTCTCTCTCGCCACTTCTCCCTATCATTCATCGCTTTTGGCAGGTCTTCAGGGTTACATTCCGTATCCTCACATAGCTGCTGTATGTATGTTCGAGGTGGTCATCCTGCTTTTGCTTGGCCATATATGGGGGTCCATAGGAGTACATCACTGATGAGTTCATCCTTTGGCTGAGGGATTTTGTTTTATATATCTTGCCTTTCAGTTTAGTTAGGCTGAGAACCTTTCACTTAGCGCATGGGTTAGTTAGGTGGAACATAAGCGCAGGTGTTCATGTGTGCGGGAAAGATGTGTCATTCACAGATGTCAAAATAAAAATCCCAGAGAGGGATTGTGAATGACGTCATACCCTTGGGAAAGGTATGAATCCAATTATTCTCCCTCCAACGATGAGTAAATTGTAGGACAGACTGATTTCTTTAGCCTTGGTGTGGCAACTAGTCTAGGAGAAGGAAAACTCTGAATTCCAACCTGTTAAACTCCGCTTAAAAATTGACCTTGTGCCATATCCTGGCCGAGCAGAGGGGTTGGTAAGTATGATTACCAATGCAGAGTACGCAGATAATCTAGTGCTTCTTGCAAATACACCTGCTCAAGCCGAATCTCTGTTGCATAACCTTGAGCAGGCAGCAAGAAGCATTGGTATCTATGTGGACTCATATAAAACAGAGTTCATGTGTTTCAATCAAGATGGCGCCATCTCCTCATTAAATGGCCAGAATCTAAAATTCGTAGACCAATTCATAGAACTTGGTAACAATATCTCATCTCCTGAAAATGATGTCAAAATACTCATGGACTGCTATTGACAAGTCATCAATGATATAGATATTTGATATCTGTGATAAAATAAAACGGGCATCCCTCAAAACTTAAGATGTGTGAGTCCTACTGTATAGTTAGAACACTTGGACTCTTGCAAAACACTTGGAGAAAAAGCTTCATGGGAAATACAAAAAGATGCTGCATATTGTTTGGAAATGGCACCTTACAAAACAACAGGTTTATGACTGCTTACCTCCTATCTCACAAACAATCTATATAAGATGAGCAAGACATGTCATATAATGCTTGAGAAATAAGTAATGGACACATTAATGATGGCTGACCAGCAAAAACTTATATTCATCCATTCTGTGCAGACACTTGATGCCATCTTAAGGACCAATCAAGAACAATATCTGATAGTTGTGAAGGGTAAAATGAAATCTTTTGTATCAGCATACTTTAATGATGATGATCATGATGATTATATCTATTCTTCCTATTAAAGTATTATCCAATCAAGACAAGATTTATAAAGTCGCCTCTGGCCCAGTCAGTTGGAGCCATAGAATACACCAACTGTATCTTTACAGACTCCTCCAATGAATGTCCTGATATATGACACAAAACAATATGATGGTGAAGCTCCACTAATGCAGAAGCTTTGGGAAATGCAGAGTGCTCCTTCAGTGCCATTGCTCCCAGGTCCACTCTGGGCCCAAGTGGTAGCACTTGATTGGGTCCTATCTATTGGTCTAGTAGAATTGTTTGACAGTTAAACTGAGTGCAAAACAGTTCTTTATGCTAAAATGGATTGCTTGAAATAGAACTGATTTGGCATTAAATAACCAATAATGGTTGATATGCCATTAGACCAAACGAAACCAAAGTGGCCTAATTGCAATATCTGTTATTTTAATGTAACTTGTGATACAATTAATGTGGACCTTACTGCGTGTTATGGTGATATACCCCACGACCTTACTACATGGACCCTCTGTGACACTATAAATAGTGACTGGCTTGATAAACGAGGCAAATGAGTCTAGTCAGTTACCAGTAACCGTTACCCTCTGTATTTCCATAAATATATACTGATGTAAACCTTACATCTCTTTGTGTTGTTCATTTCTGGCCCTTCAAGGGCACAACACTGGACACGTATGAACCGACATTCTTCCATGAGGTTACTCATTCAGTAATGAGATGCCATTGAATTTTTTTAAAAACTGTATGATCATTTCATTCATTCTGATGAAGTGAGTAGTTTCTTTAGATCGTATATGATTTTTGTATTTTTTGCAGATGATCAAACAGTATATAACTTACGTCTGCAGGTGGAAGGGATGCTGGGATGGATGTTTGAGGTCTCATGGAGAATGCTTTAAAGGAGACTAAGTTGTGGTCTTGGCAGGTTATTTTCTCATTAGAATTAATGGTCTGGATACTTTCTGGAGAGATCATATACATTTATTTTCATACACTCACACAAAAACACACAAACTTAAATAGACATACATATATATATATATATATATACTTTTGCTGACCAGTCAATTTTAGACATTCATTTTAGAAGTAATTATAACTACAAACTATTTTTTTTTTTTTCATCGTACAATGTGTGAAAGCATGTGCAATACCCTGATGGGGGCAGGGTATCGCACGTGCTTTCACACGTTGTATGATGAAAAAAAAATATGTATAGTCTGTAGTTATGATTACTTCTAAAATGAATGTCTAAAATTAACAAGTCAGCAAAAGTCTTTTTGGTTTGGTCTGGTTTGGTTTGGTTTGGTTTCTTTGTTTTATGGCATATCAACCTTTATAGGTAATTTAATGCCCAAGCTATCCTTATTGAAGAGCAGTGGCACTATTTAACTTTAACTTTAATTGCTGGCGAGGGATAAGTGGGTTCATGCCTTTCCCAATGATATTAGTCCAAAAGGGAACATAAAAGTATAACTGGAGTTTAAACTCACTTACTCTGAGGTCACAGTCCAGCACTTTAGCCATTACAACATGAGGACTCCCTTTTTGGTATTACTGTCTGATCGATTATCTATCAATAACCAGATACTTGCGTTGATGTTATTTTTTTTCTTATTTGCAACCACCCGTAGGAGGAAGCATTAATAATCACAGATGATGCTTACAAAAAATGAATATTCATTTATACAATTTATTTAATCCCAGACAGTTTTTTCAAGTTAGAAGATAATTGACCCAGCAAATATGTATTCTCATGTCTACACTTTCAAACGAGTTTGTTTTTCTAAATATACCATGTTTGGTTGGTTGGTTGGTTGGTTTTAATGGCATGTCAACCCAACTGGGGTTATCTTATGCCTTGAGATTAAGGAATCATGTCTATTGTATGTGCATATTTATATTTTGTGTAGTTATTTCTTAAGAGCCATTTTTTTGGCATGCTGTCAAGCTAAATACAAATGATTTTTAAACAGATCTATTTTATCCATAGAAAAAATCCCAATAGTTACAATAAAGAAGCTACTACCTTAATGCGCAGGATAAAATAATAAAAAACACTTACTGGCCCGGTGAACCCAGCTGGCATTCAGCTAACAGACAAAAATATGTCAATGAGCGTGCCAGTATATATGCACAGTCGCATAGCCACTCCTGAGCTGGCAGCCAATCACCATCAGGGAATGGACTAGACCTCCTGTACATCATGGAATTCCCCGATGCACATATAATCTTCCTTTCCTCAGGCTCAAGTCGGTATTCACTTTGACACGTAATTCAACTTATGAACTAGACTCAAGTACAATATACAACAGAATTTCTACAAGGTCAAAGTAGATCTAGAATTAATGGCAATGTGTGGGTACCCAACACATGTCAGATATCCAGAACGAGTTCTTCACCATCAGATACGGTTCAATAATATACATTGGACACCATTTTTTTAGTGGAAGGTCTTACCTCTCTGCAAGAGATACAGTCAGTATATTTGAAGGCCCCTTAAAAGAGTTTGTCATAAGTTTGTCGCTTTGTTCTTTTTCACTGTGGCTTAGTATACAACATTTTTTGTTAAACATTTACCATTAATGGGATATTCATAGCTACATCTACATTTACATTAGCTGGAGCTATTTTTCGTGATTTCATATGTATGTAACATCGTCATACATTGATATGTGAAATGTACATAGAATTTTTATAACTCATATATAGATAACATAGGAATTCCGAAACACAAAAAACACTTACGACTTCTTAGTTCAGGTACGAAACTTTTTATTAACTTTGAGTTAAAAGGTTTTTCCGACATGAGGAAGAGAGAGGCACAATCTTTCTATGATGACTTTTCCATCTGCCCCCTCCCCCACCACCACCACCACATGCGACACCTGCCACAAGGCCTCAGTGAGCAAGCGAAAGTGAACCTTCTTCTTCCGAGGTGGGAACTCAACTCACTGACTTTTTTCAAATCCCCTAAATCCTCCGTGCATGTGCGCATGAGGGGGTTGGTAAATATGGATGTATGTAACTCTTGGCGGGTCAGCTAATGCTGGTATGCCCGTATGCCCACGTGTGGGAGTCTATTAGCGAATGTCGCTTATGAGTTTATCCTCACCAGTCCAGGAGGACTCCACATGTCTTGTTCATCTTACTTTGATTGTTTATGAGATGGGTTGTCGATGGGCAAAAAGCTGTTGCTTTGTGGGGTATTTCTTTCAGAAATTGTTCAAAACATCCCATAGCATTCTTGTGTACTTCCTATCTAGCCTTTTCACAAACAGTTTTGTCAGTGTCCATGTTGTGCAATGATATTACCACAGCCACAGCTTGGAAGAAGTCCTATTTTATTTTGTCATTGATCTCAGATTTCCATATGATCGCTTACCTGACAATAGCGGTTCACACCTTCACTTGATGTATATTGACATCATTTTCAGTTGATGAAATATTGCTGCCGAGATATGTGAACTGGTCGACTAAATTCAGAGGCTGGTCACTGAAAGTGATCTTCACTGGAAGTGGTCAGCTACTTGTTTAAAACATATTTTCATGGGATCCACATTGTTCAGCTTGCTACCATTTGTAAATGACAATGTGTGTATTTACTCAACTCCTCCACATGAACAAGATGTGACATACGGTCAAAGTCAGAGTTTTCCTTCTCCTGGACTGGTTGCCTTACCAAATAGTTGGATTCATAACTTTCTCAAGGGCATTAGCACTATGTAAAATGCATACAGCCTTCCCCAGGATTTTGTTAGGGGTTTAATGATGAATAAAAACTCAATAACATAAAAAATAAAAATAAAATAAACACAAAATAAAATAAATATATACAAAAAAAAAACAATTTCCCAGGAGGCCTCTGATAAGAAGGGCAATCTACGCATGCCTGAAAATATGGGCTTTCTGGTGCTAAAAGAAACTCCTATTCAGATTATAGAATAAATATTTAGGAGGTGCCCGTAGTATAATGGTTATCGTCGTAGGAAATACACAGTGATACGAGTTCAAATCCTGGACGAGACTGATTGCATTTCACATAGCACTAATGCTCTTGGGAAAGGTATGAATCCAATTATTCTCCCTCCAGCTATGGGTAAATAGTAGGGCAGAGTAGGTTCTTCAGCCTTGGTGAGGCAACTAGTCTAGGAGAAGGAAAACTCTGAATTCAAACCTGTTTAACTCCGCTTAAAAATTGACCTTGTGTCATATCCTGCCCGAGCGGAGGGGTTGAGTAAATATGATAAATATTTTTAGTCTTAAAATAATCAACCCCAAAAACATAGATAAGAACATTCTAGAAATTTCGGATCAAAATCACATTAACATTGAAGTTACACTTTTCAACCAATCAGCTAAAAACACAAAAATAAGAACATTCTAGAAAATTCGGCTCAGAAACTAATTAACAGAAAAATATTTAGGCTCCAAAATAAATAAATAAGTAATTATACGAGTCTGATTGGTCAAGAAATGTCCGCGCGCTTGAATTTAAGGACCTGCAATAGAACTTAACAAAATCCTATTTTTGATCCACTTTAGTTCTCAAAAAAAGTATAAATAACGAAGAATTTAGTTAACTAGGGCATTCCACTAACAGACAGAGAGAACCAAGGACTACAGATAACAGAAAGCATCACACACAGGACACAGAACTAAGAAGCATGCGGTTTTCTTTTACCAACTACCAGACACGACACGTTGTCGCTAAAGATAAAAAATCATCAGAAAAAATGCACGTGTGGACTTGAGAGAGTAAAAGGCCCATACTTACGGTCACAAGCATATATACACCCACGCTAAATACATGTATGTAAGTAAAGCCAATTTTTATCCTTTTTACTTCGGCCAACTATGAACACATTGATTAAATAGACTTTCCCAACATGTGTAGGGAACAAATAAATAAATAAAAAAATTAAATTTAAAATAAATATATAAATAGATAAAAAGAAAACTATTAAATTTGAAGAAACTCCCAGAGGTCTCTAACAGAAAAGGAGATGATGCATGCGTAAAAGAAAAAAGGATTTTCCCCTTGAAAAAAGAAACGATATCATCTTTCTCTTTCAGGCAGTGTCCGTCGAACCAACAACACCATTTTGCTGTCTGGTGTTTTGGGCACCACGCTACGTCTTGGGACGTAGCGTCGGTTAGTCCCTTCACCAAGTAAATAAAGGAAAGTATGGAAGAAATGTTTTCGTCTCTTATCTGTTTCTATCTTTTCTTTTTGTATATTTCTTTTGGGACTTTCTTTGGGCAAGGCATTGCGCCGGCTAGTCAACGTGGGGTGAAACAGTGTAACCAAAATATGGAGTCAGATATCTTACGGCAACACAGCCTTGCCCTTAGCCCCTGACCTTCAAAAGCCTTCAAAATTCCACAAATGTACACACGCACACACAAGCGAGCAAATCATGTTTTAACTGACTATAGCTGTATTTTCTACATACACACGCATACACATAAAATGAACATTGTATCTTAATTATTTTTTATCATGTTTGTTATAATGATTATTAAATTGCTTAGTTGTCTAAATTTCTGAGACGAAGCTTGATGATTTTTATCATTAAGGGTTTTCGGACTATTGTCTTCATCTTTATTGTTATTGAAAACCCTTAATGATAAAAATCATCCAGCTTCGTCTCAGAAAGTTAGACAACAAATATCCAGTCGGCACGGACCCGATACAATATATCAATGGAAACAATTAGAAAAACTGAATCAAAAATTGGCTCGAATGACGAACCATCTCACATCCCTATGCAGATGCCGAGACCTCAAGCTAGTTCCACCAGACTCAACAATAAAAATCCAAGTTCATTCCAGGAAGGCGAGGAAAGTAACAAAAAGATTAGAACAGGCATTAATCCGAGATTGAATACATAACAACCGTTGGAAGAAATATCAACTCCGGTTAGAAATCTCGAGCAAACTCATCCTGTTCCTGGAAAAATATCAATGGTAGATGAAAGAACCCGAATCCAACAATATCTGGATAAATCGTACGAACAGGAATTCTATATAGTCAAGGCGCGTCAACTTATGAAGTTAGAGAAGATGAAAACCACTAATATGAAAATCCAATACCATTACTCACCAGTGAAAGCCATTGTCAACATCAGTAAGCGACAGTTAACAACTCCAGAAAAATCAGTGCTAAACAATGGTCTCAATTTCGCCACTACCATCAAGCGAGGGTGTCCTCGTGGTGTAATGGTTAAAGCGATGAACTGCGGAATCGTAGTACGCGAGTTCATACTCCAGTCGCGCTATTACGTTCACTTTCGGGCAAATACCCTTGGGAAAGTTATGAACCCCCTTATTCTCCCTCCAGCTATGGGTAAATAGTAGGACGGACTAGGTTCTTCAGCCTTGGTGAGGCAACTAGTCTAGGAGAAGGAAAACTCTGAATTCAAACCTGTTAAACTCCGCTTAAAAATTGACCTTGTGTCATATCCTGCCCGAGCGGAGGGGTTGGTAAATAGTACCATCAAGCGAATTCCTTACTTAGATCTAATAGTGCCAATCGAGGATGCAGCTTAAAAAATACCCAAGGCAAGAGCTGATGAACTAAGAAGAATAGTGAGAGAAACACTAGAGAACTCAAAGCCTCCGAAACCTAACATCTCAAAAACGGAGAGACAGGCTCTCAAATCGCTAAAATGGAAATAATAAAGATGAAGGCATTAGTCCAAAAACCCTTAATGATAAAATTGCTTATTTCTTAATATTTGTTGTTGACGCATTCTATTTGTTTACGTGCTTGTAAAATTTGTGTTGTATTTGTGGAAATGAAACTTGAAAGTAACTCCCGTAAACTACGGAAGGTACCTAGTACTCCACAAGATCTCTGAGGACACCTATATGGGGAGGACAGCTATTTTACGGGTTCGGGGAAAAAAATTCCACTCCACGAAATAGTGGTAAAGCTCGGAATAAAAGTTGAGTTTTGAATTATCCCTGTCTCTTTTCTGTCATTCTTTCCTTTTCAGCTTAAAAAAGCAACAAAAGTAAATAACAAGTGAATGGGCAGAAGAAGAAAAAGTAAGTGACCAACTGTTATATACTGACCCTCGACCGAGCCGTCAATCAAGAGATGCACCTGTGCAAATAAGCAGAAGAAGAGCGGAAGCTGGTGGGAGTTAAGAAAGAATGTAGACAGGGTGCCCGCGGCCGTCGGGCACTCGGGGACAGGATGCCAAAGTGAGAACCAGCTTGCAGACTGAGGGCTTTGTGACCCCCAGGGACCCCCGGTTGAGAAACCCAGGCCAAGATGCGAAAGGAGTGCTGCTGTGGTCGAGAGAGGAACTAGGGTCAATATAGCAGTCCGTCCCTGTCTCCACTCATCTTTCACACACAACAGAACATCACCCTTTCGAAAATAAAGAGTGAGGGATTTATATTTTTGTAAAGAAGTGTATTCGTTCGTTATTGAAGTCGTTCATTACTGGTTTATGATGTTTCCGCATATAAGTGTATATTTGTATATGTACACGTATATTTGTACTTTGGGTATACAACACAACTTCATAATCTTTCCAAACACATTATACCCCATAATTCAAGCTCAGTGAACAGAGTTTCTTTTCCACACCAATGACCATTATACTATAAACACACACATTATGATAAAGAAACAATGTGTATATATAAGATATAACGTATATATAAGATATGTTGTATATTTTAAGTATAATATATGTATAAGATATAATGTATATATAAGGTATAATGTGTATAAGATGTAATATATATATAAGGTATAATGTGTATAAGATATGATGCAAATGTAAGGTATCATGTATAAGATAATATACCAATATACATCTATATATATATATATATGAAGAAAGCAGAAAAACATTATAATCCAAATTGGTGAATTTATTGTCATGTAAAGTCAACGTTAAACGTTTCGGTTTCAATAACCATCATCAGGGCTTTGATATCAGAATAGTTCACACAGCGATCAATGCTTGTCGAGATAACTGGAGCAAATAAAATGTATACATCGTAAAGATACAAACGTGTATATTGCGTTCGTAATTTAAAAGTATTAAGAACGTATATGGCACGTGAAAAGATATTTGAAAATGTTGAATTTTTTAAAGTGACGAGAAGAATCCTCCCGTCTTTTAAGAAATACGCAAAGACAATTAAGTTTTCATATATATTTCTTACTAAAACCGAAATGTCTAACGTCGACTTTACATCGCAATAAATTCACCTATATGAATTATTATGTTTTTTCTGCTTTCTTCATACTGTCGGATTTAGATCCATATTTACTTTCATATATATCATCATCATCATCTTGTCGTGCCATCAGCACGGATATCCGTGACCCTCTCTTGCCACTCCTCCCTATCATTCATTGATTCCGGCAGGTTCTCAGGGCTTTACCCCGCATCCTCACCGAGTTGCTGTATGTAGGTTCGAGCTGGTCGCCCTGCATTTGCTCGGCCATGTGAAGGGGTCCATAGGAGTACATCACTTATGAGCTCGTCCCTACTTCTCCAGCAGTGTCCTGCATGTCTGGTTCGTCTAACTTGGATAGTTTTCGTGATGGGTGGTAGATGGCTGTACAGCCGCTGCTTTGTGGGGTGTTGCCTCCAGGACTTGTTCAATATTGCTTGCAGTATTCTAGTGTAATTGCCGTCAAGCTTTTTCTCCAGCCGTTTAGTTAGTGTCCATGTAGTGAATCCATATAACAGTATCGACAAGATCGCCGCGTTTCGTGGAAGGAGAATTGTTGGATTCATATTTTGCCGTAGACTATAAGCGCTAAGTGAAAATTCAGTCTTGTTCTGGATTTGAACCTGAGTTGCCATGTCCATTGCTTACGACAATAACCATCACGAGCGCCTAAAAGACAATGCAGCTCAATTGAAAGTAAAAAAACTTACAGCACATTTCTCAGGAAGGGGTTAGAGTCCTACAAAAATTATTTGTGAGACTCACTCCTTTAAATGATTTCAATAGGAACTTAGTCAACGATTCTGTCAATATAAGTTTCTACTTTTCTTCAAAATATGATGCGGGTGTCCTCGTGATGTAATGGTTAAAGCGATGGACTGCGGAATCGTAGTAAGCGAGTTCGTACTCCAGTCGTGCTATTACGTTCATTTTCGGGCAAATACCCTTGGGAAAGGCATGAACCCCCTTATCCTCCTAACTATGGGTTAAATAGTACTACTACTGCTTTTCTAGGAGAATGGCTTTGACATTAAATAACCCACAAAGGTTGATATGCCATTAAAGAAAGAAACCAAACCAAACAGAAATCAAAATATGTGTTGGGTATCACCTACCTTTTCAGCATAAGAGGCTGTTCCATCTGCCATATATGGCAGTAGCGGAGATCAGTCTGAGAATAAGCCTACGAGTCCGACCAGAAGAGCCGTTCCTATTGTTGAAGTATATCCTTACTCTATCACTAATCCTATGTTCTTATTACTAACAGTCTCTTTCTTGTAAATACTCTTTCCTGTAAATATAACTATTTCCTCACATATCGTGGTTTGTCTTATTATTACTACAACTTGTGTTCACTAACTAGAACACAACACTTTGATGCTGAAAAGGTAGGTGATACCCAACAATATGACAGAAATTAAGCATGGTTTCCAAAGATTTGTTGGAAAAGTCAACCCGAAAAGAATGATTTGTCCAAGTGTGATCAAGAGAATTTTATACGAAAAGGAGAAAGGCTGTTTCACTTTTCTTAAATGCCTTTTATGAAAATTAAGATTGTATCAGTGCTTCTTTCTAATGATTAACATTTAAACATGAGATCAAACTGTTCCTCTTTAAAATTGATTTTTCTTTTCATTACAAAATAATTAGAAGACAAAAAGAATCACATTTAATGACTGAATATTCAAATATTCACATTTAAAAGGCATGAAAATCAGGAAAAATATTTAAAATTCAGGTAGAGAGAAAATACAAGAAAAGGAAAACAGTTTTAATTTGGAAGGAAAAAACGCAAAAATAACAGAAGAATTTTAACGAAAAATAAATGAAAAAAAAAAAATTAAGTGAAACCCCCTCCCGAAATAGACAAAAACTTTTTAAAAAATACAAAAAGACAGAATAAATAATGAGAAAAAAGAGAGAAAAATATATATGTTTAAAAAGAAATTAAAAAACCCAAAAGTCAGAAAGAACTAAATAAATCTATAAAAAATCTTTGCAAAATAAAGAAAAAAAAAGCGATAAATAAATGAATAAATAAATAAATAAGACACTTAAAGTATTGTAAAATTCTCAAGAAGATTTTTTCAAAAATACAAAAAAAAAAAACAAAAAAAAAAAACAACTAATAATTCCAATGAAAACCAAAAAGTAATTAAAATAAAAGTAGAACTCATTTCTCAATAATAAATGTTCAGCCATTATCCTTTCCTTTAAATTTGTGTAAATCTTTTTATTTCTACAATTATCTGTCGAATTTTCTTTGGTGCCAATTTGTCTTTTATCACACATTTTCTTACAGAGGTTGGGAGGAGGGAGCAAGGTAGGGACGTTTATTGTCCGTTATCAAACTTGTAAAAACAATCTAAAGGAAAATCGGTTTTTAGTAGAATCACATCGGTCATGTATCATTGTATCTTGATCATTAATCGGACTTGCTTGCCTTCATTTCATGGCTAATTTTGCAGTCTCTTTTGACTTGCCCGTTTTCTATCGTTATGTCAATTTTGCTTGCTATTATCTAATTCTGTCTGACACTATAATCTCCCCTCTTGGCAGAGTTCATGTAATCAGGTGTCAACAAAAGACTCAACCCCGATCGCTGCCAACCAGCCATTTTTGGTTGTTAGTAGGAACATAAAACCAAACACATTCGGATGACTTATGTCCATCCAAAGATTTTCTTTACAATAAGATGGCGCATCATGATCTGAATAATGTTTTATTGTTACTGTTCTTTTCTGTCCAATTTTCAATCTCTTATGGTTCCTTAAGATGAAAGCAAGTAAAATAAATGCCCCAAATTTTCAATCGGACTTAAATCCTTGAGAATATTTCTCCTGTTTTCTTTGCTAATAAACACCAGTGATTCACATTCAATAAAATTCAAGTACTTTTATATTATTGGCCTTGGTTCATGCTCTTCACCTTTGGTTCTTTACTTATTTCAAGTCTTTTCGAGGAGGAGATCTGACGAGACATAAATAAAGTAGATATTCTGTATGGCAGATTTTACAAGTTTGTACATGAACTAAACAGAATATGAAGAAAAAGATGTGGCAAGAAAAGCAAGAAAGATTTTACACATATTTAGATATTATTCCCAACTTCTCTACGACTAGAAATATCTGAAACAAGGTCAATATACCCAGTAAGATGGAGTTGTAAAATACACCGACTGCCTCTCTGCGGAGGGGTAAGACCACCCAACGGGTATCCTGGATATGACACTAAACGACCTGATGGTGAAGCTCCAGTAATACAGGAGCTTTGGAGAATGCAGAGTATCCCTTCATTGCCATTGCTCCCAGGTCCACTCTAGCCTAGCGTGGTTGCACCTGATTGGGTCCTATCTATGGGTCAAGTAGAACTGTTTGGCATTTAAACTGAGGGAAAACAAATGACTTATAATGAATTGATTTGCTTGAAATAGAAATGTTTGATTATTTAACTCTGTGAAAATGAAGGACTGAGTCTGATGTTTAATTGAATTGTTAGTGTTAAATAGCAATACTTGAAAGCATTTAACTGTGTGCAAACAGATAATTGATAGTAAATAGAATGATTCGTATTAGATAGAAATGAGTAAAACCATTTAACTGTGTGAAAAAAAAGCTCAGGCTTGTTTTAAAATGTAATCTTTAAAATGTGTTTAGAAATCATATATGTAATGTATATGTATAAAAAGGATTTGGCATTAAATAACCTACAATGGTTGATATGCCATAAAAACATAGGGCAGACGAGGTTCTTCAGCCTTGGTGAGGTAACTAGTCTAGGAGAAGGAAAACTCTGAATTCAAACCTGTTAAACTCCGCTTAAAAAAATCGACTTTGTGTCATATCCTGCCCGAGCGGAGGGGTTGGTAAATATGATATGCCATAAAAACAAACATAACCAAAACCAAACCAAGGTTAATTTTTAAGCAGAGTAAACCTAGTTTTCCTTCTCCTAGACAGATTGCCAAACCAAAGCAAAAGAAATCAGTCTTCTCTACTGTTTAATCATAGCTGAGGGGAAAGTAGACGGATTTATGTCTTTCTTAAGGGCATTAGCATGAGGTTAAGTGCAAACAGCATCATCAAGGATTTAAAATCAAGTTGCAATTTCCCTTTCCGCTAGAACAGATATAATAAGTTGGTTGAGTTTTATGGCATATTAACTCTTAACATCAATAGTTTTATTTGCACAAAGTTAAATATTTTCAAGTATTGCTATGTAACGCTAACAATTCAATATAACATTAGTCATTTATTTGCACACAGTCAAATGGTTAAACTGTTCTTGGTCAAAAAGTTCTATTTGATCCATAAAGTAGTAACCATTACTCCAAACTCCAGATTGGACCAGGAAGTAATGATATAAAAGGAGTACTCTACATTTCCCATAGTTCCAGGTTTGGAGCCTCACCATCAGATGCTTTAGTGGACACTCGTTTGTGGGGGTCCTTACAGAGTTGCAATCGGTGTATTCTACGGCCCCAGATATATTAAGTATAAATAAGTAAGTATATATTTTGCTCAGATGGTCTTTTATAAAAGAAAATTCTATTCCTTTGAAAGAACGTCTGGTGGAAGTTTTTATGTTGAAAAGTGTTAAACTGTTGGAACTAATTTCGCATACATATTTAAAGAGTAGTAAACAGCTCTCTCAACAATGCTGAAAACATGTTGACTATATCCCCTAAGCAGCGTCGAATCAACCGAAAAGGACATCGAAACGAGGTTAACGAAAGCATGGACAGCTATCAATAGGCTATTGATTATATGGAAATCAGACCTAACCGATAAAATGAAACGCAGTTTCTTCCAGGCAGCGGTCACATCAATACTGCTATATGGCTGCACTACATGGACGCTAACAAAACGGCTGGAGAGGAAGCTAGACGGCAATTACACCAGAATGCTACGTGCAATCTTAAACAAGTCCTGGCGGCAACACCCCACAAGACACCAACTGTACGGCCACCTGCCCCCTATCACAAAAACTAATCAAGTTAGACGAACCAGACATGCAGGACACTGCTGGAGAAGCAGGGACGAACTCATAAGAGATGTACTCTTATGGACCCCCACACATGGCCGTGCAAAAGCAGGACGACCAGCACGAACATACATTCAGCAGCTATGTGAGGATACGGGATGCTGTCCTGAAGACCTACCAAGGGCGATGAACGATAGGGAGGAGTGGCGAGATATGATGATGATGATATCCCCTGTACTGGGGTAAGATCTCTTCAGAAAGGGGTGTTCACTCTATGACACTAAACTGCATTAAGTGGTGAGGCACCATTTATGGAAATCTAGGGAATGTGGATTACTGCTTTATAGCCATTCCGACCAGATCCACTCAGCGAGTCAAATAGATCTGTTCGAAAATTATTCGTATCAGATCGGAACACTTGATATTACGTATATAACTGTGTGCGAACAAAATTAAGAAACGACACTAAAAATGTACATATAAACATACAATGTATAAAATTACCTAACCTCTTGGTATAAAATAACCCCAGACTGGTTGGGATGTCGTTAAAATCAATTAATCAATCAACTCTCAGATGTTGAATATAGCTCATATAGCCTTAATATATATTTACTAAACCCAAGATCATTGGAAAGTCTTTAAGAATTTAATTTAAAATGGTTAGAAAGAAAGAAAGAACATGTGAAAAGGTGAAGAAGCATGGGTTATTTAATGCCCAAGCTATCTTTAATCAACAGGGTATGAGGAGTTTCGAAAGAGAACGTAATCGGATGATTTGAGTTCGAATGAGATTATTTCGATGACACAGCACACCATACCACGGGGTCTCCTCCTTATCTGGTAAAGATACTTGATATTATACAACTAAAGCTCTTTAAAAACAACTTCACAACAATGTAAATATACATGCAATAAGTATCGTGTCCTCATCCTGTTTTGACTAAAAAAAAACAAAACAAAAGTAGTTTGCCAAATGAGAATATACAGTAGAATATATATATATATATATATGTGTGTGTGTGTGTGTGTGTGTGGTTTTATATAATAGGAAAGAAAGAGAAAAAAGAGGTGAAGATGAAAGAACCGGAGTGGAAAGGGAAAGAAGAAAAAATATAACGAAAAAAGTAATATATAAGGAAAGAAAAGAATATAAGGAAAGATGAAAAATATAAAGAAAAAAAAAGGGTTGAGTAAAAAGGTGTGTGAAGAAAAAGGAGGAAAATATATTGAAAAGGAGAAATGAAGAAAATTATAAGGAAAAAAGAGGATAAGGAAAAGATGAGCAGGAAAGAAAAGAAAAAAAAATATATATTGAAAAAGAGGAAAGAAAAATTAAGGAAAAAGATGAACGTGGAAGAAAAAAACGTATAAAGGAGAGGGAATAAAAATGATAAGAAAGAAGAAAACAGAAAATGCATTGAAAAGAGGTTCATGCCTTTCCCCGGGGTAGTAGTCCAGAAGTGAATATCACAATGCGACGGATGTTCGAACTCACTTCGCTGTCACAGTCCTGCAAGTTACCTACTACACCACGGGGTGATTTTTTAATTATCATTGATATCTCAATTGTTATCATTGTTATTCATACTACAATTTCTTTTATTCTTACAACCATTTTTTACTTCTTATCGTTTATTTTAAATGTAAGTCTTTGCAAGTATAAGAGAAAAATAAATCTTAGAAAGAAAAGAATTAATGTTCCTCACTTTAAGGTACTCCCTATGTCAGTACCAAGACTTTGAATCAGTGTTATCTAAAAATCACTTCTTTATCAACCAACTAATGGTGAATGGCACAACTTATTGTTTGGCAGAAGACACTGTCGTTCTGCCAGCCTGCAAATGAACTTCTAGATTACCCATGTTCTTCCCCATGATGTGGTGTGGAATTGATGGAACTATGTTAGTTTTTCACACCAAGTTTTGTATTCAGGAACAGTGGCAAGTCCAAGAGGCACTTAGTGACCTGACAAGGTGCCCACCATTTTAATGACAATTTCAATTTCACCAGTTGAAGAGTTTCTGGAAACGCTTCCTCTGATTTCTGCCACTGTCCTGATTTTCTTTTAATTGGAATGGCACATTACCTGGGGTGCATAACAAATGGCAACTGAAGAAAGTAGGAAAAACAAAACTTCAAGTTAAACTTGTTTTGTAGTTTATTGTCTTTTCTTAACCAATTCTTCTTTTTTAGATTTATTTTAGACTTTTATTTACTCTTTACTAGATCCATTTTCTTGTATTTGTTCAATGTTATGGCTTGATATAAATGTTTTACTGATATATTAAAAGGCTGAGTGAAAAAGTAATGCATTTTTTCTTTAGTACAGGAATAATTACCCAAACAGGAACATGTATCCTACATGAAAATGGGAAAAATCTTGCCAATCGATAATGTCCTCTTTCTGTATTGCTCAGTCGGCTGAGGCTGTAGAATACACCGACTTCATCTCTGCAGAGGGGTAAACCCCCAGCAACGATTGTCCTGGATATGGCACGAAACAATCTGATGGTGGGGTTTCATTAATGCTGGAGCTTTGTGAATGCGGAGTACCCCTTTAGTGGCATCGCTCCCAGGTCCACTCTGGCACGGAGTGGTAGTACCTGATAGGATCCTATCTATAGGTCAAATAGAACTGAAAAAAAGTACTTATGCTAAACTGAATTGTTTGAAATTGAACTGTTTTGACATTTAACTGTGTGTGAGACAAAAATTAGACTTATACTAAACTGAATTGTTTGAATCAGAACAGTTCGACAAAACTGAATAGCTTGAAATAGAAATGTCTTTGAGAATTAAACTGTGTACTTACGCTAAACTGCATTGTTTGAAATAGAACTGTTCATTTGTATAAAAATGGATGTGGCATTAAATAACCTACAAAGGTTGATATGCCATAAAACCCAAACAAACAAACAAATAAACCTTCTTCTGTATGACAATGCTCAATGATACACAAACAGGGCAAGAGAGACAATGGCCTCATTCTAGTGGACAACTCTACCGCATCCTCTATACTCACCAGATTTAACGCATTAAGACTATCATCTCTTCACACCTAATAAAAGATGGTTTAAGAGGCAAACATTATGACACTGACGAAATTGTGAAAACCTTTGTGATAAATTGGCTCAAAGAACAGTGAAGAGAATTTTACGAGACATGGATACTTGCTCTCATTCGAAGGGGGAACATTGATATTAAGAGAAACGGCGACTATGTTGACAAGTAGGAATGTGATCCACAGATAATTATTCCTGTACTAAAGAAAAAGGTATTACTTTTTCACTCACCCTCGAACAATAAATTTTGCAAAAGTATAATGAAAAATTCAATATTAACAGAAAAGCTACAAAAAACATAATAATAATAATAATAATAATAATAGACCACAGAATAAATCTGAAGGAAAGTGAAAAGAAGGACAAGTACCTCGACCTTGCTAGAGAATTAAAAAACTGTGGAACATGAAAGTAACGATTGTGCGAATCGTGATTGGTGCGTTAGACACAGTAACTAAAGGATTATTAAAGGGCCTGGAGGACTTAGAAGTTGGCGGACAGGTAGAGACTATCCAAACGACAGCATTGCTGAGGATGGCCAGAATACTGAGACGAGTCCTGGAGACTTGAGGAAACTTGCTGTCACTCAAACTCCAGTGAAAAACCATCAGCTAATACTGATGTGAAAAACTCTAGAGGAGTAAAGAAGAAGAAGAAGAAGAAGAAGAAGAAGAAGAAGAAGAAGAAGAAGAAGAAGAAGAAGAAGAAGAAGATCTTGAGAATTCAGAATAGGAGGCAGTTCCACATTTTCTATGAATTCTGAAATGTATTCAAGGACAAAATGTTTAATTTCATAATACTTTTGAATGAAATCATTTTCACCTATGAAACCTCATGCTTTAAATGGTTATTTTAGAGTGAGTAAAAAGTTTTGCAATATTTTGGTAGTACGTTTGCATGGCTTTTTCTATAATAATATGGTGAGTCAAAAGTTTTGCAATATTTTAGTAGTACGTGAACCACAATTAGCTTGCAGTGGATGCTTTTGCTAGAGTCATAAAGGTGACCAAGTACAGTGGACTATGAGATGCTAAACTCTCCAGATACTCACTGGATTTACTTCTATGGCTCAGAGCACAACTGCAGAATCGATGGGTTTACGCCTACATAACCTTGCTTGATTGTTGTAATTCTTGCAACCTGAGTGAAAATTTCTTGAACCATCTGCTTACTGTACTGTGATCAACTGCGCCTTCACCTTTCGCACAACATATGTTTTGGTTGCTTCCACAATGAAATGGCCTATTTGAACACGTAAAGGATACGTTCATTAAATAGACTACATTGCATGTTGATATGTGCTGCTTTCAATTAACACTCGAAGTGAAGTAATATATCAGTGCACCAACTACAATGGTACTTCCCACCACAGCAGATACCTTTTATGGCTTGAACTACTTTGGTCTTGTTATATACACGATGCAAACTTGCACGTACCAAAGTACTGTAAAACCTTTGATTCATCTTAGTTTGGTTGGGTTTGGTTTGGCATTATGGCCTCTAAACCATTGAAGGTTATTTAATGTAAAATCCTCTTTATACATATACATGGTTTGGTTTGGCTTGATTTTATGGCATATCAACCATTGAAGGTTTTTAACGCCAAATTCTTTTTATACATATATATCCTTTGGTTTGGTTTGGTTTTATGGCATATCAACCATTGAAGGTTATCTAAATCCACATCCTTTATATATATATATATATATATATATATATATATATATATATATATGTATATATATATATCCTTTGGTCTGATTTGGTTTTGTGGCTCATCAACCATTGAAGGTTATTTTATGCCAAATCCTTTTTATACATATATATGGTTTGGTTTGGTTTGATTTTATGGCATATCAACTATTGAAGGTTATTCAATGCCAAATCATTTTTATTCATATCTATGGTTTGGTTTGGTTTGCTTTGATTTTATGGCATATCAACCATTGAAGGTTATCTAATGCCAAATGCGGTTTATACACATATATTAAATATATGAGTAAACATGATTCAAAGTTAAATAGTTCCAAGTATTCCAATGTATCACAAACAATTCAATTAAACATCACACACAGTTAATTGATGAAACGGTTCTATTCCTAACAATTAAATTTAGCATGAATCAATAAAGTTAAATGGTTCCAAGTATTGCTATGTATCACTAACAATTCAATCAAACATCAGTCATTTGTTTATACACAGTTAAATGATCAAACAGTTCTATTTCAAAAAATTCAGTTAAGCATATGTTATTTTTGCTATTTAAATCTTCTACTTGACCCATCGATAGGACCCTTTCAGGTGCAACCAATCCAGGTCAAAGTGAGCCAGGGGACAATGGCAAAGAAAGGGTTCTTTGCAATCCCTAAAGCTTGAGGATTAATGGAGCCTCACCATGAAATTGTTTAGTGCCATAGCCAGAACACTCGTTAGGGGGATGTTACTCCTCTGCAGCGATGCGGTTGGTGTATTCTACAACCCCTGCCGACTAGGCTATCAACTTAATCATAGAATAATCAAAATTAACCTGAAAGCTACCAAAAACTGGATAATAACCATTCCTTGGGAATATAGAATTGCAAGCAGTTTTACCTTTTCTATGAATTCTGAAATGTATAAAAAAAAAAAAGTTGGCGACCTTACTTGAGGGTGACCCAAAAGCTCTCTTTTCAAAAGCTACTATACCGAGGTGTAGGAGAAAGCGCTACTCCATTCTTTGAGTCTTTGGTATGACTTGATTTGGATTGAACCCCGATCTCCCAAACCATTAGCGAACACTGTACTCATTATGTACCATAGCCAGATACGGATATGTGTGAAACGTACATAGAATGTTCATAACATATATACATAGAACATAGGAATCCCGAAACACGAAAACACTTACGACTTTTTAGTTCAGGTACGAAACTTTTTATTACCTTTGAGTTTAAAGGTTTTTCGACATAAGGAGAGAGATAAACATTCTTTCTATTCTGTTTTTTCTATCAGTCCCCAACACGTGCGCACCCGTCGCAAGGCCTCCGTGAGTTAGCGAAAGTCACCCTCTTCCTCGGACCGCCAGACTCAACTCAACTCACTTCGTTCAAAATCCCCCAAATCCTCCGCATGCACTTCCGGTGCATGACGTCATTCACATCCCCTGGTCCTGGGATTTTTATTTTGACATCTGTGAACGACACATCCTCTCCGCGCGCGCTTTAACACCTGCGCTCAAGTTGGAACTTAACTCACCCATGTGCTGAGCCGAAAGGTTCTCAGCCTAACTAAACCCAAAGGCAAGATAAATAAAACGAAATCCCTCGGCCATTATATTACAATTAGGACAATGGAAGAGAAAAAATTCAATTTCATAATACTGTTAAATGAAATTCACATTATAAAACCTGATGTTTTGAATGTTTATATATTGGTTTATATTTATTCACCTGTTGATGTATTAGTTGCTTTAGAACTATAAGATTTCTTATGATGTATATAATATTAATAGAATGACATGTTCTGTAAAGCTGTTGCCTTTATGGAGGTGCCCGTGGTGTAATGTTTGTCGTCATAGGAAATGGACACGGCGACCCGAGTTCAAATCCTGGACGAGACTGATAGCATTTCACATAGCACTAATACACTTGGGAAAGGTATGAATCCAATTATTCCCCTTCCAGTCATGGGTAAATAGTAGGGCAGACTAGGTTTTTCAGCCTTGGTGAGGCAACTAGTCTAAGAGAAGGAAAACTCTGAATTCAAACCTGTTAAACTCTGTTTAAAAAAAAATGACCTGGTGCCATAACTGCCCAGGCGGAAGGGTTGGTAAATATGGATACACAAATGAATTTTCTAGGGTCTTTTTAAAATTTTCTTAAAATCGTCATTGCCTTAAACAGACAAGAACGACTTTCGTAAAGATATCGGATAATGTAACCTACATAGCTGAACACCAATTTAAATTTAGCTGAATGTTTTTATTTAATAAAATTAAACAACTTTTAAAATTTCGTACATATTTTTCATGAATGTTTTTATATATCTTCATGGCCATGTTTTTCTTTTTATAGATAAACTCATGTGCATATGGGTGTGCGTGTGCGTATGTGTGTGTCCATATGTGTGTATATGTGTTCATATAAATGCGAGTATTTGTGGGGGTGCGTCTATTAATCTACTCCACTAACAATTCTGCTGTGCAGTGTATCAGGTACATGCTGTCAAAAGAAAAAAAAAAGTAAAAGAAGGAAGATGAGTGTGTTTGAAAAAAATTCAGATACAAAGTAAGTCTCACCTTATCAGAAAAGGTTACCATTTAACAGATTCCTCCCATCATGTCTTGCTCTTGGATATTAATTGCCCCAAGAATCTTGAATAGACTCTTTGGAGATTTTCTTGGGATCTTATTTTCAGTTTGTTTTTTGTCTCTTCTACGTTGGTCCAACTTAAAATGAGTAGTTCCCTTCGACAAGAAGATTACCATTAGGCATACACATAAAGATCACTGACACTATAGTCTTCAGAAATGACACATCCCCCTCTGCCTCTCTCTGTCTCTCTCTGTGTCTCTCTCTGTCTCTCCTTTTTTTTTCTTTCTTTCATGAAAGCTGCATCCAGTGTCAGTCTGACACTTCCAGTTTCCAATTACAAAATACAGCCCTTCCTGCCTTAACTCACTTTAAACATGCCACATTTCTGTCACGATTCAATTGCAAAGAATAACTATAGGGCAGATGAGTCTTGAAAGACTCGCCTAAGGAGCCAATCATGATGATGCCTTTAGCTGGTTGTTGAATGAACTGAGCAAGTCTGCAGTTTCACACTTTGATTTCTCATCAAAAGGAATCAAAATTCTTTTTCCAAATAGTAAATAAACACCTCAATAGAAACTGTATTTGGTCATGCAAGAACTAAGTTTGGTGTTAAAGTTTATAAATTACAGACAAGGACGATTAATGTTTAACTTATATATGGTAAAGTCCTGAGTCAAACATTAGAATGGATTCGTTCGCATTGCTTCTGCCGTAAATTATTTATCTTAAATTTGAATTATTTCAACGTGTTTATAATCGTAAAGTTTTAATTTGGCTCAATGAATTAGAGACAAATAAGTTTAAATGTTTTATTATTGAAACGATTATTAAAATAGTTTTCAATGCATTTTTTCTCTTGTATTTATTACTTGTAATGATATTAACTAATAAACTATGATCTGTTGAGTCCTTTGCAATTGCTTTTAGTTAATAACTCCCATTCCTTCTCTGTTTATGTCCTTTTAATATTTCATATCTTTTATACATCTGTTATGTCCTCGATAATTAGTTTTAGTCAATGACTCTCATTCGCTCTCTGTTTATGTCCTTTTAATATTTCAGATCTTTTATACATCTGTTAAGTCCTCAGTAATTTTTTGTAAAGTTAGGACATTTAATTCCTAATTGTATTTGGCCACACATGATATATTTTAATGGTATGTCAACCGGTCAAGGATGGGGCAGAGGTAGCACTGGTTGAACCATTCAAGGAGTCATAGGTAGTGCCGATAAGTAACCAACGACTATGAACCATATAGGAGGATGGCAAGGATTATCATTATATGTATACTGATCTTTGTGCCCTTCTTAAGGTGTTTCTAGTACCACATACTAGTTTATATAGTTTTTTGATCTTCTCCTGATATCTTATCTTTGAATAAACCATTTGTGTTCAAAGAAATCACTGATATTAAATAAAATTACTAGTGTTTGATAGAAATATTTGAAACCATTTAACCGTGTTAAAGAATTGGTTAGTAAAGTTGGCGAACTTAGTCGAGGTTAACCCAAAGGCTCTTTTTTCAAGAGCTACTACACCGAGGTGTAGGGAAGGGCGCCACTCCATTCCCTGGATTACTCCACTTTACCCTTGACTCATAGTGCTGAGTGTAGAGCAAGTCGGCATCAAGTACCATTTTGTGAGTCTTTGGTATGACTCGACCTGGGATTGAACCCAGGTCTCCCAGATCATTGGCGAATATTTTACTCATTAGGCCAATACTTGAAACAATTTAACTCTGTACAAATAAAAGAACTCTAACAAATCGTTGTCTAAATTTCTGTGACGAAGCTTGATGATTTCTGTAATTAAGGGTTTTCGGACTATTGTCTTCATCTTTATTGTTATTTCCACAACGTTTCGGCCGATATGTCCTCCTGCTTTCTTCAGGTGTATGTTGAACTCAGGAAACTGCACGGAACTTCGAACTACGTCCTTTATTGAATCCACTTGGGTCGCCTGTTCTGATTCCGTTAGCCATAACCGGGTACAAGTGTTAAGTACTCCTGTATTGTTACTCGCCAGGATTGAACCTGCAACCTCCAGATGATTGTCTCCTTAGAAGCTTAGGGAACCAACGCCTATAACCATTACTCTATGTGTGCCCGTCGTGTAATAGTTATCGTCGTAGGAATTGGACACGACGATACGAGTTTAAATCCTGGACGAGACTGATTGCATTTCACAGAGTACTAATATCCTTGGGAAAGGTATGAATCCAATTATTCTCCCTCCAGCTATGGGTAAATAGTAGGACAGATTAGGTTCTTCAGCCTTGGTTAGGCAACTAGTCTAGGAGAAGGAAAACTCTGAATTCAAACCTGTTAAACTCCGCTTAAAAATTGACCTTGTGTCATATCCTGCCCGAGCGGAGGGGTTGGTAAATATGATAACCATTACTCTATGTGTCCTGCTGGACACATAGCGTAACGGTTATAAGGCCGGAGGACATATCGGCCGAAACGTTGGGGAAATAACAATAAAAATGAAGACAATAGTCCGAAAACCCTTGATAAAAATCTAACAACTTGTTTAGAAATAAAGTTACCTCCTAACTATCCATTTCCAAATCATATATATATATATATATATATATATATATATATATATATATATGTGTGTGTGTGTGTGTGTGTGTCTGTGTGTCTGTGTTTAAGCAGGATTTGCCATAAAATAACCCAAAAAGGTTGATATGCTATAAAAAACACCACCCATCCAATAACCAATTAATTAACCTTAATACACTGGTAAATTGCGGATAATTATTCAGGTTTTCACTTTCTATACTCTGATTCATTGATCGATAACACAACTACCTACGTTTTCATGTGTGAGTTTAAACTTGCAGCACAAATGACTGCGTTTACACACACCAGTTTAAACTGGCAGCATAACGGATGGCGTTCTTTAGATATAGAAAGGAAAACAGGAGGAGTTTACCGGACGACGTGGAAGAAAACTCGTTAAAAATACTTCAAATTTTTCATACGGAAATAAATGCGAAATTATTGGATTGATATCATCTTTATTTTTATTCTTGTTTCAACAGTAATCTTCTAAAGATCATCTGGGAAAACGATTCTACATTTTTGCATGTTTATTGTGTGATTAATTGTCTGCTTTTGATGTTTTAATCTTTAGTCTTTGAATAACCGATTCTTCCAATTTTGGTCAGCACATCATGCCACAAGGAAAGAATGAAGTGTCCAAGTTGGAGACAATAAGTGTTTAACCATTTTGTTTTTCAAAGTGCTGTTCTTTGAAATCTTCTCCCCTGAATTAAAACGCTTCTTTTTCGATCACATTCTAAAGTTACTGAAATATTCGGAATCAAAATTAGCAAAATTAGCTGAATAACTTTCCTAGTTTCTAGAATCACTCTTTTTTGGTCAATTCTTTAGGTTCTACACAGCGGGAAATCAATCATTTGGTTAAAACAGATTGATTAAAAGTGTTTTTATTGCTCGGAAGAGAAACTGAATACTATTATATCATTTCTTTGGAGGTGCTCATGGTGTAATGGTTATCGTCGTAGGAAATGGACACGGCGACACGAGTTCAAATCCTGGACGAGGCTGACTGCATTTCCTCTTTCACATTTTCACTGCATTTCACATAGCACTAATACCCTTGGAAAAGGTATGAATCCAATTATTCTCCCTCCAGCTATGGGTAAATAGTAGGACAGATTAGGTTCTTCAGCCTTGATAAGGCTACTAGTCTAGGAGAAGGAAAACTCTGAATTCAAACCTGTTAAACTTCGCTTAAAATTGACCTTGTGTCATATCCTGCTCGAGCGGAGGGGTTGGTAAATATGGATTATATCATTTCTTTTACGAATTAGGCCGTCTGGCATTCATACATTAATAACGGCATTTGATAGTGAGGCTCCTGTCCAAGAAGAATGGGAAATATGGAGTACCCCTTCATTATTATTATTCTCAGGTATACACTGACCCAGATTGAAAGTACTTGTTAAGGTCCCATCTATCGGTCAAACGAAACTGTTTACTCATTTACTTATGATTATTAGAAGTGCTTTTTTAAAACCATTCAGCAATGTGCAAATTATTTGTATTTGATGTGAATACTTGAAAAATAGAATTACTAATTTTTAACAGCAATATGTAGGGATTTAAACGAGAAATTAAAAAATTAGATAAATAATTTTTTAAAAAGTAGCAGTTTCCCTGGAGGATTCTTGTTGGAAGCACAATCAGCGCATGCCAAGGAACAGGGGCTTTCATACAAGTGAAAGAGGAAAGAAGAAAAAAGAGTCAGATACAAAACTCAGAACTTCCGCACAAATACAAACAATTTACCACAACCACGAAATAAAAACCTTTTAATTTTACATAAATGAATTTTTGAAAAGTAGCAGTTTCCCAGGAGGCCTTTAGCAGGAAGCAAAGTCGGCGCATGTCAGGGAAGAGGGTTTCCTGGGGCCAAAGAGAAATTCTTCCACAGTAAACTTATCTCTTCTATTGGACAGGCCTGTTTTCTCTCTGCAACGTTTGGAATAATATGTATCTGCTGAGTTAGCAGCAACTAATGCTGAAACCATCTATTGGACACACGACGAACTTCAAACTTATAACTCACCGAAAATGACTTTAAAATATATTTCAACGCTTTTCTGGGAGACGTGACAATTTTTACTGGTCCAGAATAAACTGACTGCTTCGATGCAGAGGAGTAAGACCCCCCAACGAGTCTCCTGGATATGAGACTAAACAATCTGATGGTGAGGTTCTAATAATACTGGAGCTTGGGGAATGTGGAGTACCCATTCATTGCATCGCTCCCTGGTCAACTTTGGCCCGGAGAGGTAGCATCTGATAGGGTCTTATCGATGGGTCAAATATAACTAAACTGCATACTTGTGCTAAACTGACTTGTTTCAACGAGAACTATTTTTGATATTGAAACAGCGTACTCATGCTAAACAAACTGTTTGAAATGGCACTATTTTTAAATAGAACTAGACTGTGTACTTATGCTAAACTGAACTGTTTGATATAGAACTGTCTGAACGTTTGTTTAACTGAATTGCTTGAAATAGGACTGTTTTTGACTGTGAAACTGAGTACTTATGCTGAACTGAATGGTTTGAAATAGAACTATTTTGACATGTAACTGAACTGTTTTGACGTTTAAACGTTTGTAAATAAAAACTCTACTTATACTAAACTGAATTATTTGAAACTTAATTCGGTGTTAAATCACCCGAAAATGTAGATATGCGATAAAACCAACCAACCAACCAACCAATCAACCCACCAAAATATTCCACACCACAGAATAATCGTTACACCTCCAAATAAAGTTGAGTTTAAAAGTGCACTTGTTTCTTTCCTTCTGTCCTTAATTCTCTTACTACTCCCAGGGACAAATCAAAAGATAACACGTTAATGGGACAAGAAGAAGAAAAAGGAGTCAGATACGAAACTCAGAATATCCCGACAATACCAACGATTCACCGATAACCCCTACCATGAAATAAAATCCCTTCTCAGCCCTATTGAAGAACATTGTAGTGCGATTTAACTCATAGCTGGGTAATAAGGGACTTCATACCTTTTTCAAAGGAATTAGTCCCCAAGTGATCATAATTGTGAAATGGGTGTCGTACTCGCTTACTTCGAGGCCACAGCCCAGCACATTAGCCATTATGCCACAGGGAACCCACCTGTTTAATTCTGTTTAATGAATCTATATGCCATATATACCCGAATAATAAACGAGATTTCGAGTAATGAGCAGCCCTTGATTTTTAGCTACAAAACAGGGTTTCTTCTTCGTGTAATGGTACTCTGTATTTTTAACTCATCAATAGACGTCATCGTTATAGATGAGTAGCCATAGTTTCCTGACTTAACCATTCGAGCGTGGCCGTTGACCTGTGGGGTTCTTCCACCCAGCATCAGGTGAAGTTCGCCGTTGACTCGGCGTTAGGTTCATCCGCCTTATTCACATCCACCATGCCACTTCTAATGGCTTGTGAAATTTTATGTGTGGGTTAAAAAAAAATACCTACATCAGCTCTATATGGACACAGGATGTAGACTTAAAGACCTGCCGTGATGCCGTGACGATTGGAGATAGATAGATAGAGAGAGATAGAGATAGAGATAGAGAGGGGGAATCCCGTGCCTGCTGTACGCCTTGATGATGATGATTCTATGTAAAGACCAGCTCTTACCTTTTCGCTCGGCTACCCACAAAAATATTTCTTCAATATCTTAAACACAAAACATTCAAACAATTATTCATACGTTCGAAACCACTATAAGTAAAGTAAAGTTGGCGACTGTAGTCGAGAGCGACCTGAAGGCTCCCTTTTCAATAGCTACTACACCGAGGTGTAGGGGAGGGCGCTGCTCCTTTCCATGGATTGCTCCACTTTACCCTTGATACGTACCTTATAATGCTGAGTGTTAAGCAAGGAGGTATCAAGTACCATTTTTTGAGTCTTTGGATTGAACCCCGATCCCCTGGACCATTGGCGAACACTCTACCCTCAGGGACCAATGAGCCGGAAAATCAATGCAATACCGTAAAAAACAACAACGAAGTGTAGACCTCTATGTAGATAATGGTTTTCCTTGGATCTCTTCAAACATACTAAAACCCTATCACTAATACACTATGGCACTGATGACGTAAGGTGTTTACCAACCCCTCCGATCGGGCAGGATTTGACACAAGGTCAATTTTTTAAAGCGGAGTTTAACAGGTTTGAATTCAGAGTTTTCCTTCTCCTAGACTAGTTGCCTCACCAAGGCTGAAGAACCCAGTCTTTCCCACTGTTTACCCATAGCTGGAGGGAGAATAATTGGATTCATGCCTCTCCCAAGGGTATTAGTGCTATGTGAAATGCAATTAGCTTGGTTCAGGATTTGAACTCGTGTCGCCGTGTCCATTTCCTACAACGATAACCATTACACCACGGGCACGTAAGGTGTTATAAGCAGTTAACAATGCCGAGTAAAAACTTTATTATCTTAACTAAGCCTTTGTTTAGGAACTGGCTATGTGGGGACACTTTGGGTCAAATTTAAGGCAAAGTTAGGGCAAGAAACAAAATAAGCTTCAACACTTCAAAAACTTATCTCGCGTAATGAACGACCCTTAGTTTTTCAGGTAACAAATTGGTCTTGAAAAGTCGTTCATTACACGAATACTTACTGTATATAAAACAAACTCTGCACCTTTTCTCTAACATTTTTATATGATTTTAACATGAGATCTCATGACTAGAGATTCTCGTCTCAACCAGGGAGTCATTTCTGCAAGTGCAAAACATCTTTATAATCTCTTAGAACCAAACAGAAAAATAACACAAAACATGAAAATAAAGAAAATATAATTCTTTGCATTTAGATTCCAAACTTTTTTTTTTTTTCGAAAATTAATTTCTTTTGAAGAAATTCATAGTGAATAAGCTGACAGCCATGGAACATTGCAGATCCAACTCGAATTAGTTAGTTACCAAAGAAATCTCCATGATCCATTGCCAATTATTGACTGCCTGCCAACAAAGAATTTTTTCCATCTTCTACCCCCGCCTGCATTTGCGCCTGCCTTTACTAAATCAGCAATTGTAGATTTTGATAAAAAAAAAAATGATAATTTGCTGACAGCATCTTTAACGTGGCAGCCGTACAGCCGCTTTGAATCTTCGTTCAGTGAAAGTGCCAAAATGGAAGCCGAAAGAAAATAGTCGGTTCTTTGCTTCTTTTATTTTCAAACGTCATTTAAAAAAAATGTCATTTAATATTTTAGGTAAATCAGTCTTTATATTTATGAAAAAGAAAGTTTGATAAATTAAAGAGAAACAGAAAGGGATATATATGGAGGAGAGAAGAGAGATAGCGAGGAGACGAAAAGACTAAGTAAAAAGAGAGACAATACAACCATAAAAGCAAGCATTTAGATAATTTTAACTAAGTGTTCTGCTCTTTTCTCTTTATTTTAGAGTCATTTTTCTTTCTTTCTTTTTATTGATTGACTGAAGAGTTTTAATGGCATATAAATCCGTTTCGGGTTATTCCATGCCTTGAGATAAGGGATTTTAGGCCATTGTATGTTTATATCTTCATTTTTTTTTTTAGCTGTTTCTTAAGGGTTTTGTACCATAAGGTGCACTATAGAGTCCTCATGGCATTGTGGCTAACGTTATGGACTACGACGTTATAGTAAGTGAGTTCGAACTCCAGTTGTACCACTACATTTACTTTCGGACTTATACACACGGAAAAGGTATGAACCTTCTATCTGTCCAGCTATAGATTAAATAGTATCCATATTGTCCGTCTGCAAGGATAGTTTTGGCATTAAAATACCCACAAAGGTTGATATGCCATTAATCGAAGAAAGCAAACCAAAATATACTCTGGAATGGTAATGATTTTAAAACAGATCTAAAACATTGGAGATAATATCACTTCGAGTAAGAATAGACTTTGGTGTAATGGCTATTTTATTTCATATACCAATTGGCCTTGTCTTACTTCCGACTCATTGTGTAGTGGTTTAGGAAATTCATTTACCACACATGTATGTCTTTTCCCAAATAATTTCATAGATGTTTGCTAAATGTCACAAATCTAATTTAAGATGTGTCCTCGTGGTGTAATGGTTAAAGCGATGGACTGTGGAATCGTAGTACGCGAGTTCGTACTCCAGTCGCGCTATTACTTTCACTTTCGGGCAAATACCCTTGGGAAAGGTATGAAACCCCTTATCCTCCCAGCTATGGGAACTACTGTTCTAGGAGAATAGATTTGGCATTAAATAACCTACCAGCAATGGGAACTACTGTTCTTCTCGGAGAATAGATTTGGCATTAAATAACCTACAAAGGTTGATATGCCATTAAACAAACAAATCTAAATTTAATCTTTTTTTTCTACAAAACTGTATATTTTTTTTTTACAGAACGATATTAATTAACGTCATAAACTAAATTGAAAATATAATTAACCAATCTCTTTTCTGTTGTATGAATTTCACTTTTATCATTTGTTAACATTTGGTGTAAATTTTGGATTGATAAAAATGATTGCAAAATAAATAAAACCAACTAAATGGAATGGTTATCATAAATAGTTTGGTTTGGTTTGGTTTTATGGCATATCAAACATTGTAGGTTATTTAATTCCTAATCCTCTTTATGCATATACATTAAATATATATGATTTGGTTCGGTTGGGGTTTAGGGCATATCAACCATTGTAGGTTATTGAATGCGAAATCCATTTTATACATATATATCTAATATGATTTGTTAGCACATTTTGTAGATAACGTTATTTAAAGAGCCTGATCTTTTTTTTTTTTTTTTTGCACACTGTTAAATAGTTTCAAGTATTGCTATATAAATCACAATTTAACATCAGTCATTTGTTTGCACACAGAGTTTGTTCTATTTGACTCATACATTGGACCCTACCAGGTGCTACCACTCTGGATTAGAGTGGAACTCAGAGCAATAGCAATGAAGGAGTAACCTAATTCTCTAAAGCTTCAAGGCTGGATCCAAACCATCAGATTCTTTATGTCATACCAGGACACTCGTTGAGGATGGTCTTACGACTCTGCATAGATGCAGTTGGTGTGTTCTACAGCCCGAATGGGCAAGATTATCATCGAGTTTATATATATATATATATATATATATATATATATATATATATATATATATATATATCGTTATTTTGAAACATGTGCTGAACTAACAAAAACAAAAACAAAACAAAAAAGTTCCTTATCTTGGAGCCAAAAAAATAATCCAGTTTATCGGCACTGTTTCATAATGCTATGGATCTAATGAATTAAAAAGAGATTTGTCACCGAATAACATGTGGCATGTGAAAAAAAGTTCCTTATCTTGGAGCCAAAAAATAAATAAATAAGATAATCCAGTTTATCTGCACTATTTCATAACGTTATGCCTGTAATGGATTAAAAACAGATTTGTCACCGAATAACATGCGACAGATGAAAGACCTACTTTATTGTGAAAGATAGTTCAACTTATATCTGGCTTTTTACAATAACACACATTTTTAATTACCACATATAAGATTTATATCTTCCTGAAAAAAAGTTTAAAATATTGGAAACATTAGAACTTTCATTTTAGAATTCATTTAGCAGTGCTCGCAAACATAGTTGATCAAGCCAACTATATGTTGCATATTCTGGAACAGACAACAAGAGGCATGGGTCTCGAAGTGAACTTAGATGAAACAAAGTTTATGTGTTTCAATCAAGATGGTATCAACTCCTTATTAAATTGCAAACTTCTTAAATTAGTAGACAATATCATAAACATTGTTAGCGATATCTCATTTACTGAAAATGATGTCGACGAAAGTATAGGTATAAAGCATAGACGTCTATTGACTGGTTTGCGGCCATGAGTAAATCTGATCTCTCTGGTGAAATAAAATGGGAAATCTTCCAAGTAGTATCCATGTCAGTACGAGTATATGTTCGCACGATTTGAACTTTGATAAAACTCTTCGAGAAAAAAGCAAGATAGGAACTAGACAAGGATGCTGCATGTTATTTTGAATAAATCCTTGAAGCAGCACCTCACAAAAAAGCAGTTTTACTGCCACTTCTCTTCTATCTTGCAAACCACCCAAGAAAGTTGGACAAGATATGTAGGCCATTGCTGGAGAAGTAAGGACGGATTCATAAGTAACGTTCGCCTATGGATTCCTACTCAAGAGCACATCAGTGTTGGCTAACGTGGAAAAACTTACATTCATCTGCTTTGTGCAGACAACGTGATGGTTGATAGGGACGGGTTGGGAGAGAGATTCAGAGGAATCAGTGCTTTCAGCGCATCTTCATGATAAAGATAATGATGATGTATTTCAAAGATCTGTTCGGCACGGAAATAGAATTTCTTTCTTATTTCTCCCTTTGTCTTTGCCCTCCTCATCTCTTTCGCTTATCTGCCTCCTCTCTTCATCTTTGCTTCCTTTCTCTATTCATCTTTCCTCTCCTCATCTCCTCGTCTTTACCACCCCCCTCTCTTAATCTTTCCTCTCTTCATCTCTTCATCTTTACCCTTTCCCTCTCCTCATCATTGTTTTCCTTATCTGTTTATCTTTTTCCTCCCCCTCTCTTCATCTTTCCTCTCCTCATCTCTTCATAATTGTTCTTCTCTTCTATTTGTCTTTTTCCTCTTCCTCTCTTGATCTTTGCTTCCTTCCTCCCTTCATATTTCCTCTCCCTTCGTCTTTTCCCTCCCCTTTCTTCATCTTTGTTCTGTTCCTCTCTTCGTCTTTGCTCACTTCATCTCTTTATGTTTGCCAATAAACAACAACTGTGCAACTAAAAATGCCTTCTTGCATTGTTACTAGTTGAAAGTATCATCATCACTAACCCAAAATGCTGAAGGTGTATCTTAAGATACCTCAAGATTTTTTTAAAAATATTTTATCACATTGTGATAATGTCAGATGAAAATGCAGCCTTGTCGTATAATCTTTTATTGTGTTCACAGTCTCTCAGCCAATACAAATGAAATGAGCGATGAAGTGTTAATTCGGTGATGCAAGATTAATTAAATGAAAAGACATTCAACATAGAATTGGACGTGAAATTCATGGATTGCAAAATCCGCATGCAAAGTCTATAATAAAATGTTCACTTATTAATGTTAGAGTTGAAATAATTGATGAGGTAATATCAAAATTACTATGATACGGCTGATTTAAATAAAGAAGTAATAATCGAAAGCAAGAAAAATGAATTCAAATGAAGGATTGCAATTTCTAGAAATGACTAAGAAGGATGGTAAAAAGTGAAAAGAGAAATAATTCACAAAGTGTCGTTGATAGCACATTCAACTCTGTCTCCTGGCAGATCATCTTGACTTAGTGTCCACAAAGCGCTGATGCAGACAAGTTCTTGCTGGTTGGCCAACCCTCATGTGCTTATGTATTCATGAGGGAATGTCGCTTATGAGTATATGCCAGCTTCTTCTGCAATACCCAACACATCTTTTAAATTTGCTCGAAAGAAAGAAAATTTTGATTTATTTTTGATTTTGTTTATTGATTTTCTGAATTTTCTCTGATGAAAGTTATTTTCTTTTATTGTGTTCTGATGGAGATGCAAATAAACGTCGAAATATCAATCAAATTCGGATTAGCCACAAGAGCATGTCTTTGAGTCGCTTTCATATACATGTATTTATTTGTTCGGAAAATACTATTTAGGTTTTGTATAAACTGTTGAACTTCTGCTCAAACATTATTTTGCTAGTAAAGTCGTGTAAAAAAATTCACTACTCTTTTGATTAAATTGACCACTTTGTTAATTTTCAATCACTTTTTTCAGAATTTAATTTTCAACGTTAGGTAATACAATTAGGGATGCTCAGGTTAAAAATATAAATGAACCGATAGCAAATCTACAACGAGGTCTGATTGGCTGGAAGGAACTCACACAAAAAAGCTGTTAAAACAGTGGATGTGGGATAGAAAACAGAAAAAGAGTTAGTTGATTATGAGACGCGATGATACAAAGACGACAGTTGGAGCCCAGACGCGAAGCTGTCAGGACGGATATGCGAATAAGCACGTGCGAGAACTACAACAGGGACCGAGAAGGCTGATATCAGGGTCTGCGTCTTCTCTCTCTCTCTCTCTCTCTCTCTCTCTCTCTCTCTCTCTCTCTCTCTCTCTCTCCTCACAGCATTTTATTTCTCTTTGCCGACTCAGCTCATACTCTGTTTCTCTCTTCTCGACGACCACTAAAAGGTTTAGTAGTGAATAACAGTTTGTATTTGCGAACCGAGATGGGTTTTTATGCGTTCGTCACTTTTTTCATCACGGTGTAGTGTGACCTTCATAGACCCGCTAGGCACGTGGTGGAGTAAGCGATTAAGTGGTGTCATAGTATTACCAACGTCTGTTGAGATGTAGCAGTACAAACTTCTCTTAGTACCGTGTAATTTTACAGCCTTTTAGATGGCGTCGTATTGGTACAGTTATTTACCGCTAACCATGAAAAAAAAGTGAATTTTGCTTTCCAAGATTGGTCACTTGCTTCATGACAATGCTTGGCCACATGTTGCCAGGATGACACTACAGAAGATCAACGACTTGGGATATTAAACTTTGCCTTATCTACCATATTCTCCTGATCATTCATCTATCTACAATCATTTTTTCAATCATCTGGAAACTTTTTTGACTGTTGTGATGCTGGCAAAAGAACGACACAGAGAAAACAAGAAAAAGGTTGATAGAAAAACATATATACTCAAGTAACAGAAATAAGATACAAGTGAACCTGGTCAAACTGTAGTTAGTTGGTAGAAAGCTGAGAGTCTAGTGGCGTAGTGACTATATGTCCAAGACGCAAATAGTATTACACGTGACTGTGTCACATGGGTATGGTCAACTACCTCTGACGCTCCGTTGACGTATATTTATGGAGGAGGGCGAGTCCATTATGAAAGGAGTATAGCACATTGACGAAAAAAAAAAGTTCTGTTCGAAAGGACAAGAAGAAACTGCATTTATAGATTTTTTGGCATCAGGATCTTTAATTTTATTGTAAAGGTATAAATATCCCGGTTAATTGATTACAGAAATGCCTAGAAGTTCAGAGATCCTATTTTGACTGATTAAGACTGTTTAAATTCAATCATTCAGCAATAAAAGCTTATTCTAAAATCGGACATTGTTTTCCAAAAAAAGCTAATACATGCTAAGTGAGTGGGTTTCACAAAAAAATTAATTCATGGCTGAATGTTTAAAAAGATAGTAATGTAAGCCAGTAAGTGAAAAGATAAAAGTCTCTATATGGAATTTAAAAAAAAGTTTTTAACTGCAACAGGAATGCTTAAATTATTATTCTCATTTTTTATCACGGTACGCTTATCATAATGGTTATCATGAGAGGAAATAAAATTGATGACTCAAGTTCGAATTTTGGACGAGGCTGTAAGTGTTTCACTTTGAGCTAATTCCCTTGAGAAGTTTTTATTTTCAACTCTTTTACCATTGGGGAATCCTTGAAATAGATTTTATGTCTCCGGGAAATCCTGCTGGAAAATTATTATATACCATTATAAGCTTATTTATGCATTAACCTATTCATTGCTGTTTCTCATGGAACTGGGGAAAACCGTTTGAGAAACACTGCTCTTAGGAAAGGAAAGTCCATCTGTTCTTCCCCTAGGTATGGATGGATAGTAGGGCAGACTGTGTGCATAAGCTTTGGTTAGGCAACCAGTCTAGGAGAGGGAAAACAGAATTCAAACTAGCTTTACTCCATTTTAAAAAAGAATTGTCATATCCTTACAGTGCTGAGGGAGTTGGTTAAATATACTTAAGATATTAATTTCCTTTGACTAATTCAAGTTTTCAATTTACGCATACATTTCTTGAACAACTATTTCTTTTTTCTTTTCTGTGGGGAGGGGATGATTATGTCATATTTTGCAGCCCCCCAAAAAATCACATCTCAGAAAACTATTTAAAAAAACAAACATTGCATCATGAATAATGAAGTATGATTAATCTGGTAAATCACTGCTGATTTTATTCCCCGACTCTTTGACAATAAACACAAGACTTCCTTTCAATTGCCTGCCTCTAAAATAATTGCAAATCTTATGGCAGCGAATAGCTATACACTAGAGAACACTTCTTCCTCATCACTTGGGACATAAAAAGAGAGAGTTAAACAAAATCAGACGAAATGAGAATCAGTGATTAAATTCCAGGTAGGTGCTTAGAAAAATCTTTGCCAGTCGTCATCAAAATGCTCCGTAGATTGGTCCACGTTTAATGGCACCACCACGAGAACCAACTGGCACTTGCTCAACTAATTATCTAAAGAAGATTACTTATTGGCTTACATAGTCTACAAAGATTATGCACCTCTGCCCCGACTGTGACATGGAAACAGGAAGTGCTTTTCAATGAAAATCTTCTGCCCTTCTTTGTTGTCTCCCAACGTGCTACCTTTTCTTATAAAACCCCAACAAAAGGTCCACAACCCCCTGACTCTGGAACTGAGAGACTTTCAAAGAAAAGCAAATCATTAAGACCTTTCTGAAAGTAAATGGCTGACAGTGAGGAACAATTTGCTAAAATGCCACTGAACGGAATTGGAAAATCTTTTAAAGGAGAAGATGAAATTAGAATCACGCATGGATGATAGATTCTTCAAAGGTACTAAATCCTCATTAAGACTCCTTAATGGATAGATTCTTGTTTTTCCCCCTCAGGCTTTCTTAGACAAACAATTTTATTGGGAAATAAGCCAAAGAAGGATATATGACAATTCTTATTGAAACTTTGATGACTTTTTGTTTTTTATTCTATTAATTCTTTGATTCAAAACCCTAAGGATTTTTTTACTGGAATTGAACTTAAATCTAATCAGTGCTTAAGTATTAGTATTTATGCCTTTAAGTCAACCATGAAATAGCATTTTCAGTAAAACTTTTTGGAATTTAGAAACTGCATAGAAAACTAAATTTTATTTATAGAGTGTCTCAATATACATGGGATCCATGTAATTGCTAATAACTCTACTAATAATAATGTTTTTTTTTGTTTCAGATTTTAAAATAGTATATTATAACAACTATCAATCCTTGATCACAATGCCTTGGAAAAGAGAGGAAAAATACTTTGCCTCACAACTTATTTGGACTCAAAATCATTCAAAACAGTCTCAAAATAGATGCAACCCATTAATATGATAATGATTTTTTTCCTGAGACAAAAACACAAAAAAAAGATTGGATAATAAAAAATAAAATCACCCTCAACATTTTCCATGAGTTTCTTTCTTTCTATTTTCTTTCTTTCTAAAAAATGAAACAAATATATTTGCTTTCATCTTAAGTCACAAGATGTAGATCTTTATCACATCACCATCTACGAAAGTCAACCCAAATGATAACATTCTAAATCTCACCTTGAAATAGATTTGTAAAATCTGTTAAAGAGAATAGGTAATTTTTCTTTTAATGTCATAATCAATCAGCGGTATTGTTTGGTAAGTTAATTCAGTAAACAATGCTTAACTTGGAAATCTATGAAAAGTTGAAGCAGCAATGAATATTTCTTTTCAGTATTCTTGATTTATGTTTATGGCAACTGTTGTATCGTCGATTGGTTTGTTGTTTAGATTTTAGAGTATATCAACTTTTGTAGGTTATTTAACGCCAAATCCATTTTTATGCAAATAGTCAGTTCTATTTCAAACAATTCAGTTTAGCATGAGTAAACAGTTTAATTGTCAAATACATTTCTATTTCAAGCCACTCAGTTGAGTCAAACAGTTCTAATTCAGTTTAGTAGAAGTAGAGGTTTTGTTTACACACAGATAAATGTCAAAACAGTTCTATATTAAACAAATCAGTTTAGTGTAAGTACAGTTTCAATGTCAAAAACAGTTCCATTTCAAATAATTCAGTTTAGAATGAGCACGCAATTTAAATGTAAGTACGGTTTAATTGTCAAAAACATTATCTATTTCAAGGTATTTAGTTTTGTCAAACAATTCAGCTTAGCATAAGTATGCCGTTAGTTCTATTTAACCCATAGATAGAGCCCAATCAGGTGCTACCATGAAGGCCCAGTGTGGACCTGGGAGCAATGGTAATGAAGGGGTGCACCGCATTCTCCAAAGTCCTAGCATCACGGGAACCTCACCATCAGATTGTTTAGTGTCATATCTAGGACACTCATTGGGGTGTGTCTAACCCCTCTATAGAGGTGCAGTCGGTGTATTCTTCAACCCCAGCCGACTGGGCAAGTTATATCATCGAGGTGAATGTGACACAGAGAGGAATGAGCGCTTAATATATTTATTCACCTCTGGTATCCGGTGCTAACGGATACATACAAAAAAGACACAGTACAAAAAGATACAAACAATTAACAAGAGAATTTACAAAAAAATTGATGAGGGTCAAAATGTGGTAAAGCCAAATGAAGTAAATAGAGGGATCTTACCCCTCTGCAGAGAAGCAGTCGTTGTAATCTGGAGCCCCAGCCGACTGAACTAAAAGAAAAAGGAGGAGGGAAGCAGTACATGCGGAGAAACATGAAGATGAAAAAAATTATACGATTAGAGTTAAAATTAATAAAAAGGAATCGCTTATAGTGTTACGGTTATCATCCTAGGAAATGGAATAGGCAACCTGAGTTCGATTCCAAGACAAGGACATTTGTATTTCAGGTGATGCTAATACCCTCAAGAAAGTCTTGAATCCAACTATTCTTCATTCAGTTATGGGTAAATAGTGCAGGGTGCCGAAGCAAAACTAGGAATATTCAGGGATAATGATAAACGACTCTATTATAAAACACGATTAATTTTAATTTAAAAAACAACAAAATGGGAAGATAGACACAAAGCAATAAATTTACTCAATATGGCCACCATTATTTTCAATCATTGTATTATCACGCCTGAGAAACGATTTTCATGTCTTCAAAATAAATTCATCAGACATTTTATTCCGTTCCTCCTCAATAGCAGTCTAAAGCGAACCAATATTTGGATGGGGAGTTTCATTTGTTTTGTGTTCTAAAACTCCCCATATAGCGTAATCAAGGAGGTTAAGGTCTGGACGTAAATCTTGTTTGATTGCTGTCCTCACAGTTTTCTCATGGACTTTCTATTCAATAGCGTGTTATCTTATTAACTATGTGGGGTCTTTCAAAATCACAGTAGTAAGATCAGTTAAAAAGCGTTCTTTTCGTTTTTTTGTTTAATCTTCCACTCTCCCTTTTCCATAAAAAGTTGTCTTTTACAAAAAGATACAAACAGTTCACAAGAGAATTTAAGAAATATTGAGGAGAGTCAAAATATGGTATAGCCAAATGAGGTAAAATCAGTCCAAATATCAATCAGCATATTAAATCAACGGTATTTATGGACCGCCCCACCAAACGGGCAAGTGTGGCACAAGGTCTTTTAAAGGTGAGTCCGAGAGCAGGGCCGTAGCCCAAACGCGTCCGGCATCCCAAAAATGTCCCGATTCCCGGCGGCATTTTTCCTAAAACCTACCCACCACCGAAAAGGGTTAAAGCCTGGGGTTGACCCCCCCCCCCAACGAGGCTCGAGGTATATCCCGAGACGAAACACACCCGACCAGATCCGTGCCGTTGATACCACGGGCGCCCGAAGTGTGACCCATCTACTGGATTCTGTTGATTGAAATCAACCCTCAGCTTATTAAATCAACCCTCGAAGTCTTTAATCGAAGGCTATTCTTGGCTGTGAACCAGTTTATATGTTAGAGTGATGAAAGGACGTTTTGCCACTCTACAACTGAAACTCTACTTGACAGAAAGGAAAAATGTTTCAAAATATTGGGTACCTTAATTCAGAAATTCACGATTACCAACCAAAAAATCTTTGAGATGAGTAACACTTTCTATACAAAATTTTACGATTTCTTCTCCTCTCACACAAAGGTTTTTAATTATTTTAGTACTGCACTTTGGTCAATAGATTTCCTTAATCTTAAATTGTTCCACGGAGATCCTCCAAATAGTCTCTTTATTTTACTCCATTGCTTGTCGTGACTGGGATTCATTTTAGTGACTTGTAATATAATAGCCGAGGGATTTCGGTTCATGCCTTTGAGTTTAGTTAGGCTGAGAACCTTTCGGCACCGCAAATGGGTTAGTTGGGTGCAACATTGAGGCATGTGTTAACGCGGGCGCGCACGGGCGGATGGAGGTGTCACTCAGATGTCACAATAGTCCGAGACGAAACGTGTGACGGAGTGCGAGTGACGTCACGCACCGGAAGTGCGCAGAGGTTTGTGGAGATTTGAAGAAAGTTAGAGAGTTGAGATTAGACACTGGACGAAGACGGTCGACTTTTGGAGCTCGCAGACGCGAGGCGAACGTGCGCCCTATGAATAAGACAGCATAGAAGATTGTGTATCTCCTCCTTACGTCGAAACCTTTAACTCAAAGTTAATAAAAAGGTTTCGTACCTGAACAAGAAGTCGTTACGTGTTTTTGAATTCCGAGATTCCTATGTTCTTTATATGTTCTATCGTTATGAACATTATATGTCTATTTTGCACATGGTCATATTAGTTTATATGACTACGCAACAGACTGACCTTGGAATATCCTTTGAATAATTATCGTTTACCATTTTCTTTGATGAACCCTTTTATTTATACTTGAAAATATTTTAGTAGGGAGAAAATAATGATCAAGATGTGACAAATACGTTGACGGATTTGAATTAGACATTAATCTAGTCAAATTGTTCATGATTATTTTGAAATAGGAGCAAAAAAGGTGAGTGTGTGTTAGGATTAAAGAAATTTATGGATGTAACAGATAGAATGTTCCCCTGGATTAAGGGAGTCTCTTAAAGCTATTAAAATCTTTTTTCATGGCATCATATAGCCTTTTCCCTGTTAACCCTTACCATATTTTCTCATGGCATCACTGTTGATCTTTACAACGATTTGTCATGGTGACATACAGCTTTTTCAGTATTGATCTTTACTATGTTTTTTCATGCTATCAGACAGCCTTTTCATTATTAATCCATAGCATCTTTTTCATGGCTTCTGACAGCCATTTCATTGTTGATCCTTACCATCTTTTTCATGGCTTCTTACAGCCTTTTCATTATCAATCCTTACCATCTTTTTCATGGCTTCTTACAGCCTTTTCATTATTAATCCTTACCATCTTTTTCATGGCTTCTTACAGCCATTTCATTGTTGATCCTTACCATCTTTTTTATGGCTTATTACAGCCATTTCATTATTGATCCTTACCATCTTTTTCATGGCTTCTTACAGCCTTTTCATAGTTGATCCTTACCATCTTTTTCATGGCTTCTTAAAGCCTTTTCATTATTAATCCTTACCATCTTTTTCATTGCTTCTTACAGCCTTTTCATTGTTGATCCTTGCCATCTTTTTCATGGCTTCTGACAGCCATTTCATTGTTGATCCTTACCATCTTTTTCGTGGCTTCTTACAGCCTTTTCATTATCAATCCTTACCATCTTTTTCATGGCTTCTTACAGCCTTTTCATTGTTGATCCTTACCATCTTTTTCATGGCTTCTTACAACCATTTCATTGTTGATCCTTACCATCTTTTTTATGGTTTCTTATAGCTTTTTTATAGTTGATCCTTATCATTTTTTTAAGGGTGACATACAGATTTTTCACTGTTGACCCTTGCCATATTTATTTAAGCAAAATTCCTTTTCCACAACGAAATATTTTTTACGTAGTGAAATAATTCTTTATCACTAAAAACATTTTGTTCCAATAATTCTTTTTTTTTTAGAATAAATTCCTTTTTCTAGAATAAAATCATTTTGCACCAATAAAAACATTTCGCTACAATAAAACCACTTTGCAACATTAAATAGTTTTTCTATAGTCAAATATTCTTACTACTATAAAATCATGTTTTGCATCAAAATCTCTTTTTGACATTAAAATCATTTTGGTGCAATAAAATCATTTTTCTACAATAAAATAACTTTTCTACCATAAAACCTTTTTACTGCTATAAAATAGGTTTTCTAAAATAAAATTATTTTTCTATGATAGAATAATTTTTCTTCTATAAAAATCATTTTATTGCAATAACTTTATTTTATTACAAGTTATCATAAAAAAGGTATTTAACAAGACAGAAATAAAAGCAAAAAACAAAAATTATCTAAAAGAAAAGAAGATTTTAAATAAAGATTTATATAAAATCTGGTTAGGAGAGAAAAAAATCATGAAGTATACAACATGACATGAAAATTGTGTACTAAATTTATGTCATCTCTCATTTATTAAGCACCTTGTCCCAAGACCCATGAGATTTGAGCCGAGCTGAGATTTCACTGGAGTTGAAAGGGAAATGAGCATTTTTCAGGTGTTTGCCATTTTGAAGTCTCTTTACTGTAACCTATCCACTCCCAAATGGAAGCTAAAAACATCTGCTAGTGTTGCCTCTTAAATGCAACTGGTTTCTAAACACTAAACGTCTAACAAAACAGTTTTGCCATTTGGTACTAAACATGTTTTTTTTTTAATTCCATCAAATGTTTCTGTCAATTCTTCCATTAATATTCTCCTACTTTTCTTATAAATTCTACTGTTTTTCATTTTTTTTTTTCATTCCTGTTCATTTTTTTTCCTCTTCTTTTGTATCGTCATTTGTATTCTCTCCTTCTTTCTTGTTTTAATTTTTATTCTTTCTTTTTCTCTTCACTTTTCATTCTCCAATTTTGGCAACTTCTCCAGGATCAGTTTTTAAACGCAGTATATCTCGTTTGAATTTAGTGTTTTCATTCTTCAAGATTAGTTGCTGTACCAAATCTGAAGAGTACAGGCTGCCCAACTATAATTATAAATCGTCATTTGAATTCTCTCCTTTCTTGTTTTAATTTTTCTTCCTTCACATTCTCTTTACTTTTCATTTAGGCAACTTCTCCAGGATCAGTTTTTAAACGCAGTATATCTAGTTTGAACTCAGTGTTTTCGTTCTTCAAGACTAGTTGCTGTACCACCTCTAAAGAGCTCAGGCTGCCCAACAATTAATCAAGATGCTTTAAGATAATTAGTGGAATGCAATCCAGGCAAAAGTACTCCAGAATCAGCAGTTGACCTCAGCACATCCCAATCCACAATTTACTACCACTCAAAAAAAGATAAGAAAAGTGAGCAAGCTGGGTGTTTGGCTTCCTCATGCTCTCAAGCAGAAGAATTGGGAAGATCGCATATCCATAGCGACTAGTCTCTTTTCAAGTCAGGGAACTGACCAATTTCAAAAGAATATCATTAAAAGTGATGAAAAATGTTTTTTGTGACAATATTCAACGCAAAAGGCAGTGAATAAATTAGAATGCATCCACTGTGTTCAACCTCAGTTAAAATCCTGGATTTCAAATGCTGATTTTCTAAACAATTAGGATTTCACTACTTGGAAGAGTGGTGCAACATCATTTTCTTAACATATTTTCATCCCATCTGTCTATTTTCCAGACTAATCTAGGCTTAATAAACATGTATACGGATATCTTTGAGTAGAGATTAATAAAAATTTCTCTTAGGCAATTAATAGTGAGTTCTAACCACATTTAATTAAAGCATGTGTGCATTTACCCCCACTAATCTGAGTCTGATGTGACACAAAGTCCCCTTTAAAGTGGAGTACAGCTGGATTGAATTCAGAGTTTTCCTTCAAGATTGGCAACCATGACAAAGTTGAAGAGTTGTGTCTGCCCTACTATTTACCCATTGCTGAAAGGAGAAGATATGGATTCATGCCTTTCATGAGATTTTTAGATTAATAATCTCTATTCAAAATATGAGTGATTGCTTTACTCAGGTTAAAAAGCTTAGACTGCTTTACAGGGTGCAGAAGCAAAAAATGGAATAATTTCTAAATCGATTTTTAGTTCAGTATAAAAAAACGAGATAAATCTAAATTTTCATGATTAGCTCTATTATTCAAGCAGTTTTTAAAAATAAAAATTCTGCTCAATATGAGTTGGCAAGTAAAGAAACGACAAAAAATCTATGATTTGCTTAACGTCGAAACTTAGCCAAAGTTTCTTTGTCTACCATATACAAAGCAAGCAAAAAAAATACTAAAGAGAGCTTTTTATGGAAAAGGGAGAGTGGAAGATTAAACAAAAAAACGAAAAGAACGCTTTTTAACTGATCTTACTACTGTGATTTTGAAAGACCCCACATAGTTAATAAGATAACACGCTATTGAATAGAAAGTCCATGAGAAAACTGTGAGGACAGCAATCAAACAAGATTTACGTCCAGACCTTAACCTCCTTGATTACGCTATATGGGGAGTTTTAGAACACAAAACAAATGAAACTCCCCATCCAAATATTGGTTCGCTTTAGACTGCTATTGAGGAGGAACGGAATAAAATGTCTGATGAATTTATTTTGAAGACATGAAAATCGTTTCTCAGGCGTGATAATACAATGATTGAAAATAATGGTGGCCATATTGAGTAAATTTATTGCTTTGTGTCTATCTTCTTATTTTGTTGTTTTTTAGATTAAAATTAATCGTGTTTTATAATAGAGTCGTTTATTATTATCCCAGAATATTCCTAGTTTTGCTTCGGCACCCAGCACTATTTACCCATAACTGAAGGAAGAATAGTTGGATTCAAGACTTTCTTGAGGGTATTAGCATCACCTGAAATACAAATGTCCTTGTCTTGGAATCGAACTCAGGTTGCCTATTCCATTTCCTAGGATGATAATCGTAACACTCTAAGCGATTCCTTTTTATTAGTTTTAACTCTAATAATATAATTTTTTTCATCTTCATGTTTCTCAGCATGTACTGCTTCCCTCCTCCTTTTTCTTTTAGTTCAGGCGGCTCCAGATTACAACGACTGCTTCTCTGCAGAGGGGTAAGATCCCTCTATTTACTTCATTTGGCTTTACCACATTTTGACCCTCATCAATTTTTTTGTAAGTCCGCTTGTTAATTGTTTGTATCTTTTTGTACTGTGTCTTTTTTGTATGTATCCGTTAGCACCGGATACCAGAGCTGAATAAATATATTAAGCGCTCATTCTTCTCTGTGTCACATTCACCTCGATGATATAACTTGCCCAGTCAGCTGGGGTTGTAGAATACACCGAATGCACCTCTGCAGAGGGGTTAGACACATCCCAATGAGTGTCCTAGATATGACGCTAAACAATCTGATGGTGAGGTTCCTGTAATGCTGGTGCTTTGGTCAATGCAGAATACTCCTTCATTGTCACGAGTAGATATAAACATACATGTACGTGTATATCTCCTTCTGTGTGTCTGTGTCTGTGTGTCTACGTCAGTATGCTTTGTGTGCTTGTGTGTCTGCATGTGTGTGTCTGTATGTGTGTGTATTTGTCTGTGTTCGCATGTATGTGTGTGGCTGCCTGTGTGTGTGGATATGTTGCTGCCTTTGTGTATTTTTGTGTGTCCGTGTGTTTGTGTGTCTACGTGTGTGTATGCATTTGTGTGTGTATGTCTGTTTCCGTATGTATGTATGTATGTATGTAGCTGCCTCTGTGTACGTTTCTGTGTGCGAGTATGTGTGTGAGTGTGTATTTACACTTTTACTCTGTGTAAGTCATGGTGTGACTGGAACACTAAAAGCATTGAAACATTTTTTTCTTTTTTAAGAACATTCAAATTGTAGACATACTAAAGAATTTCCAAACATGAAGTCTTCTTTTTATAAAGACATTTGTAATTCTATAAAATTATCTATTCAACTGAAACTTAACAGAACTACTTTTAGTGAAATGTTTCACTGTTCATCAAGGACTTTTTTCTGTGAAGGGGTCCATAATAGGAAACCATCATACATAATGTATACTTAACATATTTTCATCGCGTTCGAAATAAATTGACTGAGATGGATTGTAAGTCTGCAAAATTAAATTTACTAAAAAGTCTTCGAGAATTTGTTTCCATCACATTACATCTTAATACAAAATCACAAAGAAATATAGAAAATATAACAAGCCAAGTTGGCTGGAGCTGTAGAATACGCCGACTGCTTCTCTGTAGAGTGATAAGACCCCTGCAACTAGTGTTTTGGATTATACATTAAACAACTGAAGATGAGGCGGCAGTAATGCTGGAGCTTTGGAAAATGCGGAGTATTCCTTTACTGCCATTACTCCCAAGTCCACTCAGTTCTGGAATGGTAGCATCTGAAAGGGTCCTATCTATGGGTCAAATAGAACTGTTTGGCGTTAATTGAGTGCAAATAAATGATTAATGCTAAACTGAATTGTTTAAAATAGAACTGTTGGATCATTTAATTGCGTGTAAACGAATGACTGATATTTAATTGAATTATGAATTATACATAGCAATTGCCCGTGGTGTAATGGTTATTGTCGTAGGAAATGGACACGGCGACACGGTTTCAAATCCTGGACGAGACATAGCGTTTCACATAGCACTAATACCCTTGGGAAAGGTACGAATCCTATTATTCTCCCTCCAGCTAGGGGTAAATAGTAGGGCAGCTTTGGTGAGGCAACTAGTCTAGGAGAAGGAAAACTCTGAATTCAAACCTGCTAAACTCCGCTTAAAAATTGACCTTGTGTCATATCCTGCCCGAGTGGCGCGGTTGGTAAATAGGATTGTCGGAACTATTTAACTTTCTTGAATTGAGTTTACAAATCATATGCATTTAATATCTATGTATAAACCGGATTTGGCATGAACTAACTAACAATGGTTGATATGCCATAAACAAAGCTAAACCAAAGTGGCCTAATTGCAATGTCTGGTATTTTAATGTAACTTGTGATGCAATTAGTGGGGACTTTACTGCGTGTTATGGTGATATACCCTATGACGTCACTGCATTGACCCTCCCCGATACTATAAATTGTGACTGATTCGATAATCGAGACAAGTGAGTCTAGTCAGTTACCAGTAACAGTTACCGTCTGTATTTCCGTAAATATTTACTGCTGTAAACCTAACATCTCTTTGTGTTATTCATTTCTGACCCTTCAAGGGCACAACACTGCATATGTATGAACTGAGATTCTTCCATGAGGTCACTCATTCCGTAATGAGATACCATGAATGTTTTTATAGATTATATGACCGTTTCATTTATATTGACGTGGTGAGTAATTTCTTCACATCGCATATGTTTTTTGTATTTTTTTTTGTACGTATAAACCGGATTTGGCATTTTATAACCTACGATGGAGGTGCCCGTGGTGTAGTCGTTATTGTGGTAGGAAATGGACACGGCAACACGAGTTCAAATCCTGGACGAGACTGATCGCATTTCACATAGCACTAATACCCTTGGGAAAGGTATGAATCCAATTATTCTCCCTCCAGCTATGGGTAAATAGTAGGGCAGACTAGGTTTTTCAGCCTTGGTTAGGCAACTAGTCTAGGAGAAGGAAAACTCTGAATTGAAACCTGTTAAACTCCGCTTAAAAAATTGACTTTGTGTCATATCCTGCCCGAGCGGAGGGGTTGGTAAATAGTATAACCTACGATGGTTGATACCCATAAAACCAAACCAAACCAAACCAAACAACATTGTAAAACCAAAAAGCCATTTTGAACCTAATTGTACTATGACAACCGTTGTCATTTTTTGTGATCGACTGTGAATTTTTTAAAAAGTTAAGTTACTCCACATGTACTATACTTAAACCTGTAAATATGAGAATTTAATTCACTATAAATGATATACAAGCCTGGCTCTCTTACTTTTGCACCCGACGAGGTGCCTTTGATAATATTTATTGCTTTATCCTATCATTTTCACTATTCAACTTATTTTTGGAGATTATTCTTCTTAAAATTTCAGCAATTAATAATCTGCTTTAATGAACTTGGGATTTTACCCCTTTTCTTACTGAATATATTTTCTCACTGAGAGAAGTGACATGCTTTCTTTAGAAATGTTTTGATGAAGATATTCCATGTAAGAATCGTACTTTTTTTCCCCATACTTTATTTCTAACATTATAGTATTCGGTTGAGTCAACAACCGTAAATTTTATTAACTTTGTTTACTTGTGTTTACAAATCATATATATCAAATATCTATATATATATATATATATATATACCAGATTTTTTTTCTTTTTCCCTCTTCTTTTGTATCTCCCACCTGTTTTTTTTTAATCGTCATTTGTATTCATTGCCTCATTCCACGTGTTGCACAATAGATTGATGAGATCTATTTTTAACATGTAGTGTAGCATGTAAATAAAATCCTGAATCGTGAAACATGAAAAATGCTTAAGTTCACCAGTTTGAGGAACAGCTCTTAAACTCTCGGTCAGTCTAAGATCATGACAATCATTGGATGGTTTTAGTCAAGTGACCAGAACGGTTCTAGAGTTAGAATAAGTTAGAGAGAAACATTCGAACTGAGCGGTCGAACGCTCCGTCTTTACTCTTATCATTAACTCTCCGTTTAGGCCGCGCGAATAATGATAAAAAGTCGTCAATGAATAACGATATAAAATGTGTACTCGAAATGGTGGTCGCGTTGTCATTCCGATTCAGCGAATATGAACGGGGATGTTAACACGAAGGGGAAATCAAAGAGACTAAGGCGACAAGACGAGGCCATCTGAAAGGTAACGGCGTCAAATGTAGTACAATCGTTTACAGCGTCAGTAACACTTATCTTGTCACAGTTCTAAATATATTACTATGTTTGTCACAGTACTTCATTATAACCTTCGCTTCGTGACTACCACATTCATTTCCAGATAGTCTGTTTATCAATCCCCTGTCTGCTAACGATGTGTTTGAAAGATCCACAGATAGGGAATGACACAATTTATTCGGAACTTCTTCTAACCATCGGGTTGATTCGTTGGAACAAAGTTACCTGGGTATTAGCAACTGAAAAAATAAGAAGAACTCTCCGTCAACAATTATCAATCATTTATTGGAACGTGTTGGCAAAACTGTAATATGTCCAATATATTTATAGAAATTGTCGCTTTATTATCCAGATATGCTGTTCAATGTTCAGACTGCATATTGTAGCAGACAGAGAGACAGAGAGACTGTAAGGGTCTAAGAACAGAGACGCAAAGAGACACCCTACGACCCAACCGACGTCTAACCCCAACTGACAACCGACTCCCAAACGACTGAATGCCAGCATCTAACAGACTACATCTTCAAAATTCGCTAATTTTTATGTATCTATATTCAGGATATCATTAGTGTGAGGTCATCTCACTGAATTATTTCGTGATTTCACACGTGTCCCTAATTCCTTACCGCGCCTTTCATCTCCCTAATCAAACTTGTAACAAGACATGAATCTATTTTGTCTATATTTGATCTTCCTGTCCTGGTTGCTGGAACACTCGCTTGAACTTTCCAATTTGTCTTACATTTCACTCAAAGATTTTAACTAACTTAACAGCTAACTGAAAAACTCGCGGCCCGACCAAATCAGATTATTAAATAATTAATACTATCAACCATCACTGTAAGTAGTTTATAGAGTAAAATAGACAATCGTATAGTAAAGAACGATACAATTTATGTGCGATTTAAAAGCCAGATAAAGATGCAACGTTGTCTAATTTGGGAACTTATGCTTTGTGAGTTCGAATTCGTCTATAATGCTGTGGAATTAACTAAAATATATTTGTGTGAAAGGCGAACGTTAATCATAATGCAGTAATCAGATGGTTATTCAAGCTCCAAGAACCTCAACAATCAGGCGAGATCAGGTGAGTCTTAAACAGTGGATTCCGAGGCTGTGTTCCAAGCCATAGAGATAAATCCAATGAGGAACAGACAAACTTGGCATCTCACATTCAATTGTTGTTTATCCCCTTTACCACCTGGGTAAAACATCCGTACCTCACGAATTGTGACATGTAACTAAAATTTTGCAGAACTTTTGACTCATCCTAGTTGTACGAGTATAGATTAGAGGACGTAATCTAAACAAAGACACAAGGCTACATTCATGGAGCTCCGAGTAACAATGTAATTTTTTTAACAATAGCGTGCAAGATTATCAAGTTAAAAATCTTTCTGTGGTAAATGCAGTGGTCAGTGACAACAGTAGCTGTAAAATTTCAGATTGTTTATATTTGATAGTTTTTAAGTGGAAACTAAGTTTTACGTCTTTGTCTCAAGGCTGCAGACATCACTAATATCAGAATCAAGTACATCTGTTTTATTTCTCACTTGACAGATCAATTTGCAAATAAATAAACATGACAAGATTCAATTCAAATAAAGAAGTTCCCATTAATTTTCTGAGACAGGGAAAGGTCATAAACGTGTGTATATATATATATATATATATATATATATATATATATATATATTCTGAAGGACAAAATAAATATAATTTAATTTGCAGATGTCAAATGATTGTGTTAGTTTACAAACAGATTAGCAGCCCTCATTGCTTGAGGAACGTTTTTCTTCAGAATTTACCACTTTTCTTGGAGTAACAATGAGAGATTACTTATCATTGGTAACGTAAGATGGAGGTGGGGCAATAAAGTTTCTTTATTTATTATGACTGTTGTTATTCTTTGAATCAGGAAAACAAAGTCAAGAAAAACATTGTGAAAAACAGTTAAAAAGAAAACAAAACTTCTTTCTTTTATGGGAAGGGGCAATAATTTTGTTTTGTTGACTTTTATTTTGTTTTTTAATTGAATCACTGAGAGTTTGCTGGGCAGATAAAAAAGAAAAGAAAAGAAAAGAAAAGAAAAGAAAAGAATATGGAACAAGACTGGTTTTAAAGCATCAACTAAACTTTAAAAAAATCTTCACTCTATTTATATATATTTTTATTTGATTCGTTCTTTTTTATTTAATGGCATATCAACCTTTCTAGGTTATCTACTGACAAAGTCATTCTTGTGGAAGAACAGTAGTGATACTATTTAACCCATAGCTGACGCGATATTGGGGTTCATACCTTTCCCAAGGGTGTTAATTCGAAACTGAATGCATGATGCGGGACCAATATGTCCATTCTACAAGCGTTTAAAATAAAATGACAACGGCTGAGACCAGAAGAACGAAGGCGAAGATATCATGTCGAAAGAGTCAGTTTTTATTTAGCAAGAAATTAGAAAGGTGGTCGTGGGAAATTCCTGTATATGCCGAAAACGTAGATTCGACTGTCGTATAGTTCTTGACGACAGTGAATCTGAATGATACTTTAACAGGTTGCTGGTGCAGCTATTTTGCCAGGTAGTCTGTGGACGGCCCAAGGGTTAAACGTGTCGGGTTGCTGAGGGCAGTTCCTTGTCGTCCTAGAGGTTGATCGACAGCTGATCCGAAGTAAGCTCAGCGCTAGCTACGAGCAAGCAGATGAAATCGGCCAGGGCTACATCTGCAACGTACGTCTGGCTGGTAGTTGGCCAGGGAAGCCGGTCAGGACTGCGTCAGCTGGTCAACTTCTAGTCGGTTATCGACGTTGTCGATACCGGCCCCCAAGCGGTAGTTGACGCCCTGAAAAAGGTATTAGTTTTAGTGTTAAGAGAAGGGGCCCCGAAAAGGGCAGTAGAGGTAGTGGTAGGCAGGCAGGAGCAGCTGGAAGTAGGCAGGAGTAGCTTGGGGGAGCCAAGAACCACTGAAACAGTATAGAACGGCTGTTGCAGTACAACACTTTGGTGCACTTTGGCCCAGCGGTTAGAGTGTTCGCCAATGGCCCGGGAGACCTGGGTTCAATCCCAGGTCGAGTCATACCAAAGACTTTAAAAATGGAACTTGATACCACCTTGCTTAACACTCAGCATTATAAGGTACGGTTCAAGGGTAAAGTGGAGCAATCCAGGGAATGGAGTAGCGCCCTCCCCTACACCTTGGTGTAGTAGCTATCGAAAAGGGAGCCTTCGGGTCACCCTCGACTATGGTCGCTAACTTTACTTTTACTTACACATACTATTGGAAAATATATGATTGATTATCAGCCCATTTCTAATTCCTTCTGTTGGGTATCACCGACCTTTTCAGCATAATGAGCTAGGTCATCTACAATATATGGCAGTAGCTCTAATCCCTCCGGTTCAAATTATTACTACTACTTTTGTTCACTAACTAGAACACAACACCTTCAAACTACGTACATCAGTAAATCGAAGGGGTTCAAAAATGAGCGCTAATTCACAGTAGTGTGCTGATTGAACCCTTTTCTACAAAGGACAGATCATCATCTTGTCGCGCCGTCAGAACGGATATCCCTGACCCTCTCTCGCCACCCTCCCCATCGTTCATCGCTTCCGGTATGTCCCCAGGGCTTCATCCCGTATACTCACAGAGCTGCTGTACGTAGGTTCGATCGGGTCACCCTGCTTTTGCTCGGCCATGTGAAGGGATCCATAGGAATACATCACTTATGAACACGTCCCTACTTCTCCAGCAGTGTCCTGTATGTCTGGTTCGTCTAACTTGGATAGTTTTCGTGATGGGAGGTAGGTGGCCGTACAGCTGCTGCTTTGTGGGGTGTTGCCTCCAGGACTAGTTCAATATTGCTCGCAGCATTCTTGTGGCGTTGCCGTCAAGCTTTTTCTCCAGTCGTTTAGTTAGCGTCCATAATCCAATATTTTCCAATAATACATAACACGCATCATTATCATCATAAACTGAAACCAGTGACCTGGGTTAAAAAACCTGAACAAGACTGTTTTTGTTTTACTTTTCGTTAATGTCCTTTGGAACGTCCTGATCCCCTCTGTTTTCCTTCCAGAATTCATAAGTACTTGAGCAATTTTAGTTATGTAGCATTGCTAAGGTAACTAGTCTGGGGAGATGGGAGACTGAATTCCAACCGGCTGTTCTCCACTTAAAATTTCATATTGTCTAGCATCCTGATCTTGGCGACAGGGTTGGATAACATTACATCAATTTGGGGTACTTCTAATATACTAGTATTTATTGTTTATGGATTAAATCCCTTACCTTCCAAATAGTACTTCTAATGGCCGCTGGTGGTGTAACCAAAATAGATTATATAACGGCACGACAAAATCTCTCTGTCTCTCTGTCTCTCCCTAGTCCGGCCTCGATTGTGCATTTCTAAAAGAAACTGGGAGCAGAGCGATCACCCAACAAACCTCGTGTGGTACCACGCTCAATACCATGCGTTGAAGTATGTCTTGATACAATAACTTCCATTTTATTAAGGACTCTTGAGTTATAGCAAAGGATTCTTCAACTGCAAAGTAGGACTTTTTTCTATAATATATATTTTTAGTAATTCATGAAATTTTTGTTTTTATTCTTTTCTCAAACAATATATATAGTTTCGTTAGTTCGTCGTGATTTTTTTATATTGTTTAGCAAAAGGAAATATAAAATCATAATACGTGTCCTTTGCCATAAAGTGTTCGAATTGTGTCCCACACATTTAAGCAACAGTGAATTTTGCTACTCAAATACGACATTTATTCGAAGACAATTGTTCAAGTTGATACAGTCATTCGATTCACTCTGCCCAATACGGTGTCGTATATTGTTTTTATGATGAAAAATATCTTTATGAAAGTGCATCCATTTGATTTAGCGCGATGAAAGATATCTATTATATTTATTTTTTCCCACCTGTTCTATGCACTGTTGCTAATCTCAAAGAACTGTAGTGAGACGACTACTCTCATCAATATGTCTTTTATTTTGACCTTCGGCCCGAGCAAAATGCCATTCAAGGTGATGCACCGGAAGGAAGTGACACATTCCAATGGCCAGTAATCGAAAGAGATCACGAGGGCGGATTAAGGCTGATAATATGGGACTAGGTGAAGGTCCTACTGTGCTATTACAGAGTGATGCACAGGAAGAGAGTGACCTCTGAACTGCATGACAGTTATTTCCGCTTGATGACGATTAAACATTCGATTTCAAAGATCGAGTGGGCGTCGAACGATTATATAACTCAGTTGAGTTCGACGAGCTCGTGGAGTTGCAGTAGAGTTCGAGTTCCAGTGGAGTCGAGATGTGGTAGGGAAAGCCACGCCAGGTTGAAGGGGCTTGGGGCCCTGATGAATTGGGGTCCAGAGAAGATGCTGATAAGACGCAGTAAAGGAAGCCAACACCCAGCCGAGTGAGCCCCTAGGCCTCCTGTTGAGCATCAAGAGAACAAGAAAGACACAACGTGACGGTCATAACAGTGGGGTCAAAATATTACAGTTTATGTTCGGTCACCAGCTCCCTCTCACACGCAAACTTTGAGTAACCCCTTTTGAACCCTTGCAATAAAATGAGTGGTAAATATTTTATAAAGAAGTCTTCCTGCGTCTTTATCATTGCGTCGGTATGTATCCAGCATATATATGTATATTTCTGCATGAACATGTTTATGACAATACAACATATGGCGGATTCCTTCTTACATAAACCTGCAGTTCTTAACTTGATGGCCCCTCAAGAAGTATAATGAATAATCCGTTAAGCTAGCAAATCATTTCTGTTGAGAACGATTCTAACTTGATTTCGCCATACTTGGCCTTTAGCCAAACACAGCAAATCTTCGGAGATGACTTTAATTCTTGTGATTTCAGACTGGCTAAGTGGTACCTCAATTAGTGTAATAGATGACCGACTAAGCTATGTTTAGTTTGGTTTGGATTATTTAACGGAACGAGTTAGGCTAGTTGATCATCACTAATTAGTTTGATTCTTATGTAGTGCTCAATGCTTCTGGCCTTGTGTCAAATTCAACAAACTTGATATATGACAAAGATTGGCTGTGGTAAGTGTCCCCTTTTATATCCCCTTTTCTGATTCTAACATATTTTGCGATTGGAATATATTGGTTTGTTTAATGTCATATCAGTCCTCGTAGGTTATTTAACGTCAAATCGATTCTTGTCGAAAAAACAGTTGTGTTATTTAATCCATAACTCAGGAGTAAGTGGGGTTCATGCCTTTCCCAAGTGTATTAGTCCAAAAGTGAACGTAATTGCATGACTGTAGTTTTGAACTCACTTACTACGGTATTTCAGTCCAGCACGTTAACCACTGCACCACGGGGAATCCCCACCGTAAAGTATATACTCGGTAATGTCTTGTCATTTGAATGTAAAAGAAATTGCTATATTAGAAAAATTCGCCAAATCATATTTTATTTCTTATTGATTACTACTCATAACCTTTTATTTGGTTTGGTTATATACCGCAGTATGAATCCAATTATTCTTCGTCCAGTTATGGGTGAATATTCGGCAGACTCGGTTCTTTAACCTTGGTTAGCCAACCAGTCTAGGAGAAGGAATACTCTGAATTCAAAGCTGTTAAATTCATCTTAAAAATTGACCTAGTGTCACATCCTGCCCGTGCTAGGGAGTGGGTAAATGCATGAACCGGTTCTGGTAGTTTCCATAGCAACAACCACGTTTTAAGAGCATCATTTTCCTCATTTCTTTTCTATTATAGCTCCGTCGGCTGGGGCTGTAAAATACACAAACTGCATCTCTGCGGAGGGGTAATACTCCCCCAATGAATGTCTTGGATATAACGTGTAACAATCTGATGATGAGGCCTCATTAATACTGGAGCTCTGATGAATGCGGAGTACCCCTTTATTGACATCACTCCAAGGTCGACTTTGGCCCGGAGTGATAGCACCTAATGGGTTCTTATCAATGGATCAAGTAGAACTGTTTATCATTTAAACAGTGTGCAATCAAATGATTTATGCTAAATTGAATTGGTAAAAATAGAACTGTTTGGCCTTTTAACTGGGTGTAAACAAATGCCTGATGTTTGATTGAATCGTTAGTAATACATAGCAATACTTGGAACCATTTAACTGTGTGCAAACAAATGATAATTAGTGAATAGAAATATTCGTATTTGATAGAAATACTTGAAACTATTTAATTGTGTACAAAAGAATGCCTTCTGACTCGTTTAAAAATGTATCTACTAAATGAGTTTACAAATCATTTAATATATGTAAAAACAGGATTTATGATAAACTGAAGTGTTAGAAAAAGAACTGTTTAATCATTTAACTATGTAAACAAGTAACTGTTGTTTAACTGAATTGTTAATGGTACATAGCAATACTTGGAACTATTTAACTTTGTTAACTTATGCAAAGCTGAATTGTTAGAAATAGAACTGTTTGATTATTTAACTTTTTTTATCTGCTAAATGTGTTTACAAATTATATATATTTCATATATATGTAAAAACAGGATTTGGTATTAAATAAACAACAATGTTTGATATGTCATATAACCGAACCAAACTAAACGAAACGAAACGAAACCAAAACAAAATCTAAAGTTTGTGAAGGTAAAAATATATATTGTCTTCGGTTTCTTTCTTTAATGCCATATCAACCTTTATGGAAGAACCACAGTGGTGCTAACCCATAGCTGAGGGTGTAAAGGTGTTCATCATACCTTTCCCAAGGGTATTAGTCTTAAAGTAAAACGTAATAGTGTTATATACCCTACCTATGAACAGTAAAGGGTATGTCCCATTCCTCATATTGTTATATACCCTACCTATAAACACTAATGGGTATGTCCCATTCCTCATACTATTATATACCCTACCAATGAACACTAATGGGTATGTCCCATTCCTCATAAATACATTGGACACTATTGCGAGTGGCAGAAAATATTCCAACTGGCGGTGGTGTTTCTCTCGGTCCAGGCGGGATGACATGGGTGCAGGGGAAGTCCAGCATTCACGCCAAGTGGCCGACCCTCCTCAAGCCTCGGGGGCTATCCTCCCAGGCTCTAGCTTTACTCGGAAGGGCAAGGCTTATCGCGAGGCCCCTGAGGTCTCCCTTTTTAGCGGAATGCCGACGGGGCCCGAGGCATTTTTGGAGTCGCCAAGCGTGTCTGGGCTACGGTTTTGCGCGCAGATCCACCTTAAAAAAGACTTATGCCGTACACGCCCGTTTGGTGGGGTGCGCCACAAATAGTGAAAATATACTAAGTAGTCACAACTAGTAGTGGACACCTTCTTCACGCCGCTGGCAAGTATTGTATTTTATTAGTGTTATAAAGATTTCCGTTTCATTTCCAACCTCCGTTTTAGTTATGCCTCATTTAGTAAACTTTTTGTTAGGTTACAATAAATAGCATGATTGGGGTTTGAACACATTTACTATGACGTCATCATCCAACATGTTGTTAGCCACTTCACCATTGCAACCTTCCACCCCATGGGATATATTTACAAAACAAATGTTTCTGTCTAAGTTTGGCTCAACACTTCTATGATGGATTTTTTTTATTAGTATTTTAAAAATGACAAAAGTTTAGTCTTTATTTTCCTCTATTTATTTTTCTGTCATTGTTTTTCGAAGGATATTTGATCTTTGTCCCGACTGACACTTTTTATCAGGTTATACAAAATGCAACACACACACACATATATATATATATATATATATATATATATATATATATATATATATATCTTTTTTCACTTTTGCACCTGGAGATTGTCGGAAACACATGACAGACTTATAGTATCAACAATCTTAATATCTTTTAGCTTTTATACTTGTTCCACCATGATTAATTTGAGCACTTTTTCTATGCAAAGGCGCTCTTATTAACTGTTCTTTTCTCATTATATATATATATATATATATATATATATAGTATCGTAGAGGTTTATGGTTATTACGAGCTCACTTGATGAATTAGTAGAGGACCAAATTTTTCGGTATGATTAAATAATGCCCAATACCAATGACAGAAATTCACACACACACACACACACACACACACACACACACACACACACACACACACACACACACACACACACATATATATATATATATATATATATATATAACCTTGGACTAAACTATAAGACCACCCTCAAAAATGAAGAAAAAGATATTGTTTACAATTCTTTAATTATGAAAATCAGATAAGGTTAAGAAATATTTAAATTTAAAATAAGAAGATATTTCTATTCATTATATGTATATTAGCATTCATGCTTAATTCTAAAATTTATTTTTGACATAAACATAAGACCACCAATAAAAACTAAAGAAAAAATGACTTAATTTAGTTGAAAAATGTATTATATATAGTCTACGTAATATAAAAGTTATTAGGTTTGGTTTGTTTGGTTTTATGGCATATCAACCTTTGTAGGTTATTTAACGCCAAATCCATTTTTATGTAAATAATCTGTTCTAATGAAAACCGTTCAGTTTAGCATAAGTACAGTTTAATTGTCAAAAACATTTCCATTTCAAACTATTCAAGCAGTTATATGTAATAATTCAGTTAAGTGTAAATACAGTTTTAATGTCGAAAAACAGTTCTATTTGAAATATTTCAGTTAAGCAGAAGCACGCAGTTTAAGTGTAAGTACGGTTTAATTGTCAAAAACATTTCTATTTCAAGCTATTCAGTTTACTCAATTCATTTTAGCATAAGTATGCTTTTGGTTCTATCTAACCCATAGATAGGGCCCTATCAGATGCTACAACTCCGGGCCAGAGTGGACCTGGGAGCGATGGCAATGAAAGTGTACTCCACATTCCCTAAAGCTCCAGCATTGCTGGAACCTCACCATGAGATTGTTTAGTGTCATATCTAGGACACTCGTTAGGGGGGTCTTACCCCTCTGCAGAGGTGCAGTCAATGTATTCTACAGCCCCAGCTGACTGGGCAATACACAGATTTAAATGTCAGACAGTTTTATTTCAGATAATTCCGTTCAGATATTTCAGATAATTCAGTTCAGCATAAGTAGAACACTCGTTAGGGGGGTCTTACCCCTCTGCAGAGAAGCAGTCGGCGTATTCTACAGCCCCAGCTGACTGGGCAATAAAAGTTATTTAAAAAAAGTACTAAAATCATAATTGGCAAAAGAAACAAAATTATCGGAATTGGAGAAAGGCGAGATTAGAGCTCTGAAAAAAGTCGGAAAATCTCAAAGAGAAATTTCGAAGGTCTTAGGACGCAGAAAAAAATCGTTATCCGCAATTACAGGAAAAGTCCAAATAAGTATGAAACAAGAAAACCGACTGGCAGGCCAGAAAAATTATCATCACAATTCAAGAGAAGAATTGTTCGTGAAGTAAAAAAAACAACTTTGTCAACATCAAAAATATTGAAATCTCCATTGGATGCTCCTCGCAATACTAGAACAATTAGAAGGCGTTTAAACAACAAAAAAGAATTAAGCATACTAAAAAAATACATCGTCAAAGGTTAACTATGAAGAACAAAGAGAAACGATTGGAATATGCACATCCATACCAAACGATGAGTGCTAAAGAAAGGCGAATAGTTGTGTTCTCGGACGAAAAGAAATTCAATTTAGACGGTCCAGATAGCTTTCAGAAGTACTGGCACGCAAAAAGTTTTCCAGAAGAGAATTACTTTGAGAATTACATAGTGGAGGAGGATCTCTTATGATCTGGGAGGAGGTGGTCTTATCATCATCAGGAAAACATAAACTATAATTAGTCTGTGGTCGACAAAAAGCAGCAGATTATGTGAAGTTGCTAAATGATTTATCTATCGCACAAGAAGGGCGTCGTCTATGTGGAGAAGAATGGATTTTTCAGTAAGATAATGCTGCTATCCCCGATGCATCAATAACAAAGAAGTACTTGCTTGAACAACAAATAGGACTACTTGACCACCTAGCGTGCTCCGCAGACCTCAATCCTACAGAATATTTGTGGGGATTAATTGTTGTAAAAGTTTATGAAAGAGATCGATAGCACTCAGCAATTTCTGAACTCAAAAACGTAACCTTAGACGCATGGGAAAAATACCTTTGGTTCAACTTTAGAAACTAGTTAATTGTATGCCTAGGAAAAATTTTGAGTTTATAAAAGCTAACGCCGGATTTACAAAATATTAAATAAAAAAAACTTGCCTTCATATTATTATTTCTGCTCATTGGTCTTATATTTACATCAAAACAAAATTTTGAAATTTAGCATGAATGCTAATAAACAGATAAAAAATGAATTGAAATGTCTTTATATTTCAAATATGTCTTTATGCCTTATCTTTCATATTTCTGATTTACATAATTCAAAAAAAGTAAACAATGTCGTTTCTTCATTTTTGAGTGTGATCTTATATTTTTGTCCAGTGGTATTATATATATATATATATATATATATATATATATATATATATATATATATATATAATCAAAGTAAATAAGGACTGTGAATACCCAAAAAATGAGTGTTCAATGCACTATTATTTAATACAAAATATACCTGCAGGGCAACTCATTTTTTTTTTTTTTTGTATGAAAGCAAGATATTTAAAAGTTGTATTTCGTTTCCATTATGAACTTATGTCGCTTAATTTGCGAAATAAATCTATTATGAAAATGGAATACTATTTCTCAATTTCTTGTTTATAATATATATATATATATATATATATATTGGCACACACCAACTCTACTTTTCCATACCAGATAGATATGTGCATATTCTTAGCCATGTTAGCCGGTGAGGAGGTGCTCAGAGTGTAATGGTTATAGACGTACAAAATGGATATGGTGATCCAAGTTCAAATCCTGGTTAAGTCTTTTTTTCTAATTACTTTGGAAGAGTATGCATCCAATTAATTTCCCTCCTTCTATGAGTATATAGAAGGGCAGACAGGTTTCTTTAATCTTGGTTGCCCAGTCGTCTGGGGTTGTAGAATACACCGACTGCACCTCTGCATATGACACTAAACAATCTGATGGTGAGGTTCTAGTAATGCTGGAGCTTAAAGGAATGCAGAGCACTCCTTCATTGTCATTGCTCCCTGGTCTGCTCTGGCCTGGAATGGTAGCAACTGATAGGGCCATATCTATGAGTTAAATAGAACTAACTGCATACTTATTCTAAACTGAATTGTTTGAATAAGATCTGTTTGACTAAACTGAATAGCTTGAAATAGAAATATTTTTGACAATAAAACTCTACTTACATTTAAACTGCATGCTTATGTTAAACTGAATTGTTTGAAATGGAACGGTTTTTGACATTGAAACTGTACTTACACAAAACTGGATTGTTTAATATAGAACCGTTTTGACATTTAACTGTGTGTAAACAAAATTTGTACGTATAATAAACTGAAATAGCTGAATTAGAATTGTTTAAATAAACTGAATAACTTGAAATAGAAATGTTTTTGACGATAAAACTGTGTACTTATGCTAAACTGAATTGTTTGAAACAGAACTATTTGCATAAAAATGGATTTGGCTTTAAATAACCTACTAAGTTGATATGCCATAAAGCCCCCCCCCCTAAAAAAAACAACCAACCGACCATTTAATCTTGGTATGGCAGTTAATCTAGGAGGAGAAAAGCTTTGAATTTAAACTTGCTGCACCCTGCTGAGACGTATATATTACCCCGTTGGCCTCTCTTGTTGTCGAGCCTATAGTCGTGATTCTTCTCACAACAATAATAATGGTCATCTAAATTTGTTAACCAATGTTTTTACTCTGAGGTGACCGTTTTTCTTCCTTGATCCACGTTTTGTGTATTTTTTTTCTATTTTCATCTTTTTGTTTTTATTAGTTTTCTGCCATTTGTATACTCCTTTTCTTTTCCCATTTTTACTAGTTTCAATTCTTTTGATGCAGGTACATTTCCCTTTTACAATCTCGATTCTATTTTTATTTTTGGCTAAGGGCTTTATAATGCCTGTCGATTCATTTTCTTTTTTTTTTTTTCTTTTTAAAAAAAAAAATTCTTATCTTTCTTATATTCTGTAACTAGTTTTGTTTTCTATTAGTAAAAATACAAAACAATGTCAAGAGTCCTTTCTTAGATAACCCTCAAATTTCCCCTTGTTTCTCTCCAAATGTCACTGCCATCAGGAAATAAAGGATGCCCGGGTGGCGAACCAAAATTAGATTCTTGTTCCCTGTGTGTGATATTTAATTTTGATAAGTTTGTCTTTTCTACACGCATAAAACAGAATAGAATAATAATACTTTACTGTTTATTGAATACATCTTCTGACAAATCATTTATTTAACCAAATTTTTAAACGTAAAGTGTTGTATAGTATATTACGCGTATACAAATATACATGGGAACATAATCAAACGACAATGACGATTTCAATAACGAACGAATACACTGCTTTATAAAAATATAAATCTCTCACACTTTATTTTCGAAAGGTGATGTTTGTTGTGTGTGAGAAATGAGTGGAGACAAGTACGGACTGCTATATTGACCCAAACCTTTTCCCTCGACCATAGCAGCACTTCTTTCGCATCTTGGCTTGGGTTGCTCAACCGTTGGTCACTGGGGGCCGCAAAGCTGCAATCTGGTTCTCACGCTGGCATCCTGTCTCCAACTGACTCGAACCGCCCGGGCACCTGGTTATATTATTTTCTAACGTAAACCTGCTTCCGCTATTCTTCCGCTTATTTACACAGGTGCATCTCTTGATTGAAGGCTCTGTCGAGGGTCCTTATATAACAAAAGGTATATAGTTGGTTGGTTTTACGGCGTATCAACCCTTTTCGGGTCATTTAACGCCAAATTAAATTTCAAACAATTCAGTTTAGTATAAGTAAACAGTTTAGTTCTATTTGAGCCATAGATGAGCCCCTATCAGGTGCTGCCCACTCCGGTTGAATGTGCTGGCCTGCAACATTGAAGTAGGGGAGTTCAAACTCTATTAGCTCTATTATGTTCACTTTGAAATGGTTTGAACCCCCTTTTCTCCACTTATATATATATATATATTAGCCAATGACCGAAGAGACCTGGGTTCAATCCCTGGTCGAGTCATACCAAAGACTATAAAAATGGTACTTGATGCCTTCTTAAACACTCAGCATCATAATGTAGGGATCAAGGGTCAGTAGAGCAACCCAGGGAAAGGAATAGCTCCCTCCTCTACATCTCGGTGTAGTAGTTATTGAAAAGGGAACGTTCGGGTCGACCTCGAAAATCGTCAGTCAATTTACTTACCATATATATATATATATATATATATATATATATATATATATATATATATATGTATGTGTGTGTGTGTGTGTGTGTGTGTGTGTGTGTGTGTGTGTGTGTGTGATATAAATGTAAAGTGGATTAATGGTTACGATCAAAAGAAATGGGTATGATGACTCTGGGTGAGATGGACTGTATTTCACATTGTACAAATATCCTTTCGAAATGTATGAATCCAACTATTCTCTATCTAGCTATGAGTAAATAGTAGGGCAGATTTGTCTCTTTAACCCTGATATTGCAATCACTCTAGGAAAATGAAAACTGAATTCAAACTAAATAAAGTTCGCTTAAGAATTAACCTTGAGTCCCATCCTGCTTGTGTGGAGGGTTTGGTTAATACCTATCTATCTATATATATATATATATATATATATATGTGTGTGTGTGTGTGTGTGTGTGTGTGTGTATTTACGGCGTAGATTCTCTTATTAGCATATTTTTGCAGAAAATGACTGACAAATATTTGATATTTTGTTTTTATTGGTCTAATCTTGTTGGTGATGATGATGATGATGATATGTATATATATATATATTCACTATCAGTCAAAAGTATTTGGTCACTTTCAAAAAATGTATTTCTCATCCTAAAAGTATTATGTTTAATGAAACAAGTTAAGTATATCCATGGTTTTATTTAGAATACTAAATACACGTCTCCTTGAGCCACAGTAAATACAAATTAAACCAAAAAATACAAAAAAGTTCTTGAAATTTTATCTATCAAAATGACCCCCATTTGACCGCTACCACTGCTTCGTTGATTCTCAGCATTTTTTCCAGCAAAGACTCAAGATAAACTGAATATAGTTCTGCCCAACTTTCCTGCAAGACTTACAAAAGATAAGCCGTAATTGTGGGTTGTTAAGCTTTGACTCGACACCAGTTCAATGGGATTTCAGTCTGCTGATTGTGTCAGCGAAGACATCATTTGAAGGACGAGCTGTTCCTCTTTGCTTTTAATCTACCTCTGGCAGAGTTTACTAGTATGCTCTGGGTGATTATCTAGCATGAGTACAAATCCTTGACCAACCAGCCGCATTCCAGATGGGATCGTGTGATACTGCAGTCTGCTGAGGCAGCCGGTCTAATTCAATTTACCTTTCATCTAATGCAAATCCCCTACTTTGCAATTGGCAAAAGCTCTGTATACTATAACACAGCCTCTTCCATGCTTAACGCTTGGTATGATACAGTGTGTTGCAGCTCTTTCGCCAACTCTTCACCGCGCATAGACCCTCCTTTTTAATCGAAAGATTTAAACTTGGATTCGTCAGTCCAAAGGATCTTATTCAACTGCTCTACTGTGCAGTCTTTGGGGAGCGGGGTCATGACCCACTGAAGCATTTTGACATTGTTTTGCTTCTTCCACAGAGCTTTCTTGACAACAGTTCTGCCATATAGGCCAGCTTCATAGAATCTTCTCCTCACAATGGAAGTTGACACACGTTTTTTCACGACATATGTTCACTTGTGCAGTGATGTTTAGAGTGGTTAGCCTTCTATCACGTAACTAAAGTTGGGCTGCCCTGAAAGATTTGTGGGTCTGATCCGTTCTCTTCACAATGGAGTGAAGGCCAGATGAAATTGTCCTCTGCTCTTCTTGTTGCTTTTGATCGACCCGTCCTTCATATGATCTTATTTTGTCATATTTCCTGATGTCTCCAAACAGTATAATTATGCTCAGTACAAAAGAAATAAACGCCTTCAAATCAATTTTTCAAACGATATCTGGATATACTAAGGTCAAAGTTACTGAGGAAGATTCGTATTTAGTATAACAACTAAAAACGTTCTGGGGCTTAACTTGTTTTATCATAAATAAAATTTTTAGGGTGAGAAATAAAAAAAGTTGAGGTTGGCCAAATACTTTTGACTGGTAGTATATATATATATATATATATATATCCAAAGTGTATGGGAAAGTGAAATACCTCAAGACTGAGGAGATGCGATACTTGTGTCTTTGTATAAGAAAGTTTCGAAGTCGAACTGCAGAAATTTTAGGGGCATATATCTGCTGTCTATTGTTGGAAAATTGTTTTCAAGAATAATTTTAAATAGATTAGTCCGCACAATTGTCAATGGAATTCTACCAGAATCACAGTGCGGTTTTCGTGCAAGCCGTGGAACTGGATATGATTTCCAGTGCTCGGCAATTGCAGGAGAAGTGCAAAGAACAGAATCTTCCATTGAACCAATGTTTCATTGGCTTATCAAAGGCTTTTGATACTGTCAACTGATCAAATCTTTGGAAGATCTTACTGAAGTTGGGCTGCCCAGAGAGATTTGTGGGTCTGATCCGTTCTCTTCACAATGGAATGAAGGCCAGAGTTAGTTTCGACGGCACTCTATCTGAGGAAATGTCTATCAACAATGGGGTCAAACAGGGTGACATTTCTGCACCTATGTTATTCAATATCTACTTTGCCATTGTCTTTCTCGTAGCCTTTAATGACAACTCTACGGTATCTACATCAGATATCGGACATATAGCAGTGTTTTTAATGTCCGTAGACTACTCTCTCAAAGAAAAGTCTCTTCTTCATTGGTGAGGGAGTTGCTCTATGCGGATGACTGTGATATTGTTGCACATTCTGAAGATGAGTTGCAATGCTTTATGAACCATTTTGTATCTGCATATAACTCATTCGGTTTAAAGATCAACCTAAAAAAGACAGTTGTCATGAACGATCCAGAACCCGGAACGCATTATATAGAACCAACTATTTTCGTTGAAGATAACAAATTAGATGTAGTGCACTCTTTTGTATATCTAGGCAGTACCCTCTCTGAGGGATGCAACCTCGACAGGGAAATCTCATTCCGCAATGAAAGGGCTTCTCGGTCTTTTTCAGCACTTAATAAACATGTGCGTTCCAAACATGGTATCAAGTTATATACGAAAATCATTGTGTATAAAATATGTGTTTTGACGGCCCTCCTGTATGCAAGCGAAACTTGGACAATCCATAAACACCAACTCAAACTTATTGAGGGTTTCCATCAACGGTGTCTGAGACAGATACTTTATATCAAATGGCAGTCCCATGTTTCAGATACAGAAGTATTAAGGAAAGCAGGGCTACCAATCGTCCAGTCGATGGTAATGAAAAGTTGTCTCCAATTGGTTGGTCACAATATGCGTATAGATGACGGCCGTCTGCCAAGGCAATTATTTTATGGTGAAATGAGGGAAGGAAAGAGAAGTGCATTAAAACCGAAGAAGAGATTTAAGGACACAATAAAATATTACCTGAAACAATCTGGACTATCTGTGGACCAATGGGAAAAATGGCTTCAGATAGAAGTAAGTGGCGGAAACTGATTCACGAAAGCATAGAATCCTTTGAGAATAGCCGTATGCAGTACAACGCTTACAAACGTTTGATTCGCAAAGGCGAACAGGGTCCAACACCGGGTCCACAAAGTCACCACGCTAACTGTGACATATGCGGAAAATTGTGCCTATCTCTTGCTGGTCTCAAAAGCCATCTGCGTAAATGTGCAAAATCTATCTTGCACCCAAATAATGTCACTGCAAACAAAACCGAACGGTTGTGCCAATTCTGTGGCAAAATCTGTCGCAGATAGGATGGCCTGAAGAGTCACCTACGAATACATACAATTTAAGGGGGAGTAGAGGAGGAGGAGGAGGTGAGATAAAAGAGGTGGTCACATTCGAAACCATCATATATATATATATATATATCCTCTTGCTCACCTACAAGGTAAGACCAATAAAAAGAAAACATCAAATATTTGTCATTTTTAGCAAAATATGACAAAAAGAGAGTCTACTGTGTATATACCCCTCCACCCAAGCAGGATGTGACTCAAGATCAATTTTAAGCGAGTTTTAATTGGTTTGAATTCTCTAGTAGTGTATATAGACGTGCCCGTGGTGTAATGGTTATCGTCGTAGGAAATGGACACGGCGACACGAGTTCAAATTCTGGACGAGATTGATTGCATTTCACATAAAGGTATGAATCCAATTATTCTCCCTCCAGCTATGGGTAAATAGTATGGCAGACTAGGTTCTCAGCCTTGGTGAGGCAACTGGTCTAGGTGAAGGAAAACTCTGACTTCAGACCTGTTAAACTCCGCTTAAAAATTTGACCTTGTGTCATATCCTGCCCGAGCGGATGGGTTGGGTAAATATGATATAGACGTGCATATCAAGATTGAAAGTGGGAGTTCCTGTAGCATAGTTGCTAACGCGTCGGATTATACCATCAGAGAAACTCAGATTATTGCATTTACTTTGAACAAATACGCTTTGGAAAGGCATCATCATCATCATCATCATGTCGTGCTGATAGCACGGATATCCCTGACCCTCTCTCACCACTTTTCCCTATCGTTCATCGCCTGAGGCAGGTCTTCTGGACACCATCCCGTATCCTCACATAGTTGCTGAATGTATGTTCGTGCTGGTCGTCCTGCTTTTGCACGGCCATGTGTGGGGGTCCATAAGAGTACATCACTTATGAGTTCGTCCCTGCTTCTCCAGCAGTGTCCTGCATGTCTGGTTCGTCTAACTTGAATAGTTTTCGTGATAGGAGGCAAGTGGCCGTACAGTTGGTGTCTTGTGGGGTGTTACTGCCAGGACTTGTTCAAGATTGTTCGCAGCATTCTTGTGTAGTTGCTGTCTAGCTTCTTCTGCCGCCGTTTTGTTAGAGTCCGTGTAGTGCATCCATATAGCAGTATCGATGCGACCGCTGCCTGGAAGAAATTGCGCTTCATTTTATCGGTTAAACTCACTTATCCTCACAGCTATATGTTAAATAGTACAACGACGGTCATTCTACAAGGATGGTGTGGCATTAAATAACTCACGAAGGTTGTAATGCCATTTAGCAAAGAAACCTGACCAAACCAAGATTAAAAGATAGATTACTTGCAGTATGTTTTCCTTACATTTGTATGTATTCATATTATATCTTCATTTATTATTGATTGCATTTCCTCTTGTAGGCATCAACAATATTGCCTGATAGATAGATATAAAAAGACGAGGATAGATAGATAGATAGATAGATAGATAGATATGAACAGACTGAAATATATATATATATATATATATATATATATATATATGTGCGTGTGTGTGTGAGTATGTGTTCTGGGAGTGTCCATGTTATAATTACAAATCGGTTGTAATGTATTGATAAGTAGATGATTGATAAGAATAGGTTCCGATAAAGAAATAGACAGTTTTATATATATATATATATATATATATATATAGAGAGAGAGAGAGAGGGAGAGGGAGAGGGAGAGAGACAGAGACAGAGAGAGACAGAGATGGATAGATAGCTCGGCAAAAACTCAGAAAGAAAGAAAGAAAGAAAGTTTACAGAACTATTGATTGATAAAAAAAAAAAGCTACAGATAAATATATAAAACAAATGATTGTGGAATTCTTTTTCAGTAAGAGCACCTACCCTTGAGCTCCTCCAATATAATGAAATGAATTGTGTCAGTTGAAATACTCCAAAAGAACTATCACAGAATCATCGGGTGCAACCGGCACTTATGTGGCAATGAGTCCTCAAATTCTCTATTTCTGTCAGTTTTGTTTTTCAGCAATTGGTTACCAGTGTAGAATCTACTTGGTAACTGAATCTCAAATCAAAAATTAATTTAAAATGAACATATATATATATATCAATCCACAACAATATACATTCAGAAATACACATATAAATACACACCTATGTAAGTATAATTAGCAATCTGACTCTCGATATAAACACACAAACACACACACACACACACACACATATATATATATATATATATATATATATAATCTTGGATTGGCGTTTGAGTCAACAGGGTTTCGATCCCAGCTTCGAGAATCTAGCCTGTCTAGCCACACTGAAGAGTTCTGATAGAACGAAACAGATCTGTCTTTGGATGACAATATATATATATATCAAGCTGGGATCGTCGAAACCCGTCCAACATAACATTAGACTGAAATTGGTTTCGACACCAGATTGAAGCGACCAACGCGTTCAGCCATACTTGAAGCATATGTATACTCCGCTAAGTAGATAGTATCTTTTGAGAGACGTTTTCAGTGGCTCAATCCTAACTTTCACGTTTATACAAGAACATTGATACAATTTTGTTAAATACTGTAAAATTTTCTATTTTATTAATGTTTTTTCTTGTAATTTAAACTATCTGGTCCACAAGTTATTTTGCCTTTTAGAGTTTTTACAAAACTTTATTTTGTTTTCAGCAAGTCGTTAATATTTGTTGTATTACGGTTTATAATAATGTAGAAGACTTCCTTGATACATTTAAGTCCACGCGTGAAAACCATTGGTGAAAAGTTTTACTTGTCTTTTGGGGGGGGGGGGTTTATTTGTGGGGTAATGAGGCTGGAATGTCACGGGCAAAGGCGAGGCTGTGTTACCGTTTGAATATCTGACTTCATATTTTGGTTATTTTATTTTACCCCCACGTTGACAGGTCGGTGTAATGCCTTGCCCAAGAATGTCCCAAAAGAATTACACCAAAAAAAAAGACAGCAAAAGATAAGAGACGAAGACGTTTCTTTTATACTTTCCTTTATTTACTGGGTTCAACAACCATTCCGTGGATGAGGGAGTTTTTCCTGAATACATTGAAATGGTTGAATCCCCCACTTAAAGTGTCAAAAATACGTTAAATCGTTTCATGCAAGTATTTGTCCTCGTTTGATATTTCGGGCTTCCATAAGGGTTAGTTTTCTTTTGGAAGTTTGTCAAAGTCCGGTAAGAGTTAGTCTATAGTTCATCTGTGGTCTTGTATATTTCAGCATAATGCTGACCATGAGAGAGCTGCTACTGGGTGAAAGGGGCTAACCCACACTTTGTCCAAAGACGTATGCGTGGTACCCAGACACGTCAGCAACGATGTTGTCAAAACGCTGGTCACTACCTTAAAGAGAAAGAAAATCTGTTCCCCTTTGTCAAGAGGATGTCTTTTTTCTTTACGCATGCGTTATCCCCTTTTCTTGTTAGGGACCTCTGGGAGTTTCCGCAAATTTAAGAGTTTTCTTTTTATTTATTTTTTTTTTAATTTGATTTTAAATTTTTTTAATTTATGTATTCGTTCCCTACAAATTCACAGCAATGCTGAAGCTAAACAAAAGTCCATAGCTTCGTTTGGAGACAAGAGAAGTCTCATCCATTTGAAGACGGAAACTATAAAACAAAAGAAAAAAAATGAACTAAAACTGGGAAAAGGTTCTTAATTCTCACGTGACCAATGGACACTTGCTGTCCAAAGACACGCCCACATACCTAAGGGCAGGCATTTGTTTATTGTTTCCTTGCAAGCGTTTTCAATTTGATAAGGTTACAATCGGTACTTGAATGAAACAATAACACAAGAAATGATATCTGATCAGAAAAACTGTTTAACAAAACGTAAGAAACTATTTCATCTTCTGTGTGTAAAAGACACATTTTTTCCAGCAAACAAACAAAAGGATACAAGTAGACTTTCAAAAAAACAACAACCAATCACTTAAAATCAGTGTTATCAACCAGAGGTTTTGTAACTGGGAATGGCATATAGAGATGATAAGAAAAAATATACTTTTACTTTTGTTTGGGTGGCTTTCAGGAACAATCTTGAAATAATCTGTGGAAAAAGAAAGTCATGCACGAAGGATTATATGATGTAGATATATAATTCTCAGAGACAAAGCTTGCTTTATGAGTTTCTGTGGTGAAGCCTAATCAAAGGTAAGGGCTTGTGTGGGGACTGGGACAGAGAAAGAGAGTTAGGGAGAGAGAGTTAGAGAGAGATATAGAGAGTTAGAGAGTGAGTGAGATTTAGAGAGAAATAGAAAGCGAGAGAAATAAAGAGAGAGAGAGAGTTAGAAAGAGTGAGAGACTGTTTGAAAGAGAGAGAGAGAGAGAGAAAGAGAGAGTTAGATAGAGAGAGTGAGTGAGATTTAGAGAGAAATAGAGAGCGAGAGAAATAGAGAGATAGAGTGAAAGAGAGAGATTTAGAAAGAGTGAGAGAGAGTGAGTGAGAGTTAGAGAGAAATAGAGTGCAAGAGAAATAGAGAGAGAGTGTGAGGGAGAAAGAGTTAGAGAGAGAGAGAGAGAGAGAGAAAGAGAGAGAGAATAAGAGTAAGAAAGAGAGTGATGCTACAAAGGAAAGTAAATAGTAAGAAAGTAAGGATAGGGGGACTGAAAGTGACATCTGCAGGAGAAATTGATTGAACACTTTTGAATAAATATGCTGAGCGAACTGTATTTTACCTATTAGAAAGGTATATCTCCCTATATTAATAAATAAATAAATGAATGAATAAAGATAGATAGATAGATAGAAAAAAATGATAACATGGTAATCCAAGTAGAACGAAAGATTCATTGAGAAGCAAAGTCGACACTTTAGCGTTTCGGTTCTAATGAACCATCATCAGGTCTATGAGGGATGATAATTGTGATGTTAAATCAACGATGGATGTGTAAAAAGTGCAAAATATAAAAACCTTGGGAAAATTTGCTTCTCAATAAATCTCTCTTTCTACTTGGATTACCTTGTTATCAATTTTTCTTTTATAGGTGAGCGAAAGTATTTTTGCTATTTATGGACCCCGACTATTTAATGTTTAGTTTGAAATTTAGAATTAAGGGTTTGATATTTATGCTTTCCCACAAGTTTAATGTTGAGGTTTAATATATAGTTTGGTGTTTTAGAAAAAAGGTGGAATAGGGCATGATATAATATAGACATAATATAGGCACGTGGAAAAAGTGGTAAATGAAGGAAGCCAGTGAAACCAATGAGTGAAGATATGAAACAAATAAAAGTTGTAAAACGGCGCGGACAAAATGAACATATAAAACAAGGCGACGAACAAAAACAAATTTATATTCTACAACAATAAAATTTACATGGATACCTAAAAATTATTACTAACTCTACTAACATAATAATAGTGTGTGTATATGTGTGAGCTCGTGTGTGTGTGTGTGTGTGTGTGCGTGTGTGTGTGTAACACAACTAAGCTACAAAAAGAATTGCAAGTTTAAAATGTCCTTTTTTTATGGTTAGAAACGGGCAGTTTCACAGAGACGGAAAAAAGGGTCTCATAGTCCTTGTATATGAATGTCTGCGAGGCCCATTCATGGTGTTGCTTTTCTCTACTGTTGATTCACGCTGAAAGGAGCGTGTTGCTGCTGCGAAGAAATTTGGTCAAAGAGAAAGAGGGTGCTTGAAGACGACGTGTTTATAGAAAATACGCGTCTCGTAGGTGGCTCAAAGACGCAGGACTTGAATTTACGCGCGCCGACGTAGTTTTAAGCATATCACGTGGTCTTCCTGGCCAATGGTTTCCCGAGATTGAATATTGAGCGTCCGCCATCTTTGTGGGAACAAGTGGCATACCGCCCAATATAATTTATAGGAGTATAAAGTCATATACTTTCGATATTATCGGATTATAATTCATTACAACTCCCATTCTGTCCTATTGACGAACAACATCCAAACCCATTCTTCCACTCCGATATTTCAGATGGATGACATCAACATGTTTCGTAGATGCAAAGACCTACTCATCACTGCCCATTCCTTCAAAAGCAGGAGGACTTTTCTAACTAACTATATGCAAGAAAAATCATACCTACCAGTATGCCCAGCGTTCTTCACCCCCTACAACATTGTGTCGCATTACACACGTCAGCATTGAACAATACTTTTCTTAAGCTTGTAAGTCTTTGCATTAGAACTTCTAATTCTAAAGACCTTTTTCACGAGAACATCCCTTCAAACAACTCTTTCTTTTATCTTATGCCATTCTTGTATTAATTCTGTTAAGTTTGCTCTTATGGCGTGGTGTGTAAAGGTTATTGTTTAACGCTATATTTTTTAAGGCACACGAAATGAATTACGAGACTTTTCTTTAACAACACACAACAGCGAAAGTTTTTATTTGCAGCTTTGAGGAGGTTTGTTCTTGGTGCTGCAAGACTCGTGGTGTTTAGGCTTGCTGGATGTTTGAGACGAAATGGCTTAGCGGGATGCTGGAAATGGCAGCGTGTCGTTGGACGTGTGAGGGAAGTATTCAAAGTCACAGTGTAGTTTTGTGTCGAGAGCGGAGTGGCGCTCGGATCGACATAGTAAATTTTTGTGGTACTTGTGGAAGGCATGCTGAACGTATCTAATTCATATTCAACTGGGATTCCTTGGTCTAAAATATATTAGACGCAAAGAATCCATAAATTAGAAGGTTCCCTCGTTGAGTGTCCATGTTGCTGCTGCTAGGGTTTAAGCCACAGTGATATGTCCGCACTGGGTGGCTTGTTTAGCTATAAGGCATCGCTAAGCAGGGGCGACCAGAGACATGTCCGTTCTGGTCGCCGTCTCAAGCCGAAGAGAGTGTGTTTTGCCGCTCACCCGTTTTACTAGCCGGAAATGAAGGTCCGGGCTGAATGGGATAAGTCATCCTGATTGGGTGAAATTCAGTGTTGAATTAAATAGCGCGCCAAAACAAAATACGAGATTTTTCTCTTCTCTACACTCTGCCAAATAGAATATGTCATTGTTAATTCGTCGTGAATTGCTCTCTTTTAATCTGCTAGAGGAACTAATAAAACTATCTTAGCACCACGACTACTCAAACCTAAAATCCTCAATGAAAGAAAAACGCTGAGTCACCCATGACATCAGCTAACAACAACGTCATGCCAACGTTTATGAGTGAATTTCTGTTATTAACACACGAACTATTAAAACTATCTTAGCCACCACGACTACTCAAACCTAAAATCCTCAATGAAAGAAAAACGCTGAGTCACCCATGACATCAGCTAACAACAACGTCATGCCAACGTTTATGAGTGAATTTCTGTTATTAACACACGAACTATTAATTCTGCCATCTGTTTGGAAACAGTTCGTAACCACAGGATAAAATACAGAGTATTTAAAAGCCCCTCACCGAAGTACCATGAGATACCCAATTATTACTTATATTTGAAAGAGAACCTTCCTGTACGCGATAATACAGAAGTCCCTTCACTCAGAAACAATATCTCACAGCAATATAAACATAGTCAGTCAGTGACCACAACCAAGGAATCGCCGGGCATACGTACCCAGAGGAGAGGAATCTTTTCCTCTCCCAGCACCAAGCGGCCAAACGTGGGATCTGTGCCTTTACCGGTACCCAGCATCCAACGTAGAATCAAACCAATCACAGCTTCATACCCAGTCCTTTTCAGAGATAATTTCAGAAAGTCATAAAACAGCTCTTTTAAGAGCTATTTCAGAAAGTCTCCCGGTCTCTTCGCTTACACCCCTTTGCAGATACCACGAGATGATGACGCAACAGCCAGCCGCACTTGCAACAAACTAGCAGCACCTGTTCCAGTTGCACCAGATGGCAAAAACTTTCAGTATGGCTTCCAGCAGCACCAAGCAGCAGTCACCTGTATCACCAAGCAGCAGAAACTTGCAACAACAGTGCCAGCATCACCCAATCAGTAGACACCTGTATCACCAAGTAACAAGAAGCTGCATTTTCCGTTGTTGCAGACCAGATCATGAAACATCACCCTAGTCCACGAGCGACAATCCTGCTTGGACTAGCATCAACATTTCGAGGCAACAGCGACATAACCCCAATTAACCAAGGACTGAATAAACTAGTACAACAATCATACTGCCTCTGCAACCGATGCGTACATGTCTTAGACTTTCTTCAGCTACATCTACAACCTGTCTATGCAGCTACACCTACGATCTGCACCAAGCAATATGAGCATCTTCAAGACCATCCTGATCTTCTAGATGCGATGTCACCAAGAACTTATAAACAGCTGAGTCTACGACATTTAACAGCTCCAACTTTCAATGCTATGGAGACTACACTCACATTATACGGTAACTGTGATTCCACACCCACGTACACCTTTTGTGTATGATTCACACAATAAAGATCTGATATTAAATGTTATCTACTTGACCTTGTCATTTGTCTTGACCTCTATCCATCTATTCACAGATGTAAATGTTTTCGGGATCAATGCAATTATCGGTCCCGCAACAAAACCAAAGTTCATTTTCCCTGCTACAATAGAAACAGTGAAATAGAATGGTCCTAGTAATAAAGCTTTAATGTTAGCAAAAGTTTTGGTTCTGCCATCTTTGATTAAAAATGGAAAGTCTACGTAAGATTAACGTTAACGTTCTTCTTTTCAAAAAAATAATCTACTAAGATTATCAACATCAGGGTAAATAAAGAAAATATATTACCGAAAAATATTCGGAGGATGTTTTATTAGATTTCCTCTTGCATGCACATTCTTCAAGATTCTCAAAAATGTCTTCCCCGCTCAAGAAAAGAATCATAAAAACGAGACCATATCATTTATTTAGAACATTTTTTAGATGATTTACTCTCAAAAGATTCAACCACTGATCTAAATGTTATTATTTTAGTAGCTCTGAGCACGAACTTTTAACAAAGATTTCTTTCCTCTTTCCACTGGTACTCTAAAATGTTATAAGGAGATTCTCCTGGTGTACTTTTATCTGAGCAATTTAGTTAATTCATTTTTAGTTTGATAGGCCCTATTGAACTTTTACCATTGTATAACCAGGGAGCCATATTATGGCACCAGCTTACCAATAGAAACTATACAGGAACTATTCAAAGGAAATCAAATTTAACATCCAACCAACTTAAAGGTTTCCATTGCTGGTTTAAATCTAAATTTGTTTTTATCTTAGATTCGTCGCTAACAAAAAATGTTGAGCATGATTAGTCCTATTCAATTTCCTGACTGTATCCCCTAAAAAGGGGTAGTACTCTCACAAAAAAAAAACGACGTGTTAAGGTTGCATAGCTTTTTCTCGGATGATCGCCTAGCGCCTATTTCCTCACTTCCCCTTGTTCTTTAATCGTTCTGTTTGTCACCTTTTTTTTCATTTTGATTGTATCTCTTTCATGTAGGGATCTTTGATATTGTTTGTTGTCTTCTGTAGTCATCAATTATTCTGACTTCTTGGCTGGGATGATATAAAACTCTGAAAACTCTTAATTCAAACCTGTTAAACTCCGCTTAAAAATTGACCTTGTGTCATATCCTGCCCAAGCGGAGGGTTTGGTAAATATGGATATGAGGAGACTTATGATTTCACGACATAATTTCTGCCGGGTGGTATGCAGGAAAAGAGGAATTTCTCTAACCGCCACCAGATCCTATTTACCAACCCCTCTGCTCGGGCAGGATATGACACAAGATCAATTTTTAAGCGGAGTTTTCCTTCTCCTAGACTTTTTGCCTTACCAAGGCAGAAGAACCCAGTCTGTCCTACTATTTACCCATAGCTGGAAGGAGAATAACCGGACTCATACCTTTCCCAAGGGTATTAGTGCTATGTGAAATGCAATCAGTCTCGTCCAGGATTTGAACTCGTGTCACCGTGTCCATTTCATTGGACGATAGCCATTACACCACGGGCACCTCCACCGCCACCAGATGTATGTCCAGAAAAATGGGTATGCAAGCTGCAAAGATGTATTAATGAATTAGATGCACCTTGTTCTTTGTGCAAGAGAGTCAATCATGAGTGCATATGACAATGCACTATTTCTTTGGAATGATGCATCTGGTAACTTGATGGGTATTATAGCAGTGCATGTTGATGATTTCATAATCTGGAAATGATAAATTTCCGAGGAATGTGATCTGAGAATTAAAAAAAATATTCAAAGTTGGAACACATGAAAATGGAACTTTCAAATTTTTAGGATTGAGTGTTAAGCAAACAGAAGATGGGATTACTATAGACCAAAATCTATATGCTTCATCTATATCCCCAACAGACACATAGAAAGGAAAGTCCTTAAAAGTCAAAAGGAGACAGATCTACAAAGACTGACTGGTCAAATGATATGGGTGGCCACTCAGATTCGACCTGATGTATCATTTGATGAGTGTAGAATAAGCAATACTAGAAAATCTCTGAAAGTGGAATTACTGTCATTAAGTCATTACTAAAATCAAAATTAAAGATAGGTTCTATATCCTTTCCACAGCTGGGAAAATATTCAGATCTGAATTTAGTTTGCAATTCAGATGCCACCTATGCTAATTTGGAGAACAGATCCTCACATGGTGGTTTTATCATCTCTTTGGCAGAATAATGGCTCCCATATGCTGGTCATCAAAAACACTTGACAAAGTAAATAAGAGTCCATTTGCCTCAGAGACTCTTGCATTCAGTGAGGCAGCTGAGATGGTGTATTGATAGCTACCATGCTGCAAGAGATATTCAGACTATGTAGGGCAGTCCTTTATAAAACAGACAATCCATCTTTGGTAGAAACTTTAAAGTAATCAAATCTTGTGAGTGAGTGGTGTCTAAGATTGATGTGTGGCTACAATGAAGGAAATGATGGTGAAGAAAGAGATCCAAAGTGAATGAATTTGGGAGTGAGAACATGTTGCAAATTGCCTGACAAAAGTGGGGGCCTCTTTTGATATTCTGAGAGATATGCTACATAAAGAAATTCTTCACAAGAACACAACAGCAATGTTGGAGCTTGATTTATCTAACTTGGTTGCTTTTTATATATGCTTGTCTCCCTTGTTTAGTTGTCATTGCTTACTAATAAATATTGCATTCAGCCAAGCATGTGTTGTGTCAGTGTTGTAGCATTAGCGAAAGCATTCCCTCCTGTGAAATTGTGTCTCCAAAATATTGAAAAAATTTTAGTCATCCTAGTTTTTAAAATCATTAAGACAAAGAAAATAAATGATGCATGGCCACTTACTTCCTATCTCTAAAACCATTCAAATAAGATAAACAAGACATGAAACACTGCTGGAGAAGCAAGGAAGAACTCATAAATGGCATTCTCTCATAGACCCCCTTCACATGGACATGCCCGTGTTGGCCAAGCAACAAAAACCTACCTACAACAGCTATGTACAGACATAGGATGTAGTCTGGAAGAGCTCCAAGGAGTAATGGATGATGAGGACGAATGGCAACAGAAAGTCAAGAAATCTGTGCTAGCAGCATGACTTTATGATGATGATGATGATGATGATGATGATGATGATGGTAATATATCAAAAACTAATATTTCAAAATAATTTTTATAATGAAATAGTAAGATATGATATTTTTTTTATATTTTTGGTTTGGCAAAAAGAACCAGTTGGTACAATGATCGGTTGATGATGATACAGCTCTTACTTATTGCTACATAAAAATAAATATTATTAATCCTTTTGTACAGTAATGTTGCCTTCAGACTCAAATTCAATAGAATGAGAGTAAAATTGATTCTCAGGTGACAATGATGAAAGGCTTTTAGATTAGACCATTTTTAACTGCTTTCAATCTAAATTGTCTTTTTTTATCACTGATTATTAAATGGTGCACTGAATTAAACTTCCTTCAGTTTAATTAACATCAGAAGTCATTAAGTCCATGAGTTGAAGTCATACCTGACAATACAAAGCTTTGTGACAACATGATTGAATATCTATCTTGCAAAACAGGTACAGCATATGAAATATCCCCGCAAAAAGAAGGGAGTTGCCATGGTGTAGAAAATACTATTTTGTACTGTGACATCATAGTTAGGAAGTTCAAACTCTTATCGTGCTAATACATATTTACCAACCCCTCCACTCCGGCAGGATATGACACAAGGTCAATTTTTTAAGCGGAATTTTAACAGGTTTGAATTCAGAGTTTTTCCTTCTCCTAGACTAGTTGCCTCACCAAGGCTGAAGAACCTAGTCTGCCCTACTATTTTAACCATAGCTGGAGGGAGAATAATTGGATTCATACCTTTCCCAAGGGTATTAGAGCTATGTGAAATGCAATCAGTCTCGTCCAGGATTTGAACACGTGTCACCGTGTCCATTTCATTGGACGATAACCATTACACCAAGGGCACCGGTGCTAATATGCTCACTTTTGGACTAATACACATGGGAAAGGCATGAACTTTCTAATCCCTACAGCTATGGGTTAAAAAGTACCTGTTTCTATTAAAAGGATAGCTTTAGAATTAAATAACTTTTATGATTTTAAGGTGGGGCTTCTGTGAATATCCACGTAAAAATGATACCAGAACCAAGTGGAACGTTAACTAATTTATCTAACAAGTTACGCTAAAAGTTGATAATGAATGAATCACTGGATGTGCGATGATAGGACTCTCGTTCTATAACTCCGTGGTCTTCACCAAAAGTGTCATGGCCGACCTCCCTAACCCCAAGGGTGATCACTCCCTTGTCAGTCTAAAGGGAAGTAACTATTTTCTTAGGATTGATCCTAACAATAACCCATGAATATTGATATGCCATGAAACAAAGAAACCATACCAACCCTAAAAAATGATGTAATTTTTTACTAAAATAACCAAGAGACAGGCAGACATAGTGAGAGAGCGAACAACAGACAGACAAACATAGATTGAAAGAATTTTATAAAGTATGTATCTACTCAGTTCCTCCAGAACAGATATGATAGGGTACAAGGTCAATTCTTAGGCAGAATAAAGCTGGTTTGAAATCAAAGTTTCCTTTCTCCTAGACTGGTTGCTTAAGGGACCCAGTCTGTCCAACTTATTTAACCATAGCTGGGGGAAGGACAGATGAATTCATGAGTTCCACAAGGGCATCAACCCAATGTGAAATACAAACAACCTTGTCAAGGATTTGATCTCCAGTCACAGTGTCCATTTCCTAAGTTCATTACTGTTAGCCGAAATGGCATACAGCTGGTTTGAATTAAGAGTTTTCCTTTTCCTAGATTGGTTGTCGAACCAAGGCTAAAAAACCTCTGTGTGTTCTACAATTTACCTATAGCTGGAGGGAGAATAGATGGATTTGTGGCTTCTGGAAGGGCAATAGTGCAACGTGAAATACAAACAGCCTCGTCAAGGATTTGAAATCAGGTCACTGATTCCATTTTCTTATGACAATTACTGTAATGCTCTGGGGGCCTCGTAAGAGAGAATATTTCAAAGTAATTCATATTCATATTTCAAAGAAAAATATTAATTTTAGTTTTAATGATATTTCATTGTTTATTCAGATCTTCTGGTTGTGATTTAGTGTCTGTTTTCGGCTCAAAATACTAGGATGTACTTATAGTGTGATGGTTGTCATCATAGAAAATGGACGCAGAGACCAGAGTTCAAATCCTGGACAAAGCTAGTTGCGTTTCACATAGTGCTAATACACTTCCGAAAAGTATGCATACAACTATTCTCCCTCTAGCTAGGGAAAAATAGTAGGGTAGACTAGGCTCTTCAACCTCGGTATAGCAACCCATCTTGAAGAAGGAAAACTCTGAATTCAAGCCTGTTAAACTCAGTTTAAAAATTGACCTTATGTCACATCTAAGTTGCCCAGTCGGCTGGGGCTGTAGAATACACCTACTGCTTCTCTGCAGAGGGGTAAGACCCCCCCCCAACGAGTGTCCTGGATATGACACTAAAAAATCTGATGGTGAAGTTCCAGTAATGCTGGAGCTTTGGGGATTGCAGAGTACCCCTTTATTGCCATTGCTCCCAGGGCCACTCTGGCCCGGAGTGGTAGCACCTGATAAGGGTCCTATCTATGGATTAAATAGAACTAAACCGTGCTTCCTTCGCTATACTGATTTTTGCATTTAAACTGCGTATTTACGCTAAACTGAATTGTTAAGAATATAACTGTTTTTGTCATTGAAACTGTACTTACATTAAACTGAATTGTTATAAATAGAACTGTTTTGACATTTAACTTTGTGTAAAGAAAATTAACTGAATTAGAACTGTTTGAATAAACTGAATAGTTTGAAATAGAAATGTTTTGACAGTTAAACTGCGTACTCATGCAAGACTGAATTATTTGAAATACAACTGACTATTGGTATAAAAATGGATTTGGCATTAAATAACGTACAAAGGTTGATATGCCATAAAAACAAAAAACCAACCAACCAATCACATCTAACTTGTATAGAGGAGTTGGGTAAAAAATATACCAGAGAATTTTCTTGAACAGATTCCGTTTTGCAAATACACTTGTAAATTACTATAAAGCCCTCTAAAAATGGGTTTACAGGGAGAATTAATTTAATCACGTCCTACTGACACTACATGGTGAGTACTAATGATGTCCATTGGCAAGTTTCGAGGTAAGATTGTACATCACTTTCGGAGAGGGTACAAGGAAGACCACTCCGGTGTATTTACAATACTATTTATGTGTATGGTCAAATTTTTAGTCCCTTGCATAGTTCCCTGTAAATCTCCGTTACACCCAGTCATACCTACCTTTATACTCCTCTTGGGCCATTTTGCTGCGTTTGGTTACAATGTTATTTATCATTTTACAAGGTATCTCATTAATATGATTTATAATGCATCAAGTCATCTTTCATCTGAATCTTAAAAAGCTATTTTGGCATTAAATAACCTATAAAGGTTGATATACCATAAAACCCAAACAAGCAAACTAAAAAGCAATCATATAACATCAGAAAGGTTAGGGGGTGTCCTCGTGGTGTAATGGTTAAACCGTGTTTGAACCCCAGTCGGGCAATTATGTCAAGTTTCACTCAAATACCCTTGAGAAAGGTATGAACTCCCTTATCCTCCCAACTAATGGTTAAATAGTACCACTACTGCCCTTCTAAAAAATGTGGATTTGGCATTAAATGACCCGTGAAGGTTGATATACCATTAAATAACAACCTAACAAACATCGGAAAGGTCAAACCAGATGACAAGGGTAGATATTAGTGGACTTTATACTACTGTACACGTGAAAGACCAAGTTCTTGGGAACGTCTTTGGAGGGATTCTTTCGGACAGAATCTCTCACCGCATCCACATTGTCAGGATATCTTGCAGTCAACTTCCTGTCAGATTTGGGATGTTCTGCCTTCTTGTTGAGGTTGTTTACTGACCCAGTGGCTCGAAATTTATGTATCCAATGATAAATTTGGCTTTTCTGGGGATTATTAAACTTCCTGCAAAATTTTGCTTGCACAGTTTTGAATGATTTTGTCTTCAAATAAGTAGTGACAAAATATTTTTCCTCTCTTGGCCAAGGCATTGTGATCAAGGATTACTAGTTGTTGTAGCATACTTTTTTTTAAATGTGAAACAAAAAAGAACACAATAATATAATTGGTGGTGTTATTAGGAGTCACATAGACCCCATATATATTGAGAACACCCCGTACCTCTCTCTGAACTTTCTATTCCCTAGAATCTTGTCTATCTTCTACACAATTAGTTTTTATGGAATAATTTTGGACTGGCTATAAGGATGATTTCATTTCTATTTTTAAGTCTTCTCCACATCTCCATGTCCTGGTTCTCTTGTACACAATGTCTTTAGTTTGAATTCAATTCCTCATATTTATTTAATGATCTCCAATTTTTAGGAGACACTTTCAACAAGACCTTTGAGAAAAGTATGAGATCTTCAGCTCTTTCACCTGCTATGTTTAAGCTGTAGATTAGAATGGGTTCTTCAGCCTTAGTTAGGCCACCAGTCTGGAAGAAAGGAAAGTCTGAATTCAAACCAGCTGTACTCCAGTAATAAATGTATCTTATTTCCCTGCCTGCTCGTAGGTTTTTGTAAACATGTAAAAAGTAGAAAAAATGATAGAAATGAACTTGTGATTAAGTTTTGTTTGTACTATTCGGTTTCTTCGTTTAATGGCATATCAACCTCCATGGTTTATTAAATGCCAAAGCTATCATAATAGAAGAAAACTAGGAATTACTATTTAACCCATAGCTTGGGGGACAAGGGTCTTCAGATCTTTCCGAATAGCCTTAGTCCAAAAGTGAATATAGTTGAGCAGCTGAAGTTCGAACTCACTTACTACGAGGTTACAATCTAGCACATTAGACACAGCCCGACAGGGACTCCCCTGTACCACTTCATACCTGTACCTGATGTCAAAGTTGGTAAAGTAATAAAACATATACGTCTATCATATTTTTTTCTATATCTTAAACGTCTGTGTTTCATTTTGTCTGTTTCTGTTTTATGCTTCTCATTATTCTCAGAATATTTTGTAGATTATACGAACAAAAAAGAAACTAGATTCATTTTTATCAATCAACTGTTAAATATTCTCTTATATTATTTAATTAGCTTTGCATGTACAGCACAAGGTCAAGAAAGATAATACTGTGGTCTAAGTTACAGAGTCTTCCCATCTCAAAAATCAGCATTCAAAACTTTGGCATATAACTGGACTTGAACTTTAACCTCTGGAAGCAAATGACAGAAGAATGTTGCACTATTCTTCATAACACTCTTCAAATCCTAGATTCAGAGTTTTTTCCTTCCCTTCACTTTGTTGCCTTAGCAGTTATCATAAGAGAGAATAGATGGATTCATGCTTTTCTGACTAGTATGGGGGATTCAGGTAATTTGGTTGCTGTTATCATCTGACTCCATTTTTGGTTGGTTCTTAAAATAAAGTAAATTGGCGACCATTGTCGTGGGTGACCCGAGGGCTCTCTTTTCGATAGCTACTGCACCAAGGTGTAGAAGAAGGTGCTACTCCTTTCCCTGAATTGCTCCACTTTAACATTGATACTTACCTTATAATGCTGAGTATTAAGCAAGGAGGCATCAAGTACCATTTTTTAGTCTTTGGCATGACTCAACCTTGGATTGAACCCAGGTCTCCTGGATCATTGGCAAACACTCAAACCATTTTGCCAATGTCCGGTTCTTACCTATTTTATTTTGCTGGCATCTTCTGGTCTATGAAGACTATTAAGGAATTACCGAAGAAAAAGGAGAAAGGAGTCCAAAATATATTTTTGTTTCAACTTTATTTTATTTGGGATTTTCGAACGAACTCTTTAGTGAGGAAATGTCTTCCTGGACTATTTGAAAACCGTCGTTTTCCCGAAATCAGGCGTTGAAATTCATTAGTCGTTTTCATGAATGATATGTCCATTATTCGTTATTCTTAGCCGTGGTTTGATAAGTCCATTATTAGATGTTTTTCATCGTGGGTTGCTGGTAACAGAGACAGCCGCTTCTAATGGAAAGGTTAACCAGAGTGTTGCATAAAAAACGGACATGTGGCCTTCCACAGCCAACAAGAAAGGTATAGGTGTTTTCAATCCAACGGTCAATGCTGAAACTGAATGGGTTTCTTTCTTTTGACGAGATGGTCCCTTTTCTTTGCACATGCGTCGCCCATACTTCCTATCTAGGGTTTCTGGGAGTTTCTGCATTTTTTAGAATTTTATTTTTAATTTAATTTTAATTTTTTTTTTTTATTCCCTAAATGAGCATTTGCACAAAGTGAAACACAAACGACCTCATACAGAATTCGAACTTTGCTCACTGAATCTTTTATTTAATGATAAATGTTATATACATACATTTACCTATCTATCAATCTATCCGTCTCTCTCTTTCTCTCTCTCTCTCTCTCTATATATATATATATATATATATAACCCACGCGGCTGGAGAAGAAGCTAGACGGCAATTACACAAGAATGTTGCAAGCAATATTGAACAAGTCCTGGCGGCAACACCCAACAAGGCACCAACTATACGGCCACCTGCCTCCCATCATGAAAACTATCCAAGCTAGACGAACCAGACATGCAGGACACTGCTGGAGAAGCAAGGACGGGCTCATGAATGATGTACTCCTATGGACCCCTGCATATGGCCAAGCAAAAGCAGGCCGACCAGCTCGAATATACATACAGCAGCTATGTGAGGATACGGGATGTAGCCCTGAAGACCTGCCAGAGGCGATGAACGATAGGGAGAAGTGGTGAGAGAGGGTCAGGGATATCCGTGCTAGCGGCACGACATGATGATGATGATAACCCACAAAGGTTTTTATACTATTAAAAAAGAAACAAAACCAAATAATGCACACCCAGATCTCTCTCACTCTCTCTCTCTATATATATATATATGTATGTGTGTGTGTGGTTTGGTTCTGTTTGGTTTTTTAATGGCATATCAGCCTTTGTGGGTTAATTCAGGCCTAAGATATCCTAAGGATAATAATGGTTCTATTTAATCCATACCTTAGGAAATAAGGAAATTCATATATTAAGAATTAACTAGGTGTTATTTCGTGGATAACGCCCCGTTTCTTATAACGCATTAGGTTATCTTAAAGAGAGTAGCCTTACGCAGAATATTCGGTTGGAAACAGAACAAGTCAATTAATACAATAAAGACATTTAATTGTAAACTATATGAGTCAGGAACTCAGTTCCCTTGCTAGGCTATACAAGAGTCACAAATATTCAAGGAACCAACAGAAAAGTTCATAAAGCAAAAAGTGGATAGCACTTACTCTTCTTAGGTCTGGAATATAAAGGAGAGAGACTCCATGTGCTTGCCGGGAGGAACGAACGACCACATTTGCTCAACTCAAAGTCCTGTGCATGAAAGGGGCGGATTGCCCGGTTCACCTTGTCACGTGACCAAAATGGACTCGTGAGGTGGGAGAGCTCATCAAACACTGTGACAAGGGAGACCACTTCGTTTAGTCTCCCAACAATATCTTTCCCAAGGGTAGTAATCCAAAAGGGAATGTAATTGTGAGACTTGTATTCAAACTTGCTTACTAAGAAGTCACAGTTCAACATATTAGCCACTACGTCAAGTGAATTCTGACTTATATATATATATATATATATATGATATTTTTTACTTATTAAATCCTCACTGCCGAGTTGGCTGGAGCTATCTAATACACTGGCAGCATCTCTACAGAGGGATAAGAACCCCCTCTACCAATGAAATATGAGGCAAAACAATCTGTTGGTGAAGTTTCATTCCTGGATCTTTGGGAAACGTGGAGTACCCCTTCATTGCCATTACTCTGCTCTGACTCAGAGTGGTAGCACCTGATAGGGTCCCATCTATGAGTCAAATAGAACTGTTTAACCATTTAACTGTGTGCAAACAAATGACAGTTCAATTGAATTGTTCATATTAAATAGGAATACTTGAAATCATTTAATTGTGTGCAAAAATGATCAGTCTGTGTGTAGACTGAATAATATTGAATATATTACAGTACATTTTTTAAGTTGAGGAATTATATTGTAAATTGAATTACAATGACTAGAAAATCCGGCAAGAACTTGCGTGCGACATATAGAAACACTGGACAGCTATTTCGACCTTATTAGATATCATCAGCAGTCTATATAGAATAATTATTGATCAATAACAACGTTTAAAACAATTTAACTCTGTGCAAGCAGTAAATAGCAATACTTGAAGCCATTTAACTGTGTGCAAACAAATGAGCAATAATTACCAACAAACTATCCATTTACAAATCATATAAATATTATATATATATATATATGTGTGTGTGTGTGTGTGTGTGTGTGTGTGTGTGTGTGTGTAAACAGGATATGGCATTAAATAATCCAGAAGGGTTAATATGCCATAAAAAACTACAAAACCAAACTAAATCTGTTTCACAAAAAGAGTGAAAAATGTGCACAGACACACACACTCACGGGGGTGTCCTCAAGGTGTAATGGTTGAAGTGCTAGACTGCGAAATGGTTGTAAGTGAGTTCGAACTCCAGTCGTGCTATCACGTTCACTTTCGGACAAATTCTCTTGGGAAAGGTATGAACCCCTTTATCCTATCAGCTATGGGTGAAATAGTACCACTAGTGTTGTTCTAGAAGGATGGATTTGGTATCAAAAAATGTTATATTCTTCTGGATTCCAAACCATAGAGGAATCCAGAGAAATGATAAAGTTGATTCTCTTGCTAAAGTCGAAATCAACATGGTACCTGACAAAAGCACGAAAATACCACATATTGACTTAAAGCATAAAATCAGGCAAATATTGTCAAAGAAATGGCCACAACTATGAGACCAAAATACCCACAACAAACTCTACCAACTTCAGCCCATTATAAAAGAAATTAAATTGGATCCTAATAATACTAGAACAGAGGGAAAAGCTCTTGCTCGGTTACGCTTTGGCCACACTGAACTAACTCACTCTTTCATCCTAAAAGAAAAACCTCCACCTAGATGTTCCTATGGAAACCACTGTAAAGCATATTTTGATATAATACACAAACCTCACCCACACTCGAAGAAAGTTCTACAGCATTAACAGCATGAAAAAACTATTTGGAAAACTAGACCAGAAAAATATATTAAACTTTCTAGAAAAATCGGCCTCTTATTACGGATGTAGGCGCATAAGCGATCAGTGCTTGCAGCCGTTTTCCTGGGTACAAACAAATACCAAATAGAAGTACTAGTGTTAGATAGTAATATTAGGAACCAATTTACTGTATGCCACTCAAAAACTGATGCTCGAATCATGCAAGATGTCCGAAAAGCAGTCTTAAGCATTCTACACGTTTCTGTAAATTTTTTCCAAGTTTAAAACAGAATTTTATTGCATATTGTTCTTCTAAAGTGTCCTCACATCCAGATTGCATTTTTGAAATACACCAGCTTTGACAATCAGGTTTTAGTAGGGTGTATTCCAATTGCTGCTGTAGCTGTTCATTTGAAGCTGAAATCATAGAAATTGGTCAGTCTTCTCAAAAGATGTATAGCAATAACATAGTGAATTTTCAAGAGTCTACGACAATTTTAAATGCCCATACGAAAAAAGTCTGGAAACTTATTGTATGCCCCTCGTATATAAATATATATATATATATATATATATATATATATATATAGTATTCTTGGTCCAGTTAAACCGGAGTTGGGAGTAATTCCATCAGGACAAGAAGTTATTCATGAATGAATATTTAAAATTTTCCTGGTAAAGAGCTTCTTCAGATCTCTGAAGAAGTCCTGTTACTTTTTTCGTGTTTTTGGAAATTTCAAAAATGCGTAACAGGATTGAAATAAATTTATAATCCTATGTGACAGGTTTCGTTGTTTTTCTTAAAGTATATATATATATATGTATGTAAATATGTATTTATTTCTAAACTCTAAAAAGAAAAATGATTGCACTGATACACATACACACACATACATATAAACATACAGTAGACACACACACACACACTCACACACACACTCACACACATATATATATATATACATTGATATGTATTGTACGTGAGTATGCGTATGTGTTTATTCAATGATCCTATTTACCTAACCCCTCCCCTCGGGCAGGATATGACACAAGGTCAATTTTTAAGCGGAGTTTCACAGGTCTGAATTTCAGAGTTTTCCTTCTCCTAGACTAGTTGCCTCACCAAGGCGGAAGAACCTAGTCTGTCCTACTATTTAGCTGGAGGGAGAATAATTGGATTCATACCTTTTCCAAGGGTATTAGTACTATGTGAAATGCAATCAGTCAGGTCCAGGATTTGAACTCGTGTCGCCGTGTCCATATCCTGCGATGATAACCATTACACCACGGGCACCTCCATGTGTTTATTCAATGATGTACATCTTATAAATAGAAATATGTATGCATGTATTTAATTCTTGAATATCTATGTAAATGTCTTTCTTGCAACTTACACTTGAATACAAAAGTATTGACATCTCTTATAAATCTCATTGTAGAATGGTTTTGAAAAAAGAAAATTGGCTCGTATACACCTGACTAAACAGAGCTATCCATAAGGGTTACACAGTGCCAAAATCTTTTGGTATGAGTAAATGTCTGCTTACAGATATACTTATATGTTGCTTCTCTATGGTTTGGTACATGACCTCGTCAGAGGAAATTTCAAAAAAAAAAAAAGAAAGAAAAAGGAAAAGGAAAAGAAGTTTTTTTTGGACTTACCGACTTTTGGAACAAAGAATTCACACACTTTACAAATCCATCTATTTGTCAAAGAGTCCCACAATAGAACAGGAAATGACACATTGGAGACATCTCGACAGATGTAAGCGCATATGCATGTGCATATACGCAAGTAAATAAAACCTTTTATTCTCACTGATTATCATGCAAGGGTCATTCAATAAATAAGGGGCGGTGTCCTCGTGGTGTAATGGTTAAAGCGACAGACTGCGGAATCGTAATAAACGAGTTCGAACTCCAGTCGCACTATTAGGTTCACTTTCGGAGAAATACTCTTGGCAAAGGTATGAACTCTCTTATCCTCCCAGCTATAGTTTAAATGGTACCACTACTTTTCTTCTTGAATGGTGGCTTTGGCATTGAATAACTTACAAAGGATGACATGCCTTTAAACACAGAAACCAAACCAATAAATAAGGGGATTTATTTTTAAAAAAGTAGAATAATTTTTTTTTTTGTGAATTTTTTTTCATAAATGTACACTCAGCATTGTTTGGAATTGATTTATTGCAAAAATTATTCTAATCTTGAAAAATATATTCGTTTTGAGGCTATTCAAAATGACAACAAATCAAACAGAGTGCTCCGGGCTTGAGCAGACGGAGAAGTGAAAACCGTGTGAAATTCACAAAAGTATGTGAGATATGTATGGAAAAGCATGTTTTAGTCGAAAAACTTTTTTACAAATGGAATAAATATGTGTTTGCCACACCAAACCTCAGTGGAAAAGACAGTCCATGGAGTGGAAACACACTGACTCTCCAGTAAAGGAAAATTTTTGGGTTCAGCGGTCAGTAATGAAGGTCATACTGACAGTGTTCTGGAACATAATATGATCGATCTTTTATAATTTCCTTGCAAAAGGTGCGACTATAAGTAGTGTTTCCTATAACCAACTCTTTATGCAAACTTCACCTTTCTAATTGAATGAACCAAGTTTATATATATATATATATATATATATATATATATATATAATATATATATATATATATATATATATATATATATATATATATATATATATATATATATGGAAAGTTGGATATATCAGACACTTAACTCAAATTTAGATGCGTGATATTTCGTTAGGATTTATTTCGAAGAAGTTCGATGAAATAAAACCGAACGAAACTTGAGTCAAGTGTTTGATTTATCCAACTTTCCACATATTTCTATCATACTGTCAGATTCACTAAAATCAATCAATTCAACATATATATATATATATATAGTGGAGGTACCTATTGTGTAATGTTTATCGTCATTGGAAATGGACATGGTGAACCGAGTTCAAATCCTGTTTGAGAGTGTTTGCATTTCACATAGTGCTAATACTTTGGGAAAGGTTTGAATCAAACTCTTCTCTCTTCAGCTATGGGCAAATAGTCAGGCAGATTGGGCTCATTAACCATGGCATGGCAACCAGTCAAAGGGAAGGAAAACACTGAATTCAAATTTGTTAAACTCCACTAAAACATTGACCTTGTGTCACATCCAGCATGAAATGGTTGATAAATATGTGACATTTCTTTTCTTTGCGCCCACTGACACATATACGTGCAAGTACACACGTACATGTGCACACACACACACACACATAAACATTGTATGCTCATAGACACACACACATGCACTCACGTACATGTGCACACACACACACACACACACACACACATAAACATTGTATGCTCATAGACACACACACATGCACACACGTACATGTGCACACACACACACACACACATAAACATTGTATGCTCATAGACACACACACATGCACACACGTACATGTACACACACACACACACACACACATAAACATTGTATGCTCATAGACACACACACATGCACACACGTACATGTGCACACACACACACACACACACACACACATAAACATTGTATGCTCATAGACACACACACATGCACACACGTACATGTGCACACACACACATAAACATTGTATGCTCTAAGACACACACACATACACACACGTGCACGCACACACACGCATACGCATAATAAATAATATAGTTTATGATATATAGAAATTGTGTTTAAGAAATATGATTGAAAAATGAAAGGTTACAGTTAATTCATAAAGAATGTTTTGTCTTCAACAGATTCTATAAAATTATCATAGAAACAGATGTTGAATGCCAATTGTTTGGGAGCATTTAAATTCTAAATCAAAAAATTATTTGAAAATTGGTTTTGTCATTATTATTATTACTATGCAGCGAAAAATCATTATTGAGGGAAAATATAGTATGTGGTTTATTAATAACACAACACTTATCAAGAATTAGCATACCTAGAGGATAATCACTTCATTTTTTTTTTATTTGGCAGTAAAAGAATTAATTCCATTTCTTGGAAAAATTATACAATCATTTAGATAATTTAATCTTGCACATTTAAGTTGTATTTCATCATCATCTACAAACACAGATCTGCCTCACCCTTTCCCGCCACCTGTCTCTATCATCCATTGCTCCATTTGGAGGTGCCCGTGGTGTAATGGTTATCGTCGTTGGAAATGAACACGGCGACACGAGTTCAAATCCTGAACGAGGCTGATTGCATTTCACATAGCACTAATACCCTTGGGAAAGGTAAGAATCCAATTATTCACCCTCCAGCTATGGGTATTAGTAGGACAGACTGGGTTCTTCAGCCTTGGTGAGGCAACTAGTCTAGGGGAAGGAAAAATCTGAATTCAAACCTGTTAAACTCCGCTTAAAAAAATTGACCTTGTGTCATATCCTGCCCGAGCGGAGGGGTTGGTAAATAGGATCATCCATTGCTCCCAGTAGGACTTCAAGGCTATATCCTGTATCGGCGCTGAACTGTTGTATATACGTTCTAGCTGGTCGTCCTACCTTTGCTCGACCAGTTGAAGTGCACTTGAGTATGTTACTTATGAGTTTGTCTTTACTTCCAGCAGTGTATCGCATGTCTGGTTCGTCTAACTTGGATAGTTTTCGTGATGGGTGGTAGGTGGCCGTACAGCTGCTGCTTTGTGGGGTACTACCTCCAGGACTTGTTCAATATTGCTCACAGCATTCTTGTGAAATTGCCGTCAAGCTTTTTCTCCATACATTTAGTTAGCGTCCATGTTGTGCATTCATATAGCAGTATCGACACAACCGGTGCTTAGAAAAAACTGCGTTTTATTTTATTGGTCAGGTCTGACTTCCATATGACAGATAGTCTATCGATAGATGCCCATGCCTTTGCTAGTAGCGTGTTGAAGTCTTCCTCGGTTGATGAGATGCTGTTTCCTAGGTAGATGAATTTATCTACTAGTTTCAGAGTACTACCATTTTGTGTGGAGATGTCGCCTCTTTGATTAAAGCACCTGTATTCCATCTTGTCTGCATTTACATGAAGGCATATGCCAGCAGCTGCTCGTTCCAGACTATGTAGCAGGGTTTCGGCTTGGGCGGGTATATTTGCCAGAAGTACTATGTCATCGGTGTAGTCCGCGCCCTTAATTGTTTGTGCGGGGTATCTTCTGCTTCTTTCTTTGGCCAGCTTGAAACAGTTAGCTTTCGTTTTATCATGAGACGTTCTAAGCACGTAATCTAGGCAGGTGATAAAGCGGTATGGGGCTAATGTGTCTCCTTGCAGCGCACCAGCAACAATGTCGTAGTCTGTATGTTAATTACATAATTTTTGCCTGAGGTAATAGGAAAATGTATTTTATAGCCTCAGTCGACTAGCAACCACTCAGTTCAAAATGATATGCGAGTATCTCAGTCGATTTCAGAGGATTGGTAAAAAAAAAAAATAGATTTGAACACAGAACGATTCATTTACATTTTATTTGAAAACGATTGACAAGATATCAATTAAGACATTCTGTTATCCTTCTGGGTCTTTATTGATTCGGCATTAATTCAAGTTTATGCTGTGATGACCTAATAGAAAATAGTGATTGTTTGACCAATAGATAGAACCCTATCAAAACATAGTTCTATATCAATTCAGTTTAGCATAAGTACACAGTTCAGTTCTATTTAACCCATTGATAGGATCTTATCAGGTGCTACCACTCTTGGCCAGAGTGGACCTGGGAGCAATGGTAATGAAGGGTACTCCACTTTCCCCAAAGTTTAAAGACTAGCTCTGCACATTCAGATGGTTTTGTGTCATATCCAGGATACTCGTGGGAGGCGGAGTTACCCCTTCGTAATGATGCAGTCAATGTATTCGACAGCCCCAGCTGATTGGGCTGTGTGTGTATGTATTAGAATGAGTGTGTGTATGCGTATGTGTATGTGTGTGTGTGTGTGTATGTGTTTGAGGCTAAGAATATGACTGAAAATGAAAAGTAACTTGCAAAAATTAACAATGTTTTCCTGAACATAGAAAGGTACTAAAAAAGTGAAAACTTCAATACGCTCCTTAAACAGAAAGAAAAGCAATCAAAGTAGCAATTGATATTATACCCATCAAATCAAATACTGACTGATGCTGTAGAATACAGAGACTTCAGCTCTGCAGAGGGTTAAGACCACCCCAACGAGTGCCCTTGATATGACACTAAACAATCTGATGGTTCCAGTAATGTTGGAGTTTTAGGGAATGTGGAGTACCCCTTTATTGCAATCACACCCAGGTCCACTCTAGTCTGATGAGGTAGCACCTGATAAGACCCTATCAATGGGTTAAATAGAACTAAAATACATACTTATGCTAAACTGAATTGATATAGAACTATGTTTTGATATTCAAATTGTGTACTTATGTTAAACTGAATTGTTTGAAGTAGAACTGCTTTTGACATTGAAACTGAACTTATGCTAATCTGAATTATTCGAAATAGAACTGTTTTGACATTTAACTGTGTGTAAACAAAAACTATTCTCATACTAAACTGAATTTTATGAATAAGAACTGTTTGACTAAACTAAATAGCTTGAAATAAAGATGTTTTTAACAATTAAACTGTGTACTTATGCTTAACTGAATTGTTTAAAGTAGAACTGTTTATTTGTATAAAAATGAATTTGGCCTTAAATAACCAACAAAATTTGATATGCCATGAAACCCAAGCAAGCAACCAACCTATCTATGGGTCAAATAGAACTGTTTGACATTTAAACTGCATGTAAACAAATGACTCATGTGGAATTGAATTATTAAAAGCAGGACTGTTTGACAGTTCACTGTGTGCAAACAAATAATAAATGGTAAATAGCATTACTCCCATTAGACAAAAATACTTGATACCAATTAAATAAGTACAAAAAAATTAGCTCAGGCTCATTTAGAAATGTTATCAACAAAATGTGTTTGCAAGTCATATGTTTAATATATATGTATAAAGGACGATTTGGTATTTAATATCCAACAATGGTTGATATGCCATAAACCCAGACCTAACAAAATCACATATATTTTTAATATATATGTATAAAGACGATTTGTCATTAAATTACCTACAATGGTTGATATGCCATCAACCCAACCAAACCCAAACACACACATATATATATACACATTCAGAAATATGAACACACACACACACAAAGACACACACACACACTCTCACATACGCATATATATACACACGAAAACTCACACGTATACGTATATATACACACACACACACATATACATACATGCACACAAACATACACGTGCAAAAACATACAGACACACACATATACATAAAAACATGCATGTACGCAAACATGTAGATACACACATCTATATGCCCATACATACATACACACATACACACTCACTGATAGAGAGAAGCCCAGTCGTCTGGAGCTGTAGAATACACCAACTGCATCTCTGATTCCATTTCCGTTAAATGAAAACTGGTTGTCTTTTTTGTTGCAGACCATCTACTAGTTGGCCAGTTGTGTACAAATCCCAAGAGCGATAGGAGCCTTCTACAGGGTGGAACGATAAAATTGTCGCCCAAGATAAGACGATATGATTCCATTTCCGTTTAATAAAAACCGGTTTTCGTTTTTTGTTGCAGACCATCTACTAGTTGGCCAGTTGTGTACAAATCCCAAGAGCGATAGGAGCCTTTTATCATGTCTGAAAGTGACACAATGTTTAACGAGCGAGATCGGAGATGCGCCGCTGTAAAACTCATGCTCTCTACCGATCCAAGTTATGATAACAGGACCATTGCCAACACTCTCAAAATACATCGCTGGATTGCCACGAATAACAGGGACGTGCCCAGGGTGATGAAAACAAAGTTTCCGGCTACGGTTATGGTCTTTGGTGTGGTTTCAAGTGAGGGCCACATCATGCCATCTCACATCTTCGAAGTCGGCTTGAAAGTCAACACCAAAGTGTACCTGGATGTGCTGACGAGTGTGGTAATCCCCTGGTGCAATCAGGTGGCCGGTGGCAGACCCTGGGTGTGGCAGCAGGAATCGGCGCCGGCTCATCAGTCCAAAGAGACCTAGGCTTGGCTTCATTTGGTCATACGTCGAGAACATCACCAACATGATCTCCCACAACACCAACGCCAGCCTGATCGCTGCCATCCGCCGAGCTCCCGCTGGCGCTTGTGGAAAAGGCATGCTCCCAGTTCCGGATCCGTATCGAGGCGATGATAGAGGCTGAAGGCGGCTACATTGAATAGATGTCAGCTCTACTGCATAATTAAGTTAGCTGAATTGATTTTTTCAATAAAAGTTTTAAAATAAAGCTGTGGTGTTGTTTTCTTTAGGACGATAATTTCATCGTGTAGAGTTTGGTAATGAGTAATACCTAATAATATATATAAGAGGTGTACTTATTTATGGACTGCTACATATTCATATTTTTGGTTTGAATGTCTCAATGTTGTAGATTTTGGTCATAAATAATACATAATAATAAATATAAGAAGTATACTTATTTTTGGACTGTTACATATTAATAGTTTTGATTAGAGAGGTTCAATATTGTATTATTTGGTAATAAGCGATGTTTAAGTTATTATAAGAACTTGTTAAAGGTGTACTTTTTTATGAGTGATCCTGTATATACATATATTCAAATGCACACACACACACACACACACGCATATATATATATATATATATATGGCTGTATGTATAAACAGATGCTTTTCATTCAATGTATATGTAATATTGATTTTGATACCTAATTAGGCGTTTTTACAAATTGAACTTTTGCTTTAAACTTTAAAATAACATATTTTGCATTCATCTTTGCTTAATGAACTCGAAGCAAGTTTTTTCCGAAGAAAAAAACCTGAACCAAATAGTAAGACTGAAAGAGGCCCAAATGGATATTTGATAAACTTAGCTTTGTTTGACTCAAGGTCACTGCAATGGGTCATTACTTCCTAGTAATGACTCGATGATGATGATGATGATGATCATCATCATCATCAGTCACGCTGATAGCACAGCCTTTCCTGACTCTCTCTCTCTCTCTCACTCTCTCTCTCTCTCACCCTTCATCCCTATCATCTATCACTCTTGGCAGGTCTTCTTGGCTGCACCCTGAATCCATTCAGAACTGATGAAGGTAATTCTTTGATATCCCACCGAAACTATGACAGACATAGACTAAACAGTTGATTTAGCTCTTTTTGCAAAAACTCCAAACTAAGCCGAATCCCTAATGCATAGCTGAGAACATGAAGCAGAAGGCCTTGGCCTCTACGTGATAAAACAGAGTACATGTGTTCTACACGTCCAGAGTCCAGTCTGGGTGTCGCTGGGTTGGGACACACTTCAACTGGTAGTGTTTCTGAGCGCATGAATCAGGTCCGGTGTGTCAGAGGTAGTTGGTCAAAGCCATCTGACATGGATCCTGGAAAGCCGCTATTCATGTAACACGTGCCCAGACCAGCATTCCTTGTGCCTCAGGGTGCTCCCCCGACTCTAACCCTCTCCAGAAGGTTTAGGTTTATTGTCTGGGGCCTGAGGGACCCCTCTTTAGAGGAATGCCAACAGAGCTCAAGGTATTTTTGGAACCGCTGGTAGGTCTGGGTCCCACTATAAAAAAGAGGTTGTGCCATACTTGTGCGTATATGGGGCACTCAACAAACACTGCATGTGTTTTTAAAAAAAGCCATCTCCCCTTTAAGTGACAAGCCTCTAACATTCGTAGACGAGTTCATATACTTTGTCAGCAATATCTTATCGACTGAAAGAGATGTCAGCATATATCTATCAAAGGCATGAAATGCAATTGAGAGGTTATCGATCAGATGAAAGTCAGATCTATCCAATAAAATGCGAGATTTCTTCCAAGCTTTGGCTGTGTTAATACTACTGTACAGATGCACTACATGAACTCTAGCAAAACACATCGAGAAAAAGCTAAATGGAACCACATAGGAATACTGTGTACTGTCTTGAACAAATCCTGGTAGTAGCACCGAACAAAACGCCGTCTTTACACCCTCCTACCTCCAATCTCACGAACTATTCAAGTAAGGCGAACCAGACACACTGGGCACTGATGGGGGAGCAAAGACGAACACAGAATCGACGTTCTCTTATGCACTCCTAAACATGAATGACGGTTTGTATACTCATCCATTGCCGTGCTATGCTTGTCACTGGGCTGTCATAATTAAGATCCTTAGAGTGACATAAGTGTTGTACAGGCGCATGCCCCTATAATCTAATAGCATACAAATGCCTTACTACCTTATCGAAGGCATCGTGTATATTTTTCACGAGTTGAATTACCTATTGTGTTGTAATTTAGGTGGTAAAGACAGTGACATTTCCACGAGGACAATGCACCAGTCCACAACTCCAACCTTGTCACAGACTCTTTGAGCAAGATGGGTATCAACACAGTTCCTCAGCGTCCCTATAGTCCAGACCTTGCTCCCTGTTGATTGTGTTGTAATTTAGGTGGTAAAGACAGCTCTCATTAGTGAAGATGCAGTTGTCTGTATATATATATATATATATATATATATGTGTGTGTGTGTGTGTGTGTGTGTGTGTGTACGTGTGTACATATATATATATATGTACGTGTGTGTACATATATATATATGTACGTGTGTGAGTACGTGTGTGTACATATATATATATGTTCGTGTGTGTGTGTACGTATGTACATATATATATATATGTACGTGTGTGTACATATATATATATGTACGTGTGTGTGTACGAGAGTACATATACATGTGTGTGTGCGTATGTGTGTGTGTATGTGTACGTGTGTACGTTGTTCATTCAATAAGTTTCCAGGCTTTTTTGTACAGATATTTAAAATTGTCGTAGACTCTTGAAAATTCAGTATCTTATGGCTATACATCTTATGAGATGACTGTCCAATTTTTATGATTTCAGGTTCGAATGAACAGCAACAGTAGCAATTGGAATACACCCTGATTGTCACAGCTGGTGAAATTCAAAAATGCAATCTGACATTTTAGAAGAACAATATGCAATAGAATTCTGTTTTAAACTTGAAAAAATTGCCAGAGAAACGTATGGAATGCTTCAGACTGTCCATTGAACATGCTTTCAGTGATGAACTCCAATGAGCATGGGTACTCTGACTTGCCTACACTTTGTATGCAATATACTGTGTGCTGAGACACACTCCTTCCTTTCTCTTGATTAAAACTACCTCTAATTTTAATTACAATAATCTTTCTGTTGGCTCATACAGATATAGATATATAACAACAAATACAGATACACATACACATATATACAGAAAGATACATACAGATACAGGCAGAGACAGATAGAGACACACATACATACACATATCCAACCCTTTGATTTGAGATAGATGAACTGAGAAGAAATAACTTAAGTCTTAGCAAAAGTACGTGGGGCATCCAATAAGTTTATAGACTGTTTTTGTACAAATATTTAAAATTGTCGTAGACTCTTGAAAATTCAGTATGTTATGGCTATACATCTTTTGAGATGACTGACCAATTTTTATGGTTTCAACTTCAAATGAACTGCTACAGCAGCAATTGGAATACACCCTACTAAAACCTGATTGTCACAGCTAGTGAATTTCAAAAATGC
>OY757916.1:23800335-23807835 GCA_963585895.1 Sepioteuthis lessoniana | reverse complement strand
ATTGTAAAAACATTTCTATTTCAAACTATTCAGTTTATTCAAACAGTTCTAATTCAGCTAATCAGTTTAGCGTAAGTACAGATTTTGTTTACACACAGTTAAATGTCAAAACAGTTTTACGTTAAACAATTCAGTTTAGTGTAAATACAGTTTCAATTTCAAAAAACTGTTCTATTTCAAATAATTCAGTTTAGCATAAGCACGCAGTTTAAATGTAAGTACGGTTTAATTGTCAAAAACATTTCTATTTCAAGCTATTCAGTTTACTCAAACAGTCCAGTTTAGCATAAGTATGCTGTTAGTTCTATTTAACCCATAGATAGGGCCCTTATCAGGTGCTACCACTCCGGACTAGAGTGAACCTGGGAGCGATGGCAATGAAGGGGTACTCCGCATTCCCCAAAGCTCCAGCACTGCTGGAACCTCACCATCTGATTATTTAGTGTCATACCAGGACACTCGTTAGGGGGGGAGGGTCTTGCCCCTCTGCAGAGGTGCAGTCAGTGTATTCTACAGCCCCGGCCGACTGAGCAATGCCTGTTAGGATCCTGTCTATGAAGCTGTGAAGAAACATGATTGCACATATTATAAAACTCTGACGATGTATTTTCAGCTTTACTGTTTCTTTTGACAGCTAATCTTTTGGGATTTGAAAACACTTGATATTTTTTTCTATGTGAGAGTTCCATTTTATGCTTTATACAAACTGAGCATTTTAAAACTTTAGACACGAGTACATAATTAGCTAAATTTACAGACTATATGAGAAAAGATATATATTTATGTGCACACAGGCATACATATGGTTTGGCTTCTTTCTTTAATGGCATACAACCCCTTTTGGCTTATTCAATGCCATAGCCATCCTTGTAGAAAAAAAACCCTAGAGGTACTATATAACATATAGCATGACTAGAATATTGCTGTCCGGTACGTTAACCACTAGAAAAAAAACTTGTGGTACTCTTTAACCCATAGCTGGGAAGGATAAGGGAATTAAGATCTTTCCCAAAGATATTAGTCCGAAAGTGACTGGAGTTTGAACTCACTTATTAGGAATTTTTTTTTTGTCTGGCACATAACCACTATGCCATGGGGACTCTAGAATCGGATTACGAAACTGCATCTTGCGGTAATGCTCCAGGAGTGCGGCGCCTTCCTCCATTACCAGAAAAAGAGAGACACAGACAATGATAGAGATTTGTATTTTAGCACCAGTCAGGTCTGATAGCTTTCTCTGGAGATTGAGTAAGTATTCGCCCAACCCCTCTGCAAGAGCAGGATGTGACACAAAGTCAGTTTTAAAGCAGTGTTTAACAAGTTTGAATTCATTTTCCTTCTTCTAGACTGGGTGCCATACCAAGTTTAAAGAGCTAAGTCTGCCCTACAATTTACCAATAGCTGGAGAGAAAATAGTTGGATACACACCTTTCCCAAGCGTATTTATGCAATGTGAAACGTAAACCCCTACAAAATAAGTGCCTCCAAAATTAGATGGAGGTCAAGTTACAACAAGTCTTCTCAATACTCTAAAAATCTCCTCAGCATACTTGATGATTTTCTCTGATTCGATGTTCGATTATTCCAACCTTTTTGCAATTCCTTCAGTTATGAAGGGTACAACTGTCCTGTTTATGTTCTATGATTTTCAGTTCTTCAGCCAGGTCTTCTTACATTCTTTCAATTTTATTTGAGTCTGTTTATTGACAAATTTTCTTCTTGTTACTGAGGATGTTTTGATCCAGTCATCTGTACAAATAAGTTGGCGACCTTAGTCAAGGGTGACCCGAAGGCTCACTTTTCAATAGCTGCTACACCGAGGTGTAGGGAAGGGCGCTATTCCATTCCTTGGATTGCTCCACTTTACGCTTGATCCTTACCTTTTAATGCTGAGTGTTAAGCAAAGCGTCATCAAGCACCATTTTTCGAGTCTTTGGTATGACTCGACCAGGGATTGAACCCCCGGACCATTGGCGAACATTCCACTCATTAGGCCAATGGCCGGGTATATATAGATGATCCAATTCAGTTACGAGATCTTTTGTATATGTAATAAATATTTACGGAAGAAATCTCAACTTTAAGTATTTGAAAGTGCCATTATGTCTTTGGAGAGAGATGCAATAGATAAAAAAGAAGATGGAGGTATGATTTTCACCTGTGATAATTTTAATCTAAAACATACCTGATCGTCTGCTATTTCTTTTTCAACAATATGAATGTTGGCGACCTTAATCGAGGGCGACCCGAAGGCTCCCTTTTCGATAGCTACTACATCAAGGTGTAGGGGAGGGCGCTACTCCTTTCCCTAGATCTCCCCACTTTACCCTTGATCCGTACTTTATAATGCTGAATGTTAAACAAGGAGGCATCAAGAACCACTTTAAAAGTCTTTGGTATGACTCAACCTGGGATTGAACCCAGGTCTCCCGGGCCTTTGACATATTTTAGTCATCCTCGTCATCATCATCATCAAGTCACGCTTAGAGCACAGATTTCGGTGACTCTCTCTCTCCATCCGTCCCTATTATCCATCACTCCCGGCAGGTCATCCAAACTACATCCAGTGTCCGTACAGAGCTGACGCGACCAAGTTCTTGCTGGTTGGCCAAAACTGGTGTGTCCATGTTTCAGGGTCCATAGAAGAACATTTATTAATTGTTCATCCTTGCTACTCCAGCAGTGACCCGGATGTCTTGTTCGTCTTACTTGAATGGGTTTTTTGATGGGAGGTAAGTGGCCGTACAGTGGTTGTTTACTAGGGAGTTGCTTCCAAGATTTGTTCAAAAAAAAGTATGTAATTAGTGTCCATTTTTATATAGCCATACAGTAGTACTGATTCAGCTACAACTTAAAAGAAATCCCATATTTTTATTGTATAGATTAGACTCCCATATAATTGATAATCTTTTTATTAGGGGGACAAATTTTCCATTTCAAATTTTCTTTAATTCCATTTCTATCTGTGATGAATTCCCTTTTCCTCCGTTTTGACTTTTGGAAAATATTTTCAACTTTTATTGTATTTAATGAGTAAATTGCATTAGATTGTACAATAATACACGCCCGTGGTGTAATGGTTATTGTCGCAGGAATTGAACACGGCGACACGAGTTCAAATCCTGGACGAGACCGATTGCATTTCACTAATACCCTTTGGAAAGGTATGAATCCAATTATTCTCCCTCCAGCTATGGGTAAATAGTAGGGCAGACTAGGTTCTTCAGCCTTGGTGAGGCAACTAGTCTAGGAAAAGGAAAACTCTGAATTCAAACCTGTTAAACTCCGCTTAAAAATTGACCTTGTGTCATATCCTGCCCGAGCGGAGGGGTTGGGTAAATATGATAATAAGTATTATCAAAACATCATGTCTCCTTGCTTAACACTCAGCATTATAAAGCACTGCATTATAAAGCACAGATCAAGGGTTAGTAGAGCAAAATGGAGGTGCCCTAGGTGTAATGGTTATCGTCGTATGAAATAGACACGGCGACACGAGTTCAAATCCTGGACGAGACTGATTGCATTTCATAATACCCTTGGGAAAAGTATGAATCCAATTATTCACCCTCCAACTATGGGTAAATAGTAGGACAGACTGGGTTCTTCAGTCTTGGTGAGGCAACTAGTCTAGGAGAAGGAAAACTCAGAATTCAAACCTGTTAAACTCTGCTTAAAAATTGACCTTGTGTCATATCCTGCCCGAGCGGAGGGGTCGGTAAATAGGGTAAATAGAGCAATACCCCCTCCCCGACAACTCGGTAGAGTAGCTATTGAAAAGGCTAACTTTGGGTCACCCTCAACTATGACTGGCCAACTTACTTACTTACTTAATTAATTAATAACTAATCAAAAGAGAAAACAAAAGAAATAGCCTATATTTAAAGAAATAGCCTAAATAACATCTCTTTATTTGATAATCCACCATTGAATATTTCTTTATGATTTTCTAGTTGTATGTGTTGTCGGCCATTTCAGGTATACCATCCCCATCCCATTATGAACTGACAAATCTATTTCTCTGTACGCTGTGAAACAAAAAGAAAAATTCTTCCTACTCTGTCAATTTTCAATAATTTTAATTACCTCTCAACTACAATTATTCTTTGAAATGAAGTGTAAAGTTTGAGTGTAAAGTTTTTAACAACACCAGAAAGCACTATTTCCACGCAAATACCATGAAAGACTTATTTGAGAACGTCCACATGGATGATGTTTTGTCGTTCTTGAAAGAGACCGGGTTTGTAGGGAACGAATAAATAAATGAAAAATAAATAAATAGATAAAAAGAAAATTATTAAATTTGAAGAAACTCCCAGAGGTCTCTAACGGAAAAGGAGATGACGCATGCGTAAAAAGAAAAAAGGATTTCCTCTTGATAAAAGGAGCAAAGTATGCTTTTTTTTCAGGCAGTGTCCGTCGAACCAACAACACCATTTTGCTGTCTGGTGTTTTGGGCACCACGCTACGTCTTGGGACGTAGCGTCGGTTAGTCCATTCACCAAGTAAATAAAGGAAAGTATGGAAGAAATGTTTTCGTCTCTTATCTGTTTCTATGTTTTCTTTTTGTATATTTTGGGGGGACTTTCTTTGGGCAAGGCATTGCGCCGGCTAGTCAACGTGGAGTGAAACAGTGTAACCAAAATATGGAGTCAGATATCTTACGGCAACACACAGACTTGCCCTTAGCCCCTGGCCTTCAAGCCTTCAAACCCCACAGGTTGTACCAGAAAATATAGACTTGGTTACAATCCTGAAAACACAACAAACTAATCAACTGAAAGCGAATTTTTGCTGAATAGAAATACCATTATGTTTGTGTTGGTAGAAATAGTAGTGAGAAATGATTAAAAAAAAAACTATCATCACTAAATAAACTAATGTCATATAGAAATACTTGAAAATATTGACTCGTATGCGAGTAAATGAGTTGTTTGGTTTTAGTATGGTATCATTAAATTATGTATTAACAAATTATACATATAATATGTGTAAACAGGCGTTGGCATTAAATAACCTATAGAGGTTGATATGCCATTAAACCCAACCAAATAACCAACCATTGAAATAAGCTGGTGTAGATTTCACGAATATTCTTATAAAGAAGGGTTTTTCTCATAAAGAAGGGGTTTTTTAATAAAAAATTGGTATAATTCTTTTGTCAACCTTTTTTGGGGGAGGGTTGATGTGAAAGTGACTGAAATATTAAAGAATGTTCTATCATTTTATGGGGATAATTATGACCAGGGGCAAGGGGAAAAATTACCAAATTTTAGGAAGATATTTGTCTCGGAAATTGTTCTGTCACGTGTCATAGATAAGTGATTTGTGAGTCGCATGTTTAAGACCCTTAACGTACGATATGAATTCTTGTCTTTGATATGTGAGACAGTCAAATTCACTATGAAAAAAAGTAATCGGGGTTACTTTAAGAAATCTGATGGACCTTAAAGAATTAGAAAAAAAAATGAAAATAAAACAAAAAGATCATTCACACTTATCATTTACGTGTTATGATGTTTACTTAAATTTAATGCATATTTGAAAAAAAATTAACTGTGAACGGGAAATTGAAGAACTCTTTGCAGGAAGAGAAATGAAATTTAGAAGTTTGACTATTTATTATTATGAAGAAAAAAATATTAATTTTGAAAGTGTTTTTATAAATTCTATGAAATTAAGAAAAAATTCGTTTCTGTTAATCAACATGGCTGATTTTATCATGTTTTATAAAGCTGATTTTATCAGATTTTATATGGCTAATTTTATCGGGTTTTAGATGGCTGATTTTATCAGGTTTTATAAAGCTGATTTTATCAGATTTTATATGGCTAATTTTATCGGGTTTTAGAAGGCTGATTTTATCATGTTTTATAAAGCTGATTTTATCAGATTTTATATGGCTAATTTTATCGGGTTTTAGAAGGCTGATTTTATCAACTTTTTATAGGGCTAATTTTATCATGCTTTATATATATATATATATATATATATATATATATATATATATATATATATATATATATATATATATTGGAGGTGCTTTGTTTTAGAATGAATTTTTTATCAGCAATTTTTTTCTTGTTGGCTCAAGTGAGTTCTTGTAACATCCAAATGGATTCCCCTTCTAATTTGATTTCCCCAAAAAGCAAACATCGGGTCGTAAACATGTATCATGGCCCAAAACGAAGCGACATCGTGCCCAACCGTAAAGGGAATAAAGAAACAGGAAATGACGTTTCACTTCCTGTTTCTCGAATGTTGTGGAATTGTGTTGAAGATTCTAGAGATTTCTACATCCCGGTGATGGATACAACAGCCAGTCCTGTCCCAAAAGGAAGAGAGTGATGCTTCCGGCCGATAGAGTCGAGAAATCCCTGAAATATAGGTGACGAGAAAGAAGACAAATGAAATCTCCTCCACGCACCTGCATTTGTCCAACACCCATCTCGATAGCGGCAACGTCACATTGGTTGAAAGACAATAACGGTTTTTTTTTTAAATATAGTTAAAGCATTTATTCATTGATTTATTACTTTTTAAATAGTGGTTCAATTGACAACGCTTAGAATACGCAATCTTTTGGATAAGGCTGAGGGATCCCTGGGTAGAAAACTTACGTAAATCTAATGGTAAGGCTCTACTTCTAAAGATCTGGGGAGTAAGGAGTAAGCTTTCATTACTGCTATGTACACTTTTATGTGTGGTAGTATCTGTTAGGGTCCCATTTATAGGTCCTATTGATTTTTTAGAATTATTTGCATTTTATAGGACCGTGTGCAAAATATATAAAGAAACAACTCAAAAAGTATTAACAAGAACGTACAATGAACGCGATTCTCTAACTTCTTGGCAGAAAATAATCCTAGACATATTGAAGTACCGTTAAAATCGATAAATCAATCATCAGTCAATCACTTCTTTAATAATATGAAAAGATCGTTTTTAATCATCTAAGATAATATGAAAATTATCATTTTAATCATCTTAACTATTGTGAAATCGTCTTTTTTAATCATGAATAATATGAAAATTATCATTTTAATCACCATAGATTATATGAAATGATCGTTTTTAATCATCACAAATAACATGAAATCGTCGTTTTTAATCATCATATAACAATATGAAATTATCGTTTTTTATCATCTTAAATGATATAAAAAACCATCGTTTTTAATCACCTTGTTTAAAGTTAACAAGCGAGAATTAGTTTTCAACCTGATTTTTTTAATATAATAAAATAATAATAACTTAGTCCGCATTTGAATTAAGTGCTTTGTGTGTAGGCTGCTTTTTTTTTATTTATATACATTTTTGTTTTTTGTTGCGATGAACAAAAAAGGAAATTAAAAAAAGTAAATAATGAAAAAAAAAAGGAAGATATTTTTTTTTCCTGGAGGCTAAAAATGAAATGAACAATTTTATTTTTGTTTTTTATCTTTTTTTAGTGAAGATATTTTTTCACGATCAAATTATTTTTTGCGTCAGATTTCACAT
>OY757916.1:23770335-23797835 GCA_963585895.1 Sepioteuthis lessoniana | reverse complement strand
ATTACGGCATCTGAAGCCCCCTTATTATGTCATCCTTGTCTTCAGATGTGGGGCTTATATGCTCACCCGAAGATCTTTATTCTGATTTATGAAATGAAAAGCCTAGATAAGGTTACTTTAAAATCCAGAACTACTTTTACAAAGATCGTTACAAATTGATCCAGCAACTAAGTTTGGTTTGGTTTAGCTTTATGGCACATCAACCATTGTAAGTTATTTAATACAAAATCCATCTTTATACATATAAATAGTTCTATTTCAAACAATTCAGTTTAGCATAAGTACAGTTCAATTTCAAAAACAGTTCCATTTCAAACTATTCGATTTATTATAATTATGTAGTTTAAATTGTAAAACAGTCCTATTTCAAGCAATTTACTTTAGTATAAGTACACAGTGTAGTTCTATTCGACCCATAGATAGGACTCTATCAGGTGCTACTACTCCAGGCCAGAGTGGACCAGGGAGCGATGGCAATGAAGAGGTACTTTGCATCCCCCTAAGCTCCAGCATGACTGGAACATCACCATCAGATTATTTAGTGTTATATCCAGGACACTCGTTTGCTATGTGTATATTAATATAATTTTCAATAGATAAGATACAGCTTCCACGGTACATGAATTTGTCGACTAATTTCAGAGGACCGTCACTTAAATGAAGATGGCTGCTTCTCATTTAAAACGCAAGAACTCTGTTTTATTTGCGTTCACGTGGAGGTCAATGCCTCCTGCTGCCTGCTCCCGGCTATGCAGCAAGGATTCGGCTTGGGTAGGTGTATTTGAAAGAAGCGCTAGTTCATTTGCATAGTAAGCATCAGTCATAGTTTCTGCAGATATCGTCAGCATTTTTCCCTTTTTAGTGCAAAGCCATTTTCTTTAGTAGACCTATCAACGTTCGAAGGATCCCGTCAAGGCAGAGTATTAATAAATATGGTGCTAATGTATCTACTTGCAAAACTCCAGCAACAATATTGAAGAAGTCTTAGTAGGTTCGCTCACCTAATGTAGGAATGGTTATATATATATCATCATCATCATCATGTCGTGCCGCTTGCACGGGTATCCCTGACCCTCTCTCGCCACTTCTCCCAATCGTTCATCGCCTCCGGCAGGTCTTCAAGGCTACATCCCGTATCCTCACATAGCTGCTGTATGTATGTTCGAGCTGGTCGTCCTGCTTTTGCTCGGCCATATGTGGCGGTCCATTGGAGTACATCACTTATGAGATCGTCTCTGCTTCTCCAGCAGTGTCCTGCGTGTCTGGTTCGTCTAACTTGGATAGTTTTCGTGATGGGAGGTAGGTGGCCGTATAGTGGGTGCTTTGTTGGGTGTTGCCACCAGGACTTGTTCAGTATTGCTCGCAGCATTCTTGTGTAATTGCCGTCTAGCTTCTTCTCCAGCAGTTTTGTTAGCGTTCAAGTGGTGCATCCATACAGCAGTATCGACACGACCGCTGCCTGGAAGAAACTGCGTTCCATTTAATCGGTCAGGTTTTATTTCTATATGATTGATAGCTTATCGATAGCTGTCCATGCCTTCGTTAGCCGCGTGTCGATGTCCTTTTCGGTTGATGAGACACTGCTTCCTAGGTAGGTGAATTTGTCTACCAGTTTCAGAGAGGTTCCCTCTAGTGTGGAAATGTCGCCTGCTTGATTAAAGCATACGGCCTACCAAAAGAATATATATATATATATATATATATATATATATATATATATATATATATATATATATATATAATATTTCTCTGTGTGTCTGCATATGAATTAAGTTTTCATTGACACAATAATTTAATAAAAGATAATATTGAAAAAAGTTAAACTGATTGGTTCGGTTCGGTTTTATAGCATATCAACCGTTGTAGGTTATTCAATACCAAATCCATTTTTATACGTATGAAACAGCTCTATTTGAAACAATTCAGTTCAGCATAAGTAAACAGTTTAAATGTCAAAACAAATAGAACTAAACGATGTACTTATCCTAAACCGAATGGCTCGAAATAGAATTTAACCAATAGATAGGATCCTATCAGGTGCAACTGTTCTGGGCCAGAGTGGAACTTAGAGCGATGGCACTAAAGGGGTACTCCCCATTCCCCAAAGCTCCAGAATTACTGGGAGGGTCCTAAATCGTACTCCTCTGCAGAGATTCAATCGGTGTATTCAACAGCCCCAGCCTACTGGGCCATAATTAAACTGAAAAGAAAAAAACCCTGTCCATCTTTGAACATAAATAAAGAATTAAACTTTTGAGGGAATACTTTATTCTTAATTCTGAAGATAAATGAGGATGAGAGTATTGCAAACTGGAGAAATGGAAATAAATGCTCACCCAGAAAAAAGTGTGAGAAATAGTAATTTCCTAAACTTTGCTGTCTTTGTACATAGGTTGGTTGGTTGTTTGGATTTTATGGCATATCAACCTTTGTAGGTTATTTTACGTCAAATCCATTTTTATACAAATAATCAGTTCTTTTTCAAACAATTCAGTTTAGCATGAGTACACAATTTAATTTTGAAAAACATTTCTATTGCAAACAATTCAGTTTAGTCAAACAGTTCTATTTCAAACAATTCAATTTAGCGTAAGTACAGTTTCAATGACAAAAATAATTCTATTTCGAGCAATTCAGTTTAGGATAAATACGCAGTTTAAATGCAAAAACAGTAAGTTTTCGAAACTACTGTTAAGTTATATTTGACCTACTGATAGGACTCTATCAGGTGCTACAATTCCGGGCCAGAGTGGACCTGGGAGCAATGGCAATGAAGGGCTACTCCGCATTCCCCAAAGCTTCGCATAACTGGAAACTCACCATCAGATTATTTGTGTTATATCCAAGACACTCGTTGGGTGGGTGGAGGGTCTTACCCCTCTGCAGCGATGCAGTCTGTGTCTTCTACAGCTTTTAGTACAGTGTAATACCCCATGAATCTAAACTTGATATCCGTAAGGCAGAATTTACAGGTAAGACCTGACATTTCTATTCTTAATGTATTATCATTCACAATTTACATGTTAAAAGGATATTCTTCCATCATGCCGAATATGGGTTTCATAAAGCTGTCTGAAAATATGAAAAGAACGGGGAATTACGAAGAAATAATTGTTTTTTCAATCTAATGAAATATATTTAAAAAAACACAACCTGCAGGTCAAATATTTACTCACATATTTGTCTAGATTTATGTCTGTATGTATCTGTTGTACAAAGAGAGACAGACAGAGATAGAGAGAAAGGGATAGAGAGAGAGAGTGAGTGAATGAGATAGTGCATGTGTGTGTGTGTGTGTGTGTGTGTGTGTGTGTGTGAGAGAGAGAGAGAGAGTGCATGTGCAATTAGAATATTTTGGTTAAAATTAGGTATGTATGCAGATGATAAAGTAAATGCCTAACTGTATATATATATATATATATATATATATATATATATATATATATATCGACATACGAATACATAGACACACACATACAAATGCACACACACACACACACACTTACACACACACACACACACACACACACATATATATATATATATATATATATATATATATATATACATCAGTTACATATACATAAATATTTTTAGAAAAGATCTATAAATTAGGATTAAGACAAGAAAAAACCTGAGGGGGCATTTTTTCCCTTTTTCTCATTTGAAATATTTTCTTTTCTTTCCTCTGGCTTCTTTAAATAATTGGTTTTTCGTCCTTTTTTTAATTTCTGCTTTTTTTTTTTTTTTTGTAATATCCACCATTTTTTCCCCCTTTTTTTAGCTTATGTTGTTACTGAAGGCCTGTATTTTGAAATTGAATGTAAATTTGAACAAAACATGGAATAAAATTAAAAATAAAAGCAACCACGGCCTGAAATGAAGGTTAGTAGGCTAAAGTCAAAAAATGCGACAGCAAAAAAAGCCACCAAAAAAAAAAAAAAATTAAGTAAAGGAGAAAAAAATGAACAACTGAAATTTTTTGAAAAAAATTATTTTGACACAGTCACAAAAAGAAGCAATGGTCCACAAGAAATTTGTTTATTATCAGAAGAACATGAGTCTTGATTAGAGAAAATGTAAAATATTTGTCTTTGATTTTATGGTTCCAGTGCTATACGTTGGATGGATTCTTCGTGACAGTAGAGATAATGTAAGAGTCTAACTTTAGCTTAAGATCTTGCAAGATTCACAGAAATATTGCGCAGGTGTTAGGGGTGGGTGTTGATAATGTGCAGGAATAAATAAACAAATAAATATCAACTTTTTACTTTTTTCTTTTGATTAACTACAGAGAAGATTTCTGTAATGAAACAACGTGGCAATTTTATTACTTTACCTTTTTAAAAAGTAAATGGACTCACGTCATCATCATCATCATGTCTTGCCGCTAGCACGGATATCCCTGACCCTCTCTCGCCACTTTTCCCTATCGTTCATCGCCTCCGGCCGGTCTTCAGAGTTACGTGTCTGGTCCGTCTAACTTGGATAGTTTTCGTGATAGGAGGCAGGTGGCCGTATAGTTGGTGTATTGTGGGTTGTTGCCGCCAGGGCTTATTCAATATTGCTCGCAACATTCTTGTGTAATTGCCGTCTAGCTTCTTCTCCAGCCGTTTAGTTAGCGTCCAAGTGGTGCATCCATGCTGCAGTATCGACACGACCACTGTCTGGAAGAAACCGCGTTTCATTTTATCGGTCAGGTTTGATTTCCATATGATCGATAGCTTATCGATAGCTGTCCATGCCTTCGTCAGCCGCGTGTCGATGTCTTTTTTTTTTTTTAAATAAAAAGGTCTTTGTCCAGGATTGGAATCAATATGGTTGCTGATGATTAAATGATTGATTAATGGATTGATTTTAACGGCATCTAAATCTGTCTATGGTTATTTTATGCCCAGAAGATAGGAACAGCATTTATTGAATATTTATATTTACATTTTTTGTGTAGTTGTTTCGTAAGAGTTTTTTTTTTTTTGTTTGTTTTTTGGGAGTTCTTTGTATGATATCGAGTATTCCTATCTAATATAAATAAGTTTCACATATTTTTATGTTTTTAAGTATTCCTATCTAATACTAATAATTATATGGTTTCAAGCAATTATTTCCGTTTAGTAACAGTCGTTCGTTTGAAAGCAGTTATATGATTTTAAGTAACTAAAGTTAATACATGATAATCAATTATACTGAGTGCGGAAGCAAAATATGGAATAGTTTTTAAAACGTTTTTTTTAGTCTGATCAGTTCAATTTTTTTTAATGCAATAAATCTAAATTTTCATGATTAGCTCTATTATTCAAGCATGGTTTTAAAATAAAATCTCGCCTAATATGAGCGACCAAGAAAAGAAACGACAAAGAGACTTTGGCTTGGCTTCAGCTTCACGCCGAAACCAAGCCAAAGTCTCTTTGTCTTCAGTATACAAAGCAAAGTAAGATATTTTTTTTTTACAGAAAAGAGGTTTCTAAGTAAAAGGGGGAGTGGAGGATTGAACAAAAACGAAAAGAAAGCTTAACTGCTCTCACTGCGGCAATTAAGAAAGACCCCCACAACGTCAATAAGAAAGCATGCTAATGAATTGAAAGTCCATGAGAAAACTGTGAGGATAGCAATTAAACAAGAATTATGTCCAGACCTTAACCCACTTGATTATGCTATATGGGTCGTTTTTGAAAACAAAACAAATGCAACTTCCCATCCAAATATTGGTTTGCTTAAGACTGCAATTGAGAATAAAATGCCTGAAAAATTTACTTTGAAGGCATGCAAATCGTTTCAAAGGCGGGTTGATACAATAATTGAAAAAAAAGGCAGCCATATTGAGTAAATTTATTGTTTTGTATCTATCTTCTTATTTTCTTTTTTAAATTAAAATTAATCTTGTTTTATAATAGAGTCGTTTATTATAATCCCAAAATGTTCCTAATTTTGCTTCTGCAGTTTGTAGCTTGCTGCAACTATTCATGATATAAATAAACTATTGTCATATGGCAATAAGTATTCCTATCATGTACGAATCATTTTTCAAACAGATCTATTTAACCCATAGATGAGACCCAAACTTTTGATGTACCTGAGAGTAATGGCAATGAAGGGCTTCTCCAAACTTCCCAAGATCTCCAGGACTTGAACTTCACTATCAGATGGACTTTAATGTCATATGCAGGACATTCTTTTGGTGGGTGGTCTCAATCCTCCTCAGGGCATAGAGTCAGTATATTCTAAGCTTCTCCAACAGGACATTTATAAGTGACGGTGATAGTAATGATAATGATGATGATTAATGAAAAAGAAAACATGCAAATTTTGTGTTATAGCAATCATGGGCTGGCCCTTTCCTGCCGTGAAAATTGTCATTTGAAATCCTGATCGTAAGAATCGACTAAGACTGGTTTCAATGCAGCTCTATTAGACACATGGCAGTATCATGATTTTTTAAACTATGGTTTGGTTTGGTTTTATGGTATATCAACCATTTCAGTTTATTTAACTCCAAATGCGGTTTATGCATATATATTAGATATATATGATTTGTAAACATGTCAACAAATTTCAATAGTTCTAAGTTAATTAACAATTCAATTAAACACCAGTCATTTATTTACACACAGTTAAATGATCAAACCGTTCTATTTCAAACAGTCCAGTTTAACATAAATCATCTGTTTGCTCTCAGTTAAAATGTCAAACAGTCCTATTTAACTCATAGATAGAACTCTATTATGTTCAACTACCCCATACAGAGTGGATCATGGAGTGATTGCAGTAAAGGGGTACCCCACATTCCCTAAAGCTCCAGAATTACTTGTGACTCACCATCAGATTGTTTAATGTCATAATCAGGACTTTAGTTGGGGGTGGTCTTACCTTCTGCAGAGAAGTAATCAGTGTATTCTAGATACCCAGCTGACTGGGTTCTTTTTTGAATATGTTTTACCAATGTATATATTTTGCTCAGCCTCTACATACCAAGCAGAATGGACAATTTTTAAGTGGAGTACAGCTCAAGAATTTTTCATGCTCTTTTGAACAAATCATAGAAACCACACCCCACAAAACAGTAATGTACAACTCTACCTCTCATCCCACAAAATTTAACAAATCCTTGAAGCAGCACCCCATAAAACAGCAATGTACAAGTTTACCTCTCATCCCACGGACCATTCAAGTAAGACAAACACTATTAAAGCAATGAGGGCAAACACCTCTGTGACATTATCCTATGGTGTTAGCCAACCAGTAAAACATACATTCACAGGCTCTGTGTGGACACTGGATGCCAACTAGAGGACCTTCTAAGAGTGATGGCCATTTGAGATGGATGGTAAGAGAGAGTTACAAGAAATCCATGCTGTTAGCATTCATTGATGATAACATATTGAGCTTATGGGATATTCTGTTGATATTTTAACACTTTTGCATGTTACCTGTTTATCAATCTTCGTCCATGAAATGAAAAAAAAAAAGAATCAAATCAGATGATGGGGATGCCTGATTTTTCAGCTCATTGGAATACTGTCGGCATAATTAAACAGATATTTTCACAAAAAAGAATATGGTTAATCTGGAAGTCCAAAGGAGAAGCATCATTATTATTTTTTCTTTTTTAGTTTCCCAAGAAATAATCCGTTGAATTGCAAAATCCATGTGAAAAATTCAAAACTAGGAAAAGTATCTGGCATAAAATCAGAATTAGAAAAACTAATTTTATCCTTGGCTGGTGAATTTGCTCCTCACTGGATGATTCATTCTTGTGGTCCGACATTGAATTAACTTTAGTAAATATCTACCCAAAATTACTTCCAATGTATGCATATACATACATACGTACATATGTATATATATACATATATATATATATATATATATATATTGGATGAATTCACCATCCAATGAAATTTACATTATGATGAATTCATTAGTCATGACTTTACCAATAATAAATCTTCTGACAATAATTTTACCAACAATGAATTTGGCACACAATGACTTTACCAATGATAAATCTACTGACAATAAATTTACCAACAATGAATTTACCACACAATAACTTTACCAATGATAAATTCACGGCACAATGACTTTACCAAACATAGATCTACTGACAATAAATTTACCAACAATGAATTTACCCTTAAAATGACTTTACCAATGATAAATCTACAGACAATAAATTTACCAACAATGAATTTACCACACAATGACTTTACCAATGATAAATCTACTGACAATAAATTTACCAACAATGAATTTATCACACAATAACTTTACCAATGATAAATTCACGGCACAATGACTTTACCAAACATAGATCTACTGACAATAAATTTACCAACAATGAATTTACCCTTAAAATGACTTTACCAATGATAAATCTACAGACAATAAATTTACCAACAATGAATTTACCACACAATGACTTTACCAATGATAAATCTACTGACAATAAATTTACCAACAATGAATTTACCACACAATGAATTTTGCTCCAGGAGTTTCCAAGATCTTAAGTCTTGCCTGACTGACTTGATGCCATAGAATATGAATAACATTCAAATTGCACTGGTATTTTAAATAAGAATTTCAATTTTCTTGCCACAGCAACAAAACTAGAAACTGTTGCTTCAAGTCTTTAATTTTGTTTCCAGATTTATGCGTTGTATTTTCAGACAAGTTCCTCTAAATAAATTCATTGTTGGTAAGTTCATTATTGGTTATTTTATCATGTACTAAATCTATTGTATGGTAAATTTATGGCCAGGAAATTCATCACAGATAAATATCAGATTAATTGCTTTAATAATAAGGAGTTTTCTTAACCATAACTCTAACAGTTTAGCAATTATTATTAAATCCTTAAAAGCAAACATTGAATTATGAATTTAGCTATGCATAACTTGACAGTGATAAATTTACCAGAAAATAAATTTACTGGTGATAAATTTACCATGCAATGAAAATTACAGCATGATGAATTTATCCAACAATCAATTTACTGAAGTGGAATCTATCTACAATGAATTTACAACAAGTTGAATTTACTAATGACAAATTTACCATTGAGATATTTTCTACATGGTGAATTTACCAATGACGAATTAACCAACAATGAATTTACCTCACAATTAATTTACCGATATTGAATTTACTGGACATGCAGTAGAATCTTCATTTGCAACTTGAAATTTAATTAGAACCCCTTTTCTAAAATATTCAATTGTTTAATTCTGTTTTATACTGTTTTTTTACTTTTTCAGTTAGAACGTGATTTTCTTTGAAATTTTCAGAGAAAGTTTTTTCTTAAATTAAACTGATAATTTCTGGTTAGATTTGAGTTGTGCTCAAAATCAAAGATATGAACTTTTATACAAATGACAGTTTTAAATATGTTGCATTTTCTATGGGATCCACTACAAATTAAAAAGAAAATAGGGAACAGACTATTTATCTTTTTGGGTTACTGCTTTTTTGCCTCATTTTCAATATTTCAACAGTTGAAATGTTGAAGAAGAGGAAAATAAGATTGAAACCCTTGAAATGAATAAAAACGTTTTGCTTTGGTTACTGGTTCAAATGATTATTTGGCTTTTTTTCAAAGAATACAATTAAAAAAGACATACACACACACTCAAGACTATTTATATTTTTCAAAAATAAAAACAGAGAATATGCAAAATGAAATGGAATGTTTGAACTTTTAATGTTTGCCCAAAACAAAATCAGAAAACTGAAATATGTGGGTAGGGGTGTAACTAGTGACTAAACAGAATTTTTCACAAAATTTGTCATGCAATAAATGTTAGGGAGACACTGAATATGTTAGTTAAATTAATAATTAAAAAAAAATCCTGTTTATTGTTCTTGGGCAGAGGATATGGCGACAAGGAGCAGAAAGAGAAAAAAAATGAATGGTCACTGATCAAAATGCTAACAAACATATTGAAAGAGACGTTGGTGGGTCATGTGGAGAAGTGAAAAATTTGACCGGAAATAAAATATTTGCAAAAATTATAACTTTTTATCACATGAAATAAAAATGACAAAAGTCGAAATAAAACAACAATATTTTCAGAGTGAAACAATGTTTTGGATTTTGTACATAAAAATTATTTGTTCCACCATTTTGTTTTATATTTTTGTTGTATAGTAGAAAATCGGTAGGGAGAAAGTTTCAGGTGGGGAGAAGGCATTAGTTGTTAATTTGTATTTTTTATTTTGAAATTTTTTTTTTTAGATTTTCTTTTTCAGAGTTTTTTAAAAAATTTATTGAAAAGATTTTATTCTTTTTTTTTTCCAATTTTTTCTTTTTTCATTAATTTTGAATTTTTTCCTTGGTGTTTGATTAAAAAAAATCTAATGATTCACATGTACACACATTGCATATATATATATATATATACATATATATATATATATATATATATATATATATATATATATAAATATATATATATGTGTGTGTGTGTGTGTGTGTGTGTGTGTGTGTATGTGTGTGTGTGTGTATCAGTGTTGCTATTTCATTTTTGTTATTTTGTTTGGGGCCTCCAATAAAAAAAAGTATAAACTTTCATAAAATTTCATACTTTTTAATCATTTTTTTAATATTCAACATAGAAATTTGTCGAATTTCTCTGTACTCAAACTGCTCTTATGTTATTTGTCACAAAAATAGAAACAAATAAATGTGAAGGATCATAAAATCTAATGAATTATGTTTGTTAAGGTGTTTTGCTTTGATTTTACCAATTTTTTATTGATTATTTTTAAATCACAGATTTGAAATTATTTTTTTGTTTTTTTGATCTCCAATATGGTATGCTTAATATAAAACAGATGTATTGGAAGCAGTAATAAAATGAAAAAAAAGGAGCAAGATTAAAAAGAAATTAAAGATAAAAATTAAACGAATATATAAAAAATTATTTCTATTACCGGAAAACAAAAACCAGGGTTTTTCCTGCTTAGGGACAACTGGATATGTTAGTATAAAAATCCAATCAGATTTATATTTATATATTTATTCCACCCATTTGTTACAGATTTTAGTTGCTTGTTTGCAAATACATACTTTTGCTGAGAAAAATACAAAAAAAAAGAAAATTTGATTGAATAAAATTGAATAACTTTTATTTTGAATCAAAATGAAATAAATCTCAATGTAAGTTTGTATTTGCCAATATGAATACATGTAGTTTATTGAACACACTTCTCTCGTACACTTACAAAGCAGCATAGTAATATAACCTTCTATATGTTATATATTATGTCAAAAATGCATTGATATATACATATACCGGTATTTATACAAACAAAACCACACATTTATAAATGTACTCATTTGTATATATATATATATATATATATATATATATATAAGTAAAGTTGGCGATCTTAGTTAAGGGTGACGCAAAGGGTCCCTTTTTAATAGCTATTACACTGAGGTATAAGGAAGAGCGCTACTCTATTCCCTGGATTGCTTTACTTTACCCTTGACCCTTACTTTATAATGCTGAGTGTTAAGCAAAGTGGCATCAAGTACCATTTTCTGAGTCTTTGGTATGACTCAACGTGGGATTGAACCCCAGTCTTCCAGACCATTGGCTAACACTCTACTCATTAAGCCAATTGCAATCCAGGGAATGGAGTACCATCCTTCCCAACACCTTGGTATGGTAGTTATTGAATAGGGACTCAAAAATGGTACTTGATGCCACCTTGCTTAACACTCAGCATTATAAGTTAAGGATCAAGAGTAAAGTGGAGCAATCCAGGGATTGGAGTAGCGTCCTCTCGTGTGGTAGTTATTGAAAAGGGAGCTTTCGTTGGACACTTGACTCAGGTCGCCAACTGTAAATATATATTCACAGAAAATTATGCATATATACCAAATGAATTCATATAAATGCATGAATGTGTGTGTCCAGGTGTGTATTCTCTCGGGTAAGATATAAACTCTCTTCTCCTTGGAAAATTACATAAAGATAAATTAGTGTCTTTTCGAAAAGAATAGAAACACACTCACACACAAACATGAACACACACACACACATAAACACACATATGTGTGTGTGTATATATATATATATATATATATATATATTGATTTAATGTTTTTATATGATGGTTTATGAAGTAAAGAACAGATAAGCAAACATTTGAGTAAACTCTTCTATAACTAGCCTATCTATTCAGCCAATTAAACACTGCCAATCAATAGTAGGACCAGATAATTCTCTATCACACACACACTCACACACACACAACACACACACACACACACACATATATATATATATATATATATATATGAATTTCATCATCATCAGCATCGTCTAGTCCAGCTGATATCGCCAAGTCCCTTGACTCGGTTGTCGTCCATTCCTATCATTCATTGCTCCTGGTAGCTCCTCTTGACACCATCCAGAGTTTGTAGAGTGTTGATGTAAGTCTGTACTGGTCGGCCAATACTGGTGTGTCTATGCGTAGAAATCCATAAAAGAATATGTGAGAATAAGCAAATTTTACTATTTTTCTACATACATACATACATACATACATACATATATATATATATATATATATATATATCCCTTTCATTATGCTGAGACTGCTGATGGCTGTGCAGTAAAATTCTCTCTGGGCATAAAGTTTGCTGGCTTTTGATTTGAGCTTAAATCATCTCACACTGATGAGCTGTAATACAACAAAATGCACTGTCTAAGGATGACTATATATATATATATATATATATACTTGATGTATATGTAGATAAATAGATAGATTGCCTAGAATCAATGCATCATTCCCTTACATCTTTACTTATGTTCATAGTGCAGTATATGTACCTGAGAAAATCTAATAAGTTTGAAAACATTTCAATTAAAATTAATATTTAGAAATTTAATTATTATTTAAATATTTATGTGTCTAATTTTTATTATTTTTGTGGAGGTATTTATCTTTAATTCTTTGTGATGATTGCTATTTTCATCGATATCTTTTTAATTTCATAAGCTTGAAATAAGATTTTTATGTATACGGATGGAAAAATGTTTTTTTTTTTATACAGTTACACATGCACACAGATACAGATTCATTCAGATAAAGATATTTATATATATATATATATATATATATATATATATATATTCACACAGAGACATGAAAAATAGATACAGAGATACAGATACACATACACATACATTCAAATACACACACACATACACACAGATACGGATACATACACAGACACAAATAGATTCAGAGACAGATACAAAGATTCTGCTTTGGTTTGGTTTCTTAGTTTTAATGGCATATCAACCTTTGTAGGTTATTTAATGCCAAAGCCGTTCTCCTCGAAGAACAGTAGTGGTACTATTTAAACCATAACTGGGAGGATAAGGGGGTTCGTACCTTTCACATGGGTATTTGCCCGAACGTGAACGTAATAGCGTGACTGGAGTACGAATTCGCTTAGTACAATTTCACAGTATATCACTTTAACCATTACACCATGAGGACACCCCCACAAAGATTCTGATTCAGACACATACACATTCTTACAGATTAAGATATACATATACACAGATACAGATATACCTACAAATACATGCATGCACATACATGCAGATACGGAGACAGGCACAAAGATATCACTTCATACATACAGATACAAATATATACACACACACACACACACACACTGATAGAGATACATACATATGGATATATATATATATATATATATATGTATATATATATATATATATATATATCAGTGTATATATATATATATATATATATAGGTAATATTCGGTCAGGTTAAAAAGTTTGGAGTAATTCCCTCAAGACAAGAAAATCATTCAAGAGCAGAACATTTAAATTTTCCTGGTAGAGAGCTCAATGTAATTTATAATAGAGCAATATTTCTTTAAGAAAAAATGAATTAACCGGATTTTGGTTTTTTTCTTAAAGAAAAGTATATATATATATATATATATATCTTTAAGAAAAAAACCAAAGACCGGTTAATTCAGGATTATAAATTTATTTCCATCCTTTTTTTCAGTTTCTGGTGTGAACCAAAAACACAAAGAAAAAAATTTTTACAGGACTTCTTCAGATCCAATGGATAATTAATTCAAACAGAATAGACACGTGGGGTGGAGGAGGAAGAGATTAAGGAGTTACCTCCTCGTTTTATTGACGTTCCGTTTTATTTTAATTTTCAAATTTCTTCTGTCAGTTATAATTATGGTAAATTAACTTTTTTATTTATTTGTTTAGTTTATTTTCTTTTCATGTTAAGATCGATAAATAACTTTTAAGAGAAATATTAATGCTTATAATAATTTCGATACCATTTAATTAGCTACCTATTTTTTTAGTGTATATGTTGGATACGTTTTTTTTCCTGGTTTCACTATTTATTTCTATGTTTTTAAAATTTTATTGTTTAAATTTAGTCTTATGTCTACATCTAGCTATTAGTTCACTTCTCTTATTTAATAACTTATCAGGCCATTTATGTAATAAAATATAGATTTTTTCTTCTAAGCATAAATTGCATCTACCGTTAAAAAATATATATATATATATATATATATATATATATATGTATATATATATCTATCAGTGTATATATATATATATATATATACACACATTGATAGATATATATGTACATACATACGTGCAGATACATACAGTTAGAGATACAGACACACAGATATAGATGCACATCCGAATACATACATATACATACAGATACATGCACTCAGATACTGATACACACACACATGCATACATACATACATATACAGATACATGTATATATATATACGCATGCACACAAGTACAGAGACAGATATACTTACACATACAGACAGATGCAGATACATACAGATATAGATACATACACACAGATATAAATACACATACACATACACACATACAGATACACACAGACACAAATACAGACACACAGATACACATTCACACAAATACACATATACATACTCACAAATACATATACACATACATACATACATACAAACAAATGCATACACATACAGATACAGGCACACAGATACACACATACACACAAATACGCATTCATATATACACAGATATAGATTCACGTACACATACTTACACACAGATACACATTTGCCCAGTCAGCTGGGGCTGTAGAATACACCGACTGCTTCTCTGCAGAGGGGTAAGAGCCCCCCCCCATCAACTGGTGTCCTGGATATGACACTAAAGAATCTGATAGTGAGGTTCCAGCAATACTGGAGCTTTGGGGAATGCAGAGTATCTTTTTATTGCCATTGCTCTCAAGTCCACTCTGGGCCGGAGTGGTAGCTCCTGATAATGGTCCTATCTATGGGTCAAATAGAACTAAACCATGCTTCCTTTGCTATACTGATTTTTGCATTTAAATGGCATATTCATACTAAACTGAATTGTTTAAAATAGAACTGTTTTTGACATCCAAACTGAACTTGCACTAAACTGAATTGTTATATATAACTGCTTGAATAGTTTGAATAGTTTTTTGACATTAAAACTGTATTTACACTAAACTGAATTGTTTAACGTAAAACTGTTTTGACATTTAACTGTGTGTAAACAAAATCTGTACTTACGCTAAACTGAATTAGCTGAATTAGATGAATTAGAATTGTTTGAATAAACTGAATAGTTTGAAATAGAAATGTTTTTTACAATCAAACTGTACTTACATTTAAACTGCGTGCTTTTGCTAAACTGAATTGTTTTAAATTGAACTATTTTTGACACTGAAACTGTATTTACACTAAATATATTAGTTATATATAACTGCTTGAATAGTTTGAAATAGAAATGTTTTTGACAATTAAACTGTGTACTCAGGCTAAGCTGAATTGTTTGAAATGGAACTGATTATTTGCATAAAAGTGGATTTGGCTTTAAATAACCTACAAAAGTTGATATGCCATAAAACCCACCAAACCAAACAGATACACATATACATACTCACAAATACACATACCCATAGACTTAGCTATAGATAAACAGACACATCATACACATAGATACACACTGATAGAGATACAGACATACACATACACTTACACAAAAATACACATACAGATATGAATACACATACACATGCATACATATGTACACACAGATACAGATACAGACACACAGATGCTGAAAAACATATACATACATAAGCACATACACATAGAGAAACAGGTACATGCACATACACGTAAGTACTGTTAGAGATATACATACACATACACACAAGGATACAGATACATGCGTATAGATATAGATATACATCAACAAATACAGATACACATACTCATATATACAGAAAGATACATACAGATACAGGCAGAGACACACAGATAGAGACACACATACATACACATATCCAACACTTTGATTTGAGATAGATGAACTGAGAAGAAATAACTTAAGTCTTAACAAAAGTATCAATTTATATTCAAATAATGCCACAGATTTTGATGGTTGCTTGGTTGGGTTTTATGGCCTATCAATCTTTGTAGGTTATTTAATGCCAAATCCATTTTATATAAATAATCAGTTCTATTTCAAACAATTCAGTTTAGCATGAGTACACAGTTTAATTGTCAAAAACATTTCTATTTCAAGTTATTCAGTTCATTCAAAAAGTTCTAATTCAGCTAATTCAGTTTAGTATAAGTACAGATTTTGTTTACACACATTTTAAATGTCAAAACAGTTTTACGTTAAACAATTTAGTATAGTGTAAATACAGTTTTAATGTCAAAGAACTGTTCTATTTCAAATAATTCAGTTGAGCATAAGCATGAAGTTTAAATGTAAGAGCGGTTTGATTGTTAAAAACATTTCTATTTCAAGCTATTCAGTTTAGTCAAACAGTCCAGTTTAGCACAAGTATCCTGTTAGTTCTATTTAACCCTTAGATAGGCCCCTATCAGGAGCTACCACGCTGGGCCAGGGTGAACCTGGGAGCAATGGCAATGAAGGGATACTCCTGTTATATTATCATATGCAAATTCATGCAGAATGAATCACAACGACACAACGATAAAGGATGAGCGAAGACTTCTTTAGAAAAATATGTACCTCTCACTTTATTGTAAAGTTCAAAAAGGGTTACTCAGGGTTTTACTGTGAGAGGGAGTTGGAGGCCGAACAGAACTGCAATATATTGACCCCCACTCTTATAGCTGTCAGCGTTGTGTCTTTCTCGTTCTCCAGGGCTGCTCAACCAGAGGTCCAGGGGCCCAGCTCTCTGCTGGATGATGGCTTTCTTTACTGCATCTGATCAGCAACTTCTCTGGACCCCAACTCAATCGGGGGCCCCAAGGGCTCCTTCGGCCTAGTTTAGCTTTCCCTACCACATCTTGTCTCTTTCTCCAACTGTCTGACTTCTAGTCTTGACTGAGTTATATAATAGTTCAACGCCCACTCAATCGCCCACTCAATCTTTGGAATGGCATGTTTGATCGTCATCAAGCGGAAATAACTGTCTTGCAGTTCAGAGGTCACTCTCTTCCGGTGCATCAGTCTATGAGTGTATCATGGGATTTTTTACCTTGTCCCATTTCATCAGCTAATTTCCGCCTACGCGATTTCTTTCGATTACTGGCTATTGGGATGTGTCACTTCCTTCCAGTGTATCACTTTGGAATAGCATATTTGGCCGGGTTGAAGGTCAAAATACAACACTCCGTATTCCCCAAAGCCCTAGCATTATTGGAACCTCACCATCAGATTGTTTAGTGTCACATCCAGGTCCCTTGCAGGGGTGGTCTTACCCCTCTGCAGAGGTGCAGTCAGTGTATTCTACAGCCCCAGCTGACTGGGCAAAGATTTTGATGGGTGCTCATATGTAATATTGAAGAGTGTGACTTTTTCTGTATATTTGTTTGTTTCTCTGTCCATAACTTTTGTTTTATCAAAGAAAACAGATGTACTTAAGATTATGAAGTGAATCTTGTTTTTGAGTTGACTTGGGGATCAACAGGCAAGGGATATACCCTCTATTGCAGTACTTTACTGATTTAGGGATTGTCCCCTTTTTTAAGGGGGTGTCCCCTTTGTATAGTGGTTAACTTGCAGAACTTCGACTTTTTTGTAAGTGAGTTCAAACTGCAAACATGCTATCACATTAACTTTCAGACTAATACCCTTGGCAAAGATAGGATCTTCCTAATCTCCCTACCCACTGCATACATAATACATAAATAATACATCTACTGTTCTTCTACAAGGATGGCTTTGTAATTAAATAACCCATGATGGTTGATTTGTCACAAAACAAAGAACCTAAACCAAAGTTTTCTGATTAGATAATATGATTGAATTAACTTGGGTGTATTAAGTTAGGAAGATGGTGCAGATACTACACTGATCCATCACAAATCAATATCAGTTCTTTTCATTGAAATAAATTCTCACATGAAGTGTTCTGGTTTTAGCATTCATATATGAGTAGTAACCAAAATAATTAAAATGATATTATTTCAATGATCTTACAACATAATGTTAAGTAACTAATGTCTTGATAGTTCTAATATTTTGTGATCAAGCTGCACATGATGTACATCTTATTTCTTAGGAATACTTATATATATATATATATGTATATATATATATAAAGAGAGAGAGACAGACAGAGAGACAGAGACAGAGACAGAGTGAAAGGTACTTGTGGTATCATAGGAAATAGATACAGTATCTGTTTATATAACTTTAAGTTTCTTGAGAAAGATTTATTTTTCTAAACACACACACACACACATATATATATATATATATATATATATACATGCAAGGTGTTTCACAATTGTTGAAATAATGCAATGGTCACATAGATCTCTCAGATTGACTTTATTCCGTTTCTCTTTTCAGATTATTGCTTGAAATAGCTACCGTTTTGATATATTTAACAAAATATGGCAAAATCATACCTCGGATGACGAATCAGATCTTTTGCATAAAGACATATTACTAAACTAAGCCTTTTCTTCTTCTGGGGCTCCTCAAGGACATCATTAACCAGAGCAACCCTCGCTCCATTATTCCATTGAAGGTAGGCATCACTGAGAAGACCCATGCAATCACCCATGGGAAACATGCATGCATTATCAACAACATTGTACGCTTCATTCCACATCTGGAGCGTATACTCTTGCGCTCCACTTGAAATTTTTAGTAGATGTTTCAGACTAAATGATTTGAAAACCTAAAATGTTATCCTTTTACTTTTCAATAAATGTAATTTTCATTACTCTATCATCTGCGGTGTAATGGTTATCGTAGCAGGATATGGACACGGCGACACGAGTTCAAATCCTGGACCTGACTGATTGCATTTCATATAGCACTAATACCCTTGGGAAAGGTATGAATCCAAATATTTTCCCTCCAGCTATGGGTAAATAGTATGGCAGACTAGGTTCTTCAGCCTTGGTGTGGCAACTAGTCTAGGAGAAGGAAAACTCTGAATTGAAACCTGTTAAACTCCACTTAAAAATTTACCTTGTGTCATATCCTGCCCGAGCGAAGGGGTTGGTAAATATGATCATCTGTGATCAGAGATCAATTTTGTTCCCAAAATTGTGCAACACCCTGTATATTTGATCTATAATTCTGTTTCTCAGAAAAAAATAAACAGATTGTATGATTATAGGATTTGTTATTTCTCCAAACTGATATCCAGAAAAAAAAATTCATGAAAAAAGAAAAGACGAAAAATACACGTAGGACTGTAGGAATTATTTTCATTATATATATATATATATATATATATTTTCAACTATTTTTTTTCCTGCTAAAAATAAGTAGTATATATATATATATATAATATTCTTTCCAGATATGAGTAAATAATAGGGCAGACGGGGCTTGGTATTGCAAAGAAAAGGAAAACTCTAAATTTAAACCCATTAAACTTTATCTAAAAATTGACTTTATGTTACAACCTACTTCTTGCAAAGGAGTTGGGTATATCTATCTATCTATCTATCTATCTATCTATAAGTTTGGATTCAATGGCAAACTATTATATAACTTGGTGCACATGAAGTTCAATCAGTTGGAGATAAGATGCGATAGAGAGAACCAGCACCCAGAGAGGATGGGCCCCCTGGCTCCCGGTTGAGCAGCCCAGGAGAGCAGGAAAGAAACGCTATTATGGCCAGAAGAGTGGGGGGTCAATATGTTGCAGTTCTGTTTGGTCTCACAGTAAAACCTTTAGTAACCCTTTCGGACCCTTTCAAATAAAGTGAGAGGTGTATTTTTCTAAAGAACTGTGTCGCCCGTCTTTATTGTGTCGTTGTTATGATTCTGCATGCATATGTATTATGTGGCTATACAACACAAGATTGAAGCCTTACCATCCGATGGTCTAGTGTCATAAGCCGGATGCTCGTTGGAGGGGTCTTACCCCTCTTCAGAGATGTAGTCTATGTATTTTTCTGCCCTAGTCGACAGAGCTGAAGTAAGACCTAATAATATGTTTTATTATAATGATTTTCTGATAGACATAATAAAATCCAGGCATACTAAGCTCAAAAGAAAATTAACATTTATTTATAATTAGTAGAGGTGTACCTATTTATCGTATAAACATGGATGATAACAACATTACATGCACATGTTGCTAAGCCTCCCTCCAAAAAAAATAACAACAGCTGTGTGGCCAAACAGATTTAATAATAATAAATCATTCTAATGAAATCTGGGTTATATAAACAGATGCTTATCTAAATATTAGGTTTGCGTAATTTCTATGAAAATTTCTTTTGGTAGAAATATAAACGCATATTAATGAAAATCTGACAAATCCTTACCTTAAATGTTCCTTAGTCCTAAAATGCTGCATATTTAATTTCAAAGGAAAGAAATACTTGTAAATTATTGCACTTATTTCTTTTAATATATAATCTCCTTATCATGTAAGTGTAAAAACTCCATTCTAAGAAGATTTGAAGCAGCCGTGTACATAAATAGATATGAATTGGAATGTCTTCATAGAAATGCTTAATTTAGCTTTTTATAATTGTTTCATGTTAGGAAAGTGTAAAAGTGATCTTAATAAGCTCATAAGTACTCAATGGCATGGCAAGAGTATATATATATACATATATATATATATATAATTATTTTTCTTTAGCACTGGGAATTAGAACCAGTACCTCCCATTGTCCATGAAATTAAATAAACCTTCCTATCAGTTTTATCACAGAGGGGTGGTTGATGAGAAATCTTGCTTAGATAAGTAAGGGTTATTTTTGGATATATTTAATTTTTTGTTGGGTGAGCAACAGAGATATGGTAAAAAAAAAAATTTGATCCAGATAACATAGCGTAATAATAATCTATACAAAAATTAACAAAATTCGCTGAAAAAAATATGGTTGAGGTTTTGTCAACAGGGGCTCATGGTAACCTCACACTTTTAATGGGAAAACTTTCAGTAGAAAAGTTTGAGAAACTTCATTTAAATTTCATTCAAAGAATTAAGAAAAAACCTTTCCTCCAAAAATTTCCCCAGCTGAATTATAAATGAAGAGTCAAGTTGAAAACCTGTGGAATGAGATATTTTACCCAATGATTCAACTTTGAAAATTATTTTGAGAAAGTTAACTGGAAAATAAATTAATAAATGATGGTCAACACAAGAAAAAAAAAAAGAAATCAAAAAAGAAAATGAGTTAATGAGTTGTTTCCTCAAAATGGCCACAGAATCTGTAATTAAAATACAAACACATGAAAAACGTGTTTTCTTCTGTGAATTATTAAAAGATAATTACCCAAACATGTCAAGAGAAATCCTAAAATATAGAATTAGATAAATTGAGATAAAAGTTACTTCATTTAAAAATAGTCTTCTTTTTTTTTTTTTAACAGATGATACTCAGTATATCCATGTTTTGAATTTTTGTCTAAATGAAATTTTAAAAAAATGTATCCTAACAACTTGATTATTCTTATAAACATATATCAGTCTATATAAAGCAAAATATGTAAATACTTTTTTATATTAGTTCCTTCATGCTCAGACTGGAAATAAGAGACAGAGAAAATTTATATATTTCACGTACAGGAATACTTTGTCCTGTATGAGTGACGTGTTCTACAAAGTCACTGCACTAATTGAATCTCTACTGATAAAAGAAAAAAGTTCAATAAAAAAAAATGGAAAAAAAGACAATTTATCTTAAAAATAAATTAGAACTCACTGACTTAATTATGAGATATAGAATACTTTAAATAAAAACTACAAAAAATTAGTGAAGAGGACGCAATTAAACTTAGATTTTTATCATAAAGTAAGTAAAGTTAGCAACTGTAGAGAGGGTAACCAGAAGGCTCCTTTTTCAATAGCTACTACACTAAGGTGTATGAGAGGGCACTACTCATTTCCCTGGTATGCTCAAATTTACCCTTGATATGTACCTTATATTGCTGAGTGTTAAGCAAGGAGGTATCAATTACCATTTTTAAAGTCTTTGGTATGATGTGACCTGGGTGTAGTAGCTATTGAAAAGGGAGTCTTCTGGTTGCCCTTGACTACTGTCTCCAACTTTACTTACGGCCAAGTTTGTTGGAGCTGACCCCCACCCCAATAAGTGTCTAGGATATGATATCTGACAATTTAATGGTGAGGCTCCAGTTATGCTCGAACTTTGGGGAATATAGAGTACCCCTTCATTGCCATCACTCCCAGGTCCACTGTGCCTTGGAGTGGTATTATCTGATAGGGTCCTATGTATGGATCAAATAGATGTTTGAAAAAAATGACTGATATTTAATTGAATTTTTTGTGAAATTCTGAAATACCTGGAGCCATTTGATGGAGTGTAAATGCGTATATAGTGTTCAATAGAATGATTAGTTGGTAGGTTGGTTGGTTTTTATGGCATATCAACCTTTGTAGGTTATTTAATGCCAAATCTATTTTTATGTAAATGATCATTTCTATTTCAAACAATTCCGTTTAGCATGAGTGCACAGTTTAATTGTCAAAAACATTTCTATTTCAAGTTATTCAGTTTAGTCAAGCAGTTCTAATTCAGCTAATTATAAGTACAGATTTTGTTTACACACAGTTTAATGTCAAAACAGTTCTATGTTAATCAATTCAGTTTAGTGTAAATTCAGTTTCAATGTCAAAAAATAGTTCCATTTCAAATTATTCAGTTGAGCATAAGCACGAAGTTTAAATGTAAGTACACAGTTTAATTGTTAAAAACATTTCTATTTCAAGCTATTCAGTTTAGTCAAACAATTCAGTTAAGCATAAGTATGCTTTTAGTTCTATTTAACCCATAGATAGGGCTTTACCAGGTGCTACTACACTGGACCAGAGTGGAGCAATGGCAATGAAGGGATGCTCTGTATTCCCCAAAGCCCCAGCATTACTGGAATTTCACCATCAGATTGTTTAGTGTCACATCCAGGACACTCATTGGTGGTGGTGGTGGTGGGGGGGGGTCTTACCTCTCTGCAGAGTTGCAGTCAGTGTATTCTATAGCTCCAGCTGACTGGGCAATACACAGTTAAATGTCAAAAGTTTTATTTCAGATAGTTCAGTTTAGCATTAGTACACAGTTTAGACGTAAAAACAGTTCTATTTCGAGCAATTCAGTTTAGCATAAGTATGCAGTTTAAATGTCAAAACAGTTCTATTCTAAACAATTCAATTTAACATAAATACACAGTTTAAATGCAAAAATCAATATTGTGAATGAAGCAGGGTTTAGTTCTATTTAACCCATAGATAGGACCCTTATCAAGTGCTATCACTCCGGATCAGAGTGGACCTGGGAGCGATGGCAATAAAGGGATACTCCGCATTCCCCAAACCTCCAGAATTACTGGAACCTCACTATCAGATTGTTTAGTGTCATAACCCAGACACTAGTTGGGGGTATCTTATCCCTCTACAGAGCTGCAGTCAGCCTATATAGCCCCAACCAACTGAGCAATGGAACAATTAGTGTTAAATAGCAATACTTGCAAGCACTTCTTTGTGTGCAAACAAAGGAATAATATTAAATAGAACTATTAGCATTTGATAGCACTAATACCCTTGGGAAAGGTATGAATCCAATTATTCTCCCTCTAGCTATGGGTAAATAGTAGGGCAGACTGGGTTCTTCGGCCTTGGTGAGGCAACTAGTCTAGGAGAAGGAAAACTCTGAATTCAAACCTGCTAAACTCTGCTTAAAAATTGACCTTGTGTCATATCATATCCTGCCCAACCGAAGGGGTTGGTAAATATAATCATCTGTGATCAGAGATCAATTTTGTTCCCAAAATTTGGCAACACCCTGTATATTTGATCTATAATTAATGGCAAGGAAGGGGTTCTCCCTATTCCCCAAGGCCCCAGCATTACTGGGACCTCACCATCAGATTGTTTAGTGTCATATCAAGGACATTCATTAGGGGGGGGTCTAACCCCTCAGCAGAGAAGCAGTCAACTAGGCAATAAATGATTTTGAATTTAACTTGTAAATAAGACAAGTAGATTGATAAAACTGAAAGTAAAGATTCCTGGTATCATTAAGTAGGACAGGAGGTCTTAATTTTGGTATTTGTTTCATTTTCTTATAATTAAACAGAACAACAGAACAAAAATTTCAAACTTTCCATCACCAATTGATAAAAAACTAATAAAATCTAATCAAGCATCTTATGGATGAAATTATAAGTAATGTATTCCATATTAGTTTACAAAGCAAAGCAAATCAGGAGAGAGAGAAAAAAGGGAAAAGAATTTCTGAATAAAATTATATCATTTATGAATAATGAAAATAAAATAATTTCATTTGTTCTATATAATTAAATGATATAGGAGAACTAGAAATTTACAAGGATTAAATTGATATTTTTTCCTATAATAGTTAGCTAGCTTATCTCACAAGCTATTATCAATTCATTTGGCCTCACTAGAGAATTAGCCTAGTCCAATAGATATCTAAAAAAAAAAAAAAGTTCAGGCTCCTTGAGTTTACAAGAAGAATTATAACATATTTACACATCATTGCTGAATTAATATTATTTAGAATGAATTCATCTCTGCAGAATTAATATCCTTTAGTGTAGCACTATGGGGGTAGGCCGCCAAAGCAGACGAGTCTGTTTTGGCGCGAAACCAGACAAAGGATTCTTGAACAAAAAAATCTCGCCGTATCCGGAAGTGGTAAGGGGACGCGAACGAGAGTTGACGACGCGACCCAGGAGAGGAGTTGGTGGCTGGAGAGGAGAAAGGGCAGTTGGTGGCTGGAGAGGAGAAAGAGGAGTGGTGGCTGGACCCGAGAGAGGAGTTGCAGCTGGACAGGAGAGAGGCGAACAGCAGAAGTTGGCGTGGAAGAACGGAGGGGCAGTCAACACCAGACACCGAGCAGAGAGGCGAGGAGACAAGATAGGGTCCAGTGAAGAAGAGTCTCAAGATGTCTGATTCCAGTAGCATTGTGGAATTTTCGCTAGTAACCCACGCTAGCGTTAGTCCATATCTGCTATCAGGAATGCACATGCATGTAGTGTTGCATACCTCCCTCTGCTCTTGGTAACCCCAAGTTTGTTCGTGTTTGTTCGTCTGTTTGTTTTCTCCTGTCTCCCTCGATCGTATTCTCATGTAGGTAAAGAAATGTGCGTTACCCCCTCAGCCACTAGTTGATCACCGGCCGGCTAAGAAGAAGACATGGTTAGAAGACTGAGATAATGTGGTGGGGGTGAGGGGGTAACGTTTCACATTAGAACAAATTAAATAAACAGTAATTATTAAACTAAAAACATACCAAGAAATGTTATAATGATTACAAAAAAAAGAGGGGCTTTTGTTAATTTACTCAAACGTTTGTTTGTCATTGATTATGTAAAATAACGTTTTCTGATTTTGATTAAACTAAATGAGGGCAAGAAGCAATTATTGATAAATGTCTGCTTCAGTCAGATATATTTTGTTCTAAAGAAAAATTACAAACATAAAAATATAACAATTTGTTCTACATTTAAAAAACAGGCAACAGAGTCCACAAAAAAGCAAAAAAGAAAAATGGCTGTTGAATGTGAAAATGGGAAATGCAAATGATCAAATCCACTCAGAAAAGAGGAAAAAAGTAAGTTTGAAAGAATAAGAAAGCAATTATTCATTTTTATTTTAATACAAATAGAATGTTGGATAGATAGATATACAAGTCACCTCTTATACATCCACACACAATAATACACAACTAAAACACACACACACACACACACACACACACACACACACACAAGCACACATGAAAATTTGTACACAATTCCAATGGGTTTTGACAGTATTTTTTTTATTTTTATTTTTTAATTTTCTTTCATTATCTGCCTAATGATTGTTGTTTGTAAAACTTCATGAAACCTAAGGTCGCAGACAAACTTCCACAGCATTAAACATATAAAATCTAATAATTATTTATTTATTATTATATATAAGTATATATATATACATTTATATATAAATATATATATATAAGTATGCAGTTTAAATGTAAGTACAGTTTAATTGTGAAAAATATTTCTCTTTCAAGCTATTTAGTTTAGACAAGCAGTTCTAATTCAGCTAATTCCTTTTAGTAAAAGTACAGATTTTGTTTACACAGTTAAATGCCAAAGCAGCTCTATATTAAACAATTCAGTTTAGTGTAAGTACAGTTTCATTGTCAAAAATAGTTCAATTTCAAATAATTCAGTTTAACATAAGCACGCAGTTTAGATATAAGTAGGGTTTAATAGTCAAAAACATTTCTATTTCAAGCTATTTAGTTTAGTCAAACAGTTCTAATTCAAACAATTCAGTTTAGTATAACTATGCAGTTAGTTCTAATTAACCCATAGATAGGGCCCTATCAGGTGCCAAAGTGGACCTGGAAGCAATGGTAATGAAGGGGTACTCCACATTCCCCAAAGCTCCAGAATTACTGGAACCTCACCATCAGATTGTTTAATGTCATATCCAGGTCACTCGTTGGTCAGGGCAGTCTTACTCCTCAACAGAGGTGCGGTTGGTGTATTGTACAGCCCCAGCGACTGAGCAAATATATATATATATATATATATATATATATATATATATATATATATATTAGTAGGTAGGTAGGTAGTTAAATAAGTAGATGGATAAAAGGATATGTATTTTTTAGTTTTGCCGGAGTCTGTACAGATAATTAAATTTCGTATTCTGCAAAGGAAATAGAGACTAAAATCTTGAGAGATTTGAGGAAAACAAACAAAGTTTCTGCCTAAAAATTCATTTACTACAGAAAATTCATATTGATAAATTAACAAAATAAAATAAGAAAACAAATGTTTTGCTTTTATTTGTTTTGCCAAAATGAATTTAAAAAACAAAAACAAAAACAAGACCATAACAAAAAATATATATAGCTTTTATTTCTTGATTTTTAACAAAATATTCTTTTTTCTAAAAATTTTTTGTTCTA
>OY757916.1:23747835-23765335 GCA_963585895.1 Sepioteuthis lessoniana | reverse complement strand
AATATAGAGTCCCGTGGGAAACTTTAGCGGTGAGAGAAAAACGTGCACTAGTGAAAACAGCCTCCAAAAACTATCGAAAAAACCCAACAAACACAAATGCCTTAAAACTAAAGACGGCACAATATCAATTAGTAGGCATATATATAAAGGAACAGACAGAATACATTCAAAATCAGATAGATAAGATTAGAGACTCGGTGGAAGATAGACAATCTAGAATAGCCTGGCAAACAATAAACGAAGTGAGCACAAGAAAGAACACAACCAAAGCAAAACTTAAAGCAGCAAACCAACAAGAAAGAATAAAACTGTGGAAACAGCACTTCGAAAACTTACTTGGAAACCCACCAAAAATAACGCATGAACCAATCACCAGAATAATTAGCAAACAATTAGACATTAAACTAGGACCGTTCACACAAGAAGAACTCGACTCGGTTCTCAGAAAAATTAAAAATAAGAAAGGTGCAGGGCTGGACGAAATTCCCCTGGAAGTATGGAAGACCAGACAATTCGACGACATACTGCTCCGACACTGCAACGCAGTATACAATCAAAATCCGATAGATAGATGGATGAAGGGATGCATACTCCCCTTCCCTAAAAAGGGGGACCTCGGATTAGCCAAAAACTACCGAGGCATAACACTTACATCCATAGCTGCCAAAATCTACAATGCCCTACTACGAAACCGAATAGAACCCAAAATCGACAACATACTTAGAAAAAACCAAAATGGCTTCCGAAGAAATAGATCCACGACCTCACAAATATTAACCATCCGCAGAATCCTTGAAGGTGTACGGGCAAAGAACCTACAAGCGACATTAATATTTGTCGACTTTACCAAGGCTTTCGACTCCATTCACAGAGGAAAGATGGAACAAATCCTACTAGCGTACGGCATACCTAAAGAAACTGTAGCAGCAATAACGATTCTCTATAGAAACACTAAAGTAAAAGTACGATCACCGGATGGAGACACAGAATACTTTGACATTGTAGCAGGAGTACTACAAGGGGACACGCTGGCCCCGTACCTCTTTATCATTTGTCTAGACTACGTACTTAGAACATCGATTGACAAAATCAAAGAGAATGGCTTCAAACTGACGAAGAAAAGAAGCAGAAGATACCCCGCAACAACAATTACCGATGCCGACTACGCCGATGACATAGCGATACTGGCAAATACACCTGACCAAGCCGAAACACTTCTGCATAGTTTGGAACGAGCAGCAGCAAGCATAGGCCTCTATGTTAATGCACACAAAACGGAATATATGTGCTATAACCAAACGGGGGACATCTCCACTCTAGAAGGAACCCCACTTAAACTAGTAGACAAATTCACGTACCTAGGAAGCAGCATCGAATCAACCGAAAAGGACATCGAAACGAGGTTAACGAAAGCATGGACAACTATCAATAGGCTATCGATTATATGGAAATCAGACCTAACCGATAAAATGAAACGCAGTTTCTTCCAGGCAGCGGTCACATCAATACTGCTATATGGATGCACTACATGGACGCTAACAAAACAACTGGAGAAGAAGCTAGATGGCAATTACACAAGAATCCTGCGTGCAATCCTGAACAAGTCCTGGCAGCAACACCACACAAGACACCAACTGTACGGCCACCTGCCCCCTATCACGAAAACTATTCAAGTTAGACGAACCAGACATGCAGGACACTGCTGGAGAAGCAGAGATGAACTCATAAGAGATGTACTCTTATGGATCCCCACACATGGCCGCGCAAAAGCAGGACGACCAGCTCAAACGTACATTCAGCAGCTATGTGAGGATACAGGATGTTGTCCTGAAGACCTACCTAGGGCGATGAACGATAGGGAGGAGTGGCGAGAGAGGGTCAGGGATATCCGTGCTACCAGCGCGATATGATGATGATGATGACTTTTATCGTATTCGGGGGGAATTGATTTATATATTGTCCATAGTTGTATGTATCCTTAGTACTTTCTGCCCGACTTTGGGCCATCATCAGGGGATGATCTATTACAAAAGTGATGTAACTTTTGTTTTAGCATATTACTACTGTGTAAGGGCGTCTTTGCCGTTGAAGATTATGACGTTTGCTTTCAAATGGGTTTCTATAATTAGTGCCACTAGCTAAAGACATTTAAGTTCATTAGGACTGGTTTGAAAATTAATTCTATTAAGTGTTAGTTGCATGTTTCTAATATGTAGTGCTTCGAGAATCTGAAGTTTTTGTTTATTATTTTGATGTTCTAATATTGTTGTGTTGTCGGTGAGAATTTTCCGTTTTGTGTTGTTGGGCATGAATGTTTTTTTAAATGCTGAGCTATTGAACTTGTAGCAGAAAGGTGCATTGTAAGTCTCCTCGACAGGGCAGTTGAGGTTAAACCAACATATATATTATTATTATCAGAGATACAATCTCCTAAAGGACATTTAAATTTATATATAATGTTGGTTTTTTGCAAAACTCCAATTGAGGGAGAGGAATTATTTCTAATGACTAAATTTGAGGTTTTAAACTTATTATAATATATAGTAATTTTTTTTTTTATTAGGATCAGTGGGGAGTATGTTTTTGTGAATCAATGTTTTCAATATTTTTTCATCGAATTTATAATTGTAGTGCATTTGGTTACGATAAAAAAGTTTGATATATGTTTGTTGACTGGATGGAGTAGTACACTGTTTATTTTGTTGGTTAACATTTTTGATCATACGTTTAATTTGTTGATCAACAATATAGTTAGGAAACCCATTATTGATGAGAGCCTGTTTTATGTTTTCTACCTGTTTATAAAATTTTGTTTTGGAGGAGGAGATTAGTTTGGCACGGGATATTAGATTATGAATAATTGCTTTTTTATATCTGAAGGGGCATTTACTTTTAAAGTTGAGGGTAGAGGAGTTATTACTAGAGGGTTTTTTGTAAGTGGAGGTTGTGAAGTATATATATATATGGCCCAGTTGGCTTTGATTGGACAAAGAATCATGTGGTCAGACGACACTAGACAAATAGAAATAAGTTTTACAAGAAATGCTACCTATGCACACCAATTTGCAATGGGTCATGAAGAAGTGTCATTAGAAATAAAATGAGATGTGTATACATAAAAATGATGTTGAGCAGTTTGACGTCTCAGCACCAAAGAATTTTAGGGTTACAACAGCGAACAGACAGAACAATGAAAGACAGATGACATGACATGAGAAATAGTGAGGAGCTGAGCATGGGTTCTCGATGATCCAAAATAGATTAAAAAAGAAAAAGAAAAAGAATATGCATAACATAAACCTCGAAATGGATCTCACCTGAGTAAGTGTTATGGAAAAAGTAGACGTCGGAGTAATTGCAATGAAACACTGCTCAGAGATCCAGAACTATAAAACACTGCTCAGAGATCCAGAACTATAAAACACTGCTCAGAGATCCAGAACTATAAGACACTGCTCAGAGATCCAGAACTATAAGACACTGCTCAGAGATCCAGAACTATAAGACACTGCTCAGAGATCCAGAACTATAAGACAATGGTAAAAGTATAAATTAGATATTTATATAATCACCAGAATTATTTAAGTCATTGATGAACTGTAACAATGATTTGAAACAATTATTTTATTTAAAGATTTTTACTGATTCAAATAAAGCTATTTTTGCTATTGCTAGACAAAAATTAATAAACCAGTAATTAATTTATTTATTGATACTAAATGACTTTAAAATAGCAAGTAAAAAGCAAGAAACTTTCATCAAACAAATTCAGTTCACAGAAATAAGATATTTTTGCTTGGTTGTGTATTCTAAAATTATTGTATTAAGATTTCAGACATTTTGACTGAAGTGGGGTGTCCTCGTGGTGCAATGGTTTAAGCGATGGACTGCGGAATTTTAGTACGCGAGTTCGTACTCCAGTCGCACCATTAGGTTCACTTTCGGGCAAATACCCTTATGCTCCCAGCTATGGATTAAATAGTACCACAACTGTTCTAGGAGAATAGCTTTGGCATTAAATAACCTACAAAGGTTGATATGCCATTAAACAAAGAAACCAAAGAAACCAAACCATTTTGAATGATTCAAAATCAAAAAATACCATTTAATTCAAAACAAGAATAAACAATTTATTAACAAAAGTAGATGAAGCTCATCTAATTTTAGCCTTTCTTACTTTAACTGTTTTGATATAAAACCTTAACACACAGTCCTGTGATTCTGTTTGGGTTGAGAAAGAAAAGAAAGAAGAATATTTAATAAGTTTGCCATATACAATCTACACATCAGAAAGACAATGTGAAGACAATAATCCCCGAAATATCTTGAATAATGGAATTATGTCAGTTTAAAATTTTTGAAAAATGCCGTTAAAATATAAGCAATTATTTTGCTTATGCATTATTTTACAATGTTTACAAAGTAGCACTCAAATAATTATTGGAAAAAATATTTGTGAAAAGATTATGCTTCAAAGTTTTCAAAAGAAGACTTTAATCCTTGTGTAGTTATATTTAAAAAAAAAAAGGAAAGAAACTTTAAATGAAGCAAGACACATATTATCATCTTCCATCTTATCTTCAAACATCTTTTTCTCTTGACACATGGTGAGATTTAAATTGTCAAAATTTCCTTTTTCCTTCTGCAAAAAATCTTGGAAGAAGTGAAATGATTAGATTGGAAATGTTTTTATTCAAATTGAGCCAGGCAAAATGGATTGCTGTAACCCTGCATGGGATGATAATTTTTGGCAATTTTCTAGGTCCAAATTTCATTTTAAATTATGCATTGATTGACACAGATTCAAGTAAGAAAAAATACTTCAGAATGATTATTTTATATATATATATATATATATATATATATATATATGTGTGTGTGTGTGTGTGTGTGTGTGTGTGAAAAAAATAGAAAAAAAAAAGTCATCCAAAAGTGATGAATTTATTATAATGGAAAGTCATCATTAAAATGTTCCAATTTTAGTAAACCTTCATAAGGACTTTAAGATGATGAAAAAAAGTGTTGCTAGAAAAATGATGGATCTTTTAATCTTCTAGCAAGACTTCTTTTTTTTACCATCTTAAAGTTCTGATAAAAGTTTACTAAATCCGAAATCTTTTAATATTGACTTTCCAATGTAATAAATTCATCACTTTTGGAAAACTTTGTTTTTCTATTTTCTTCATACTGTCAGATTCATTTCCATTATTTACTTATATATATATATATATATATATATATATATATATACCTGTACGCACACACAAAACATATACTCATACAATGAATGTATACATGTATATGTGGATGCATGTGTATATATGTGTATCTCTAAAACCATCCAAATAAGACAGACAATATATACCAGAAACTGCTGGAGAAGTAAGGACAAAATCATAAGCAATGTTCTCTTACGAACCTCTTCACATGGCTGTGGAACGAGAATTGTATGGACACAGGATATAGTCTAAAGGATCTAAGGGAAGTGGTGGATGATTGAGACAAATAGCAACAGAGAGTCAGGGAAATCCATGCTAACAGCACAACATGATGATGATGATAATTATAGTATTGTAGTCTGCAAGCAAGTCATTAGTGTTGTAATTTTGATTTTCACTTGGTAAGACATTAATGCAGCTTAGTATAAAAGAAATATATATATATATATATATATATATATGTGTGCACGCATGCACACACACACACACATATGTATATGTTTCTATGTTTTTTTGTGAGTGGATGTGTGCATGTGTACCGATGGGTATGTGTACATATTTGTGTATGTGTGTGTGTGTGTGTGTGTGCAACAGTTTATTTCCCGGAGTAGTTAGGGTATATCATGGGTGTTATGAGTCAACCAAATATAAGTACATCAGCACACTTTGACATGTTCCAGCTTCTGATTTGTTGGGATGCAGACTAAATGAGTCATTCATTGTCGAGCAATAGTAGAAGTTGTACAAAAATGATACTGCTGATAGAAAATGAATGAAAGATACTTACAACAGTAGATAAACATCAAGTTTTGTGTGAAGTTTGGTAAAAGCATTAAATAAATGTTAGATGGCTTATATTATGAAGAAATTAAGAGATGCAAGTTGTTTAAGAAAGAGGGAGAAGATAGGCCAAGTGGCCGAAGAAATAATCAGTCAAAAACACAAAGAACAGATACAAATGTGGACAGATTGCAAACTTATGCTCAGATTAAAGATTAAATGTGGAACTGTTCGCAAAAGAACTGAAAATGAACTGGGAAACAATGAAGCAGATTCTAACAGAGAATTTGGGAAAGAGAAAAAATTTCCGCAAAGATGGTGCCTCAGATCATGACTGATTAATAGAAACATCAGCTTCATGCTTCGTTTGATCTTTTTAATAAAGCAAACATGTTTGACTGAGTCCATACTAGTGAAGAAATGTGTTGTTTTCAATACAACATTGAAATGGCTAGAGCTGTAGAATACACCGACTGCATCTCCGCAGAGGGGTAAGACCGCACCAATGATTTTCTGTATATGATACAAAACAATCTGATAGTGATGCTCCAGTAATGCTGGAGCTTAGGGTAATGCTGAGTATCCATTCGCTGCCATCGCTCCCAGATCAACTCAGACCTCAAATCGTAGCACCTGATAGGGTCTTATGAATAGTTCAAATAGAACTGTTTAACATTAAAACTGGGTGCATACAAATGACTGTGTGCTAAACTGAATTGTTAGAAATAGAACATTTAACAGTGTGTAAACAAATGACTTGTGGTAACTTAAATTTTTAGTGATACATAGTAATACATGGAACTGTTTGACTAGTGTTCAATAAAGAAGTGTTAAATAGCAATACTTGTAATCATTTCATTCTGTGTAACAAATAATTAATATTGTAGAGATTTATAAGTGTTAGATAGCAATAATTGAAACCATTGGTATGGCAACTTGACTTGTAGAAGGAAAACCTGTAAAATTCAGCTTCAAGAATTGATCTTGTATCACATCCAGCTCTTTGGGGTGGAGTCATACTCATCTGCGGAGATGCAGTCAGTGTATTTTACAGGTTCAGCTTACTAGGCAAAGGTAGGATATGACACAAGGTCAATTTTCAAGCAGAGTAAAGCTGGTTGGTTGGTTGGTTGGTTTCTTTGTTTAATGCCATGTCAACCTTTGTAGGTTATTTAATGCCAAAGCTATTCTCCTAGAAGAACAGTAGGGGTACTATTTAACCCATAGCTGGGAGGATAAGGGCGGTTCATACCTTTCCCAAGGGTATTTGTCCGAAAGTGAACGTAATAGCACGACTGGAGTATGAATTTGCTTACTACGATTCCGCAGTTCATCGCTTTAACCATTACACCACGAGGATACCCCCAGTAAAGCTGGTTTCAATTAAGAGTTTTCAGTCTGCTCTACACTTTACTTATTGCTCGAGGAAGAACAAATAGAATTATTATTTTCCCAAGGGTATTAGCACAAAGTGAAACATAAACCACCTTGTCTTGGATTTGAACTAAGGTCTTTGATTACATTTCCTATGATGAGAAGCATATCAAACATGTCAGGGTTAGTTTAGTTTGGTTTGGTATGGCTGTGTTTTTAAATGAGCCCGAGCTCTTTTAAGCAGACAGTTAAATGGTTTCAAGTATTGCAATACATATATATATATTGCTATATACATATGTTCCTATATATCTATATGTATATATACATATATCTTTAAGAAAAAAACCAAAGCCCGGTTAATTCATGATTATAAATTTATTTCGTTCCCGTATTTTCAGTTTCTGGTGTGAACCAAAAACATGAAGAAAAAAATTAATACAGGACTTCTTCAGACCCAATGGATAATTAATATACATATATATATTGTATAACAGTCACAATTTAACCTCAGTTATTTGCTTGCATACTGTTTCTTCTATTTGACCCATACATAGGACCCTATCAGGTGCTTCCACTCCAGGTCAGACTGGGCTGGTCTTGTTTAGATATATATCTATAATTTTTGTAAATAAATAGTTTGGAGGTAATATAATTTTTAAATGCATCAGTGTTTATTTGCTTGCTTATGGTTGAATGACTTCAAGAATTGCAAACATTAATAATTATAAATAGTTTCAAAAATTGCTATTGAATGCTTGTTATTCAACAGAAGTGCCTGTGGTGTAATGGTTATTGTCGTAAGAAATGGACACGGTGATACAAGTTCAAATCCTGGATAAGACTGATTGCATTTCACACAGCACTAATACCCTTGGGAAAGGTATGAATCCAATTTTTTTCCCTCCAGCTATGGGTGAATAGTAGGACAGACTGGGTTCTTCAGCCTTGGTGAGGCAACTAGTGTTGAATATTGACCTATGACCCGGCCGGGCTGTCAAAATAGGAAATGCACCAATGTAAATAACAGGTGCATCCGGTTGAGGAATAGCAGAGTGTAGCCTTGACCATGGATGGATTGAATGAGCACAATTTGTGACATCCATAAGAAGAAGGGGGCGTTGAATTATTATATAACACAGTGCAGTTTGGAGACCAGACCAGTTGGACACAAGATGCAGTAGAGAAGGCCAGCACCCAGCAGAGGGGGCCCTTAGGCCCCCGATTGATTAGTTGCAGTTGGAGAGAAGATGCTGGATTGAGGAACATGTCCCAGAGAGCCTGGGCCCCCAGGCCCCCAGGCCCCCGGTTGAGCAGCCCAGAAGAAAGGGAAAGAAACGCGGTTATGACCAATAGAGTGGGGGTCAATATGTTGTAGTTCTGTTTGGTCTCCAACTCCCTCACACACAACCCTTTCAAAAAAAGTGAGAGGTATATTTTTCTAAAAGACTGTGTCGCTCGTCATTATTGTGTCGTTGCGTTCTGCATGCATGCATCTGCATATGAGTATACAACATTAGTCTAGGAGAAGGAAAACTCTGAATTCAAACCTGTAAAACTCCGCTTAAAAATTGACCTTATGTCATATCCTGCCCGAGTGGAGGGGTTGGGTAAATTGGGTTATTCAATGAAAAATAATAATTTTTTACACCCAGTTAAATACTTTCAATTATAGTAAATCAGTTCAGTTTGACTCATACATTGAACCCAGCATCTATTACCACTCCAGGTCAAAGTGGATCTGGAAGTAATGGCAAAGAAAAGGATATTCCACATTCTCCAAAGCTTCAGAACTGATTATTCTGTGTCATACCCAGGACATTTATTTGTGGGGTTCTTACCTCTCTACAAAGGTGCAGTCAGCATATTTTTAGCCACAGATGACCAGGCAGACTTTCACTCAGGTATATCAAAGTTTTGTATCATAATAAAAACTTGATATCTTATTTTGATAGGAAAAATATTTGTAATCAAGTCATGTTTCTTGCATTATTCTTCTAGAATCTCATTATATTATTGATATCTTGTATATGGAATTGTACGTGAATTTCACAGGAATTTTATGTCTCTTCTGTTTAATAGCCAGTTAATTCAAAACTTTGATAATTTGATTAACTCTTGGTTAGTTTAGTTTGGTTTTACGGCTTATCAAATGTTGTTGGTTATCTAATGCCAAATCTAGTTTTTACATATATATTACATATATATGATTTGTAAACATTTTTTTAGCTCCACATTGTAAAATTATCAAACAGTTTTATTTCAAACAATTAAATTTAGCATGAGTCAACAAAGTTAAATAGTTTCAAATATTGTTACACATCGCTAATGATTCAATTAAATGAGGATTATTTGTTTACACAAAGGTAAATGATCAAACATTTCTATTTCAAAAAAATTCAATTAAACATCAGACATTTGTTTACACACAGATAAGTGATCAAACAGTCCAATTTCAAGTAATCAAATTTAGCATTAGTTAATTGTTTGGTCACAGTTTAAATGTCAAGCAGTTCTATTTGACCCACAGGTATGACTCGGTCAGGTGCTACTACGGCAGGCTAGTGTGGATCTGGGAGTGATGGCAATGAAGGAGTACTCTGAATTCCCCAAAGCTCCAGCATTACTGGAGTCTCAACATCTAATTGCTTAGTGTCATATCCAGGACACTCGTTGGGCAAGTCTTACCCCCTTGCAGAGATGCAGTTGGTGTATTCTACAGCCCCAGCTGATGGGGTGTTCTTGGTTGGTGGAAAGTAGGGAAAACAACAAAGCATTTATGGGGCTGATGAAGGTTTGTCATCATAGGTGGTTAATTGTTGGTATCTTGGGAAATTCTTGTAAACTGAATCCTTTTCTTCTTCTTACCTCATTCACTTGTTGTTTTCTTTTTGACTGTTGAAGCTGCAAGGAAACTAAAGATGGATGGAAAAAGACAATGAGATCTTTAGACTCAAGTTTTATTTTGGGGGTTTAAGACTATTCTGTAATAAAAAATGTTTTTTTGAGCCTATAGAAATAGTCAGGCTCCTCTGACAAGGCAACGAAGAACATAAGAGAATTATCATTTGCAAATTATAAGTTGAGGGTCTCTTATGTGTCTCATTGCCACTAGCATTAGAAGCAGTACCCTGGGACGCAGCCAGAACATGCATTTCCAACTATCAACAAAGAGGTGCCAGTGGTGTAATGGTCATCATCGTAGGATATGGACACGGCGACACAAGTTCAAATCCTGAACGAGACTGAGTGCATTTCACATAGTACTAATACCCTTGGGAAAGGTATGAATCCAATTATTCTCCCTCCAGCTATGGGTAAATAGTAGGGCAGACTAGGTTCTTCAGCCTTGGTGAGGCAACTAGTCTAGGAGAAGGAAAACTCTGAATTCAAACCTGTTAAACTCCATTTAAAAATTGACCTTGTGTCATATCCTGCCCGAGCGAAGGGGTTGGTAAATATGATCTACAAAGAGAAAAAGTCTGTCTCAGCTGTGCTGATAAAAGCTTATGAGAGAGTTTATCTTTGGCACCAGGAAGCCCTTCTTTTTAAACATGCACTGTCTGAGGCCTCAGGGAAACAGTCACTTTTTGCATTATCACTTTTATTTTCCTTTGTTATTTTCTTTTTTATTTCTTTTTAATCTCCACGCATTATCCGACGAGTCTGAATATGGATCTGGCTTTCACATGAAGAGACAGAAAACTAAAAATGTCTGGTGTCATTTAAAGATATCTCAGGGGTGTTCTTGGTTAATGGTAATGATGCTTTAGCCCCTAAACTATGCATGACCCCAGAGTCATCATCTGATGAAGACTTTGTTGGCCACATATCTGTTTTTTTCCAAAATATCTATATGATTTTTTTAGAATATGAATGCATTATAGAGATATTATTATGTATATATGCTTATGTGTGTATATTAATAATGGTAAAGGGGAAAAGACAGAAATTATCCATTTATTTAAGGAGCTTTATGTTTGATGTTTGGCCAGCCCATTGACATAATGGTTGGAGTACTCACAAATGGTCCTGACGACCAAGGTTCAATCCCTGGTTGAGTTATAACAAAGACTCAAAAAATGGTACTTGATGCCTCCTTGCTTAACACTCAACATTATAAGTTACAGATCAAAGATAAGTTGAGTAATCCAGGGAAAGGAGCAATGCCCTCTCCTACACCTTGGTATAGTAGCTATTGAAAAGGGAGCCTTTGGGTCACCATCGACTATGGTTGGCTAACTTACTTATGTCTGATGTTAATAATAAGTTTTGGGGAATTACAGACCAGATGATCAGGTGAAGAATGTTGATTTGTTAATGAGATTTCAGCTGAAAAGGTGAGATGATCATCTGAATCTACTGACATTTTCTAATCTGAATATTAATTAACTTGAGGCAGATGCAAAATGAAAGTTAAATTACAATTTGAAAATAAGTAAATTCAAGTTCATTTTAAAAGTTCATGTAACATATGTGCAGATATAGAAATACATACTGCCGTACCCCTGCTGAGGAGAAAGACCTCAACCCCTCCCCAAAAAGGGGTGTCCCAGATGATGAAGTTCCAGTTCTGGAGATCTAGGGAGCGTGGCTCCCCTCCACTTTAATCGCCATTATTCCCAGTTGCTTTCTGACCTTGAGTGCTAACTACCTGGATCAAATAGAACTGTTGAAAATTATTAGTTTTAGATAGATATGGTCAAACTGTAAATACGTATATATATATATATATATATATATATATATATATATATATATAAAACTAAAGTTGTCGACCATTGTTAAGGGCTACCCGAAAGCTCCCTCTTCAATAGCTACCACACTGAAGTGTAGGGGATGGCCAACTCCTTTCTCTGGATTGCTCCACTTTACCCTTGAAATGTACCTTATAATGCTGAGTGTTAAGCAATGAGGCATCAAGTACCACTTTTTGAGTCTTTGGTATGACTCGACCTGAGATTGAACCTTGGTCTCCTCGGCCATTGTCAAACACTCTACCACTAAGCCAGTGGGCTGGTAAAACTGTAAATAATTTGCTTTAAAAATAGTTACTTGAAGGTATGATTACAAAAAAAAATTGAGGAGGAATGTCTAGTGGCTAATATGCTGAACTGCAACATTATAGGAACTGAGTTTGAACTCCTGTTACATTATTGCATTCATTTTTGAATTATGTCCTTGGGAAAGGCATGAACCCCCTTAATCCTGAGCGATAGGTTAAATAGCACTACTACTGTTCTTCTATCAGGATGGCTTTGGTATTAAATAACCTATGAAGTTTGATATGCCAAAAACAAAGAAATCTTAGCAAATCTTAGATAGTTCCACTTCTGTTCTTCTAAGACAATGGCTTTGGCATTAAATAACCCATGAAGTTTGAAATCCCATTAAACAAAGAAACTAAACCAAACCAAACCAAGCAAAAACCATTTATATATTTCAATCTCGTATAAATTGTATATCTTGAAATATATAATATAACCACTTATATAAATACAGTCCCATGGTGTACTGGCTAATGTACTCAATGAATTCCAGCAGTACTTTTATATTCACTTTCAAATAAATACCCACATGAAAGGTAGCGATTTCCTTATCTACCTAACTATTGAGTAAACAGTATCACTCCTGTTCTTCTACAAGAGTATCTAGGGCATTAAATAACCCACAAAGGTTGATATGTCATTAAACAAATGAACCATACAAAAATTTGAATAAGTACTGCTAAACAATTGATTAGCTGTATGTTATAGTGAAAGTAAATTTCAGAATGTTTCCTTCAATCTATCTATCTATCTATCTATCTATCTATCTATTTGTGCTGTTCATTATATGTACGGGGACTGATATACATCATGTAATAAAAGGACCACCAGCAGTATTATAAGTATAAATGAAAAGAGGTTTGTGACAAAACTGTATGAGACAGAGTTGATTTACATGGATTTGGCCAATCAACAATCAACAAAATTAACAAAATGCCATTTGGCACAATTTCATTAGTTTGACACCTTAAAAGATACCAATTACAATGTTGAGAGAAAAATACGAGAAGCTAATGGAAAAGTTTAGTGAATAATAACCATTTTCCCATTCCAAATTATGCAGATAAACTTCCTTTTTATATCCCAAATAACTCTGCAAGTTAAACGGTTTCTTTCTTGTTTGAAGACTTTTTTTAACAACTGTTTTTGCAAGTCTGTTTTTTTCTTGTTTTGCTTGAATAGAAAAAATGGATAAAGTTTTTGGTTACCATCATCAGCTTTTGTGCTGACTGTTCTTTATGCCTTTAGTTCACACACATACACATGCCTGAATACATATGAGTGTATTAAAGTAAGTTGACAACCGTAGTCGAGGGCGACTGGAAGGCTCCCTTTTCAATGGCTACAACACTGAGACATAGGGGAGGGCGCTACTCCTTTCCCTGAATTGCTTCACTTTACCCTTGATACGTATCTTATATTGCTGTGTGTTAAGCAAGGAGGTATCAAGTACCATTTTTAAAATCTTTGGTATGATGCGACCGGGGATTGAACACAGGTCTCCTGGACCATTGGCGACATACCCTCTAACAGGCCTCTCCTATACACAGTCATTTATAGATGTGCATATACAGGATGTTTCAAAGAATTTTACACCATTTGCGATGTACAGCTTGTTACAGAAAAATAAACCCCATTTCATAATCATAATAACTTGACCAATTCTCAGTAAAATAGACCCAAATTTCAATGGCTTGTATAGAAGAGTTCAAAATTCTACAGTGTTTTTATGGGTGTTTTTCAGTTATAGAAATGTCATTCAATGGACAATAAAATGGCATTTTTGTCCTGTCGGCTGGGGCTGTAGAATACTCTGACTGTATCTCTGATGAGTCTCCAAGATATGACACTGAACAATCTGATAGTGAGGTTCCAGTAATGCTGGAGCTTTGGGAAATGCAGAGTACCCCTTCATTGCCATCACTCCCAAGTTCACTCTGACTTGAAGTCGTAGCACCTGATAGGGTCCCATCTATGGGTCAAATAGAATTAAATACATACTTATGCTAGATAGAATTGTTTGAAATAGAACAGTTTTGACATTCAAGCTGCGTACTTACGCTTAACTGAGTTGCTTGAAATAGAACTGTTTTGACATCTAAACTGCATACTGAATTATTTTAAATGGAACTGTTTTTGACTTCAAAACTGTACTTACACTAAACCAAATTGTTTTAAATAGAACTGTTTTGATATTTAACTGTGTGTAAACAAAAACAACATATACTTAACTGAATTGTTTGAATTAGAACTAGCTTGAAATAGAAATGTTTTTGACAATTAAACTGTGTACTTACGCTAAACTGAATTGTTTAATGGTTTCTTGTTTCTTGGTTTTAATGACATATCAACCTTTGTAGATTATTTAACGCCAAAGCTATTCTCTTAGAAGAACAATAGTGGTACTATTTAACCCAGAGCAGGGAGGATACGGAGGTTCATACCATTCCCAAGGGTATTTGCCCGAAAGTGAACATAATAGCGCGACTGGAGTACAAACTCGCTTACTACAATTCCACAGTCCATCGCTTTAAGGAATTGTTTGAAATAGAACTGCTAATTTGTTTTAAAATGGACTTGGCATATAAAAATTGATATGCCTTATAACCCAAAAAATAAAACAAATCATAAAATAGCATTTAAACATTTAAAATATAATTTTGAATATTTCTACAAATGCTGTAAAAATTTTAGTTCATTTAAATGGGATTAAATTTTAGATTATAAACTTACATCAATATTTCTAAAACACCCAGTACAATTCAAATGATATCAAATTCTTTAAAACACCCAGTATATATATATATATATATATATATATATATATATATATATATACTAGTCATAAGAACTTTGTCACCCTCAAAAAATTTCATTTTGCATCCTAGAAGTGTTATTTTTAATTAAACAAGCACCACAATGTTTTTATTTATTATACTAAATAGTTTCCCTTGGTAACTTTCACCTTGGTATAACCAGATATCTTTTGAAAAATTGATTTGAAGGCATTTTTCTTCTTATGTAGTAAGCATGATTATCATATTTACCCAACCCCTCCACTTGGGCAGGATATGACACAAGGTCAATTTTTAAGCAGAGTTTAACAGGCTTTAATTCAGAGTTTTTCTTCTCCTAGACTAGGTGCCTCACCAAGGCTAAAGAACCTAGTCTGCCCTACTATTTACCCATAGCTGGAGGGAGAATAATTGGATTCATACCTTTCCTAAGGGGTATTAGTGCTATGTGAAATGCAATCAATCTTATCCAGGATTTGAACTCGTGTTGCCGTGTTCATTTCCTACGATGATAACCATTGCAACACGGGCACCTGGCAACAAGAGAAGAGCTCAATTTCATCAGAGTCACCAAGCTTGTGCAACAGAAGGCTGACTGCCCCCCTTCCGCCACATCACTGCACAATAAAACCAATATCAGGAAAGAAATCTGTCAACATTCACTGTGAGGAAAAAAGATTTGGTGAAGCTGTTCTCTATGTTCAATATCAAAATGCTCCAGTGTGCCAAGGCCCCCAAAGACTGGACAATAGAGAAGTGGAATAATGTCTTTTGGACTGACAAAAAGTTCAAAACCTTTGGCTTCAATACAAGAGTCTAAGTACGGTGGAGGTTGAATCAAAGAGCTGTAATCTCCTGTATCACGCCAAACATAAAGCATGGAGGAGGCTCTATTATGGTGTGAGGGACTTTTGCCAAAGTTGGGGACTCGAATCAGGTGAAGGGCAAATTCAATCAGACTGGTTATCACTGCATCTGGAATGTGGCTTGTGGCTCATGCAAGATTATGACCCTAAGTATAATAGTAAACTCTGCCAGAGGTACGTTAAAAGTAAAGAAGAACAGCACATCCTTCAACTGATGTCTTGGCGGACACAATCAGCAGACTTAAATCCCATTGAACTGGTGTGGGAAGAACTTGAGCAAAATGTCAAAGCTAAACAAGCAATAAATGTAGCTCACCTCTGGCAATTCTCGCAGAAAAGCAGAGCAGAACTATTCAGTCTTTGGTGGAAAGAATACCAAAAATCTGTGAAGCAGTGATTGCGGTTAAACGGGGTCATTTTTATGAATGAAAATTTTAAGACATTTTTCATGGTTTTTTAGTTTGATTTGTATTTAATATGTCTCAGGAAGACTTGTATTTCTCATAGTAAATAAAATCATTGTAGTGCTTAAATTGTTTCATTAGAAATAAAAATTTGGGGACGTGGCCAAAAACTTTTGACTGGTATTATATATATATATATATATATATATATATATATATATTTAAAGTAATAAAAAGACCCTAAGTTCTATTCATGATGTGAATAAAAAACTAAAAATCAAAAAAACAAAAAGTGACAATTTAGCTTACTGGTTTCATCCTCACTCAACAGAGCTAAATCAAGGAAAATATTGTGAAAATAATAAAAATAATCTTTTTTACATTTCCAGATTTTTTTTTCTCCCATCATCATGGTGGTGTAATGGATATTGCTCTAGGAAATAGATATGGTGACCTGAATTCAAATTCTGGATACGACCATTTGCGTGCAACATTGTCAAAATATTCTTGGGAAAGGTATGAATACAATTATTCTCCCTCCATCTAAAGGTAAATTGAAGGACAGACTAGGCTCTTTAACCTTGGTATGGCAACTGGTCTAGTAGAAGGAAACTTATGAATTATACCTGTTATACACTGCTTTAAAAGACTGACCTTGCACTGCATTCTGCTCATTTGGAGGGGTTGGTAAATATATATATGTATGAATGGATACATATACAAATTTATCACTAATGAAAAAAAAGTATTTAGTAGAGGCGCAGAATGGCTGCTATAGTTGGATTTAAGAAATGACCCATAGAAATTGAAGAAATTAAAATTGACTCTAAAAATAACTGAATTATTTTAATTTCTTTTGGTTTAGTTTGGTATCGTTTGGTTGTGTTTTATTATATATCAGCCATGTAGGATATTTAATGCCAACTCCTCTATATTAATATATGATTTGGTTTGGTTTGGTTTTATGGCATATCAACCATTGTAGGTTATTTAATGCCAAATCCTCTTTATACA
>OY757916.1:23702835-23742835 GCA_963585895.1 Sepioteuthis lessoniana | reverse complement strand
GTGCTGGCCTCTTCCAACGGAATCTCTTCCTGAACTCCCTTAAAACCTCAACATAGTAACCCTAAGCCTAACCCTTTGAGCAATCAACTCTGGTGTATTGACTTCCTTACTCCTCCCACACCTCTCATCATCCCTCACAGACTCCCTGCCTTCCTATAATCTCTTATGCCACTCAAAAACTGATGCTTAATTCATGCAAGATGGTTGAAAAGCAGTGTGAAGTATTCCTTACGTTTTTGTGGCATTTTTTCCAAGTTTAAAACAGAATTTTATTGCATATCATTCTTTTAAAGTGTCAGATTGCATTTTTGAAATTCACCAGCAGTGACAATCAGGCTTTAATAGGGTATATTCCAATCCCTGCTGTAGGTGTTCATTTGAACCAGAAATCATAAGAATTAGTCAGTCATCTCATAAGATGTATGGCAATAATATAGTGAATTTTCAAGGGTCTACAACAATTTTAAATGCCAGTACAAAAAAAGTCTGGAAACTTATTGAAGGCACCACGTATATGTGTTAATTGCAATACTCTTAAACCGTGTATCTAATTTAAAGTCTTCAGGTTACATTGTGATGCTCGTAACCATTTACTTGTGTGCATATAAAACTATTTAAGTTAGATAGGAATTTTTGAAACTATATGGGATGCAAAGAAATGGTAAATACTAAATAGAACTACTTGTATTAGAATATTTGGAAACATTTAACTGTGTGCAAACAATACTTATACTTGTGTGCGAACAAATTAGTTCTTACTTATTCAAAAATAAGACTACCAACAAATTATTGACCTAGAAATCATATGTATGACAATTTAACTGTATGCAATCAAATGAGCTCTGGTTTATTTAAAAATCTTATCTACAAACTATACATTTACAAATATGATATGTCTAAAGAGGATTTGGCATTAAATAACCTACAATGGTTGATATGCCACAAAATCCAACCAAACGAAATCATATATATTTAATATATATTTATGAAAAGAAATTGGCATTAAATAACCAACAATTATTGATATGCAATAAAACCAAACCAAACCAAATCATATATATTTACAAATATAATATGTCTAAAGAGGATTTGGCATCAGATAACCTACAATGGTTGATATGCCACAAAATCCAACCAAACGAAATCATATATATTTAATATATATTTATGAAAAGAAATTGGCATTAAATAACCTACAATTATTGATATGCAATAAAACCAAACCAAACCAAATCATATATATTTAATGTATATATGTCTAAAGAGGATTTGACATTAAATTAACAACAATGGTTGATATGCCACAAAATCCAACCAAACTAAATCATATATATTTAATATCTATGCATAAAGGGGATTTGGCAATAATTAACCTACAATGGTTGATATGCCATAAAACCAAACAAAACCAAACCAAATCATATATATTTAATATCTATGTATAAGGAGGATTTAGCATTAAATAACCAACAATGGTTGATATGCTACAAAATCCAACCAAACTAAATCATATATATTTAATATCTATGTATAAAGAGGATTTGGCATTAAATAACCTTCAATGGTAGATATGCTATGAAACACAACCAAACCAAACCAAGAATACAGTTTCATTGCAGAAAAACTCTCAAAATAGAACCATTTTGCTTGGTGATTAAGCTTTCTTCATATAAATTGTTTTGGGAATAAGAAGACATTTTCTGGTATCTTTTAATCCTGATTTGCTTTGGTTTGGTTTCTTTATGGGTTATTTAATGCCAAAGCGATTACCCATTACTAGACTAAAAAGGGAGTTCATAACTTTCCCAAGGTAATAGCTTTAAAGTGAATGTAATTGCACAACTTGAGTTTGAATTCGCATACAACAATGTTGTAGTTTTCCGCTCTGCCACAAGGTTGTCTCCCTTTTAATGTTGAATTCTCCACCATGATAAAGATTCAACAACTGGCCATCAATAGACTCTGATCTCAATCCCATTGGAAATCTTTGGAGAAAGCCGAAATTTAACTATGGTAAAAAGAATTCAAGGGCTTCAACAAACTGTAAAGAAAGAGCATCAGAAACAAAAAAATTACCGTAAGTTTTCAGGGTCGATAATATCACTCTCCTCATCTTGTTTTCCTGTTTCTTTGCAATTTCAACATATAAGTAAAATTATATATTTTAAAAATTCTCTTCAGAAAATATTCTAATTTTTCTGTTAATTTCTCAATGTTAATAAAAATTTGGGAGATGAATTTAATATTATCATCATCATCATGTCGTGCCGCCAGCACAAATATCCCTGACCCTCTCTCGCCACTTCTCCCTATTATTCATCGCCTCTGGCAGGTCTTCAGGGTGACATCCCGTGTCCTCACATAGCTGCTGAATGTATGTTCAAGTTGGTCATCCTGCTTTTTCTTGGCTATATGCGGGGGTCCATAGGAGTACATCACTTATGAGTTCTTCCTTGCTTCTCCAGCAGTGTCTTGCATGTCTGGTTCGTCTAACTAATATAGTTTTTGTGATGGGAGGCAAGTGGCGGTATAGTTGGTGTCTTGTGGGGTGTTGCCGCCAGGACTTATATATGAATGTCTATATATATATATATATATATATATATATATGTAAAGGGAAATAAATAAATATATATATTAGTTTGCAACCTTTGGTGAGGATGACGCAAAGGTTCCCTTTTAATAGCTACAAAACCATGATGTAGGGGACGGTACAATTCCATTCTCAGGATTGCTCTACTTCATACTTGATCCTAACTTTATAATACTGAGTGGTAAGCAAGGTGGGATCAAATTCCATTTTTTGAGTCTTTGGTATCACTCAACCTGGGATTGAACCCTGGTCTCCCGGACCATTGGCAAACACTCTAATCATTAGGCCAATTGCCCAGTATACATATATATACATATATATTACATGGTAGTGTCTTTGACCCAAGGTTTCATGCTTTATGCATTTGTCACTAAGTGAGCTTGTAAGGACCATAAGCATGTACAATATATATATATATATATATATATATATATATATATATATATATATATATATATATATATATATATATATATATATATATATATATATATATATATATATATATGTGTGCGTGTGTATATTTATGTGTATATATGAGCTCAAGTGTATTATAATGGTGATCAAAATTACAATCATACATTCATTTAACCTATATATATAAATATACATATGTTTATATATATATATATATATATATATGTAAAGAAAACAGAAAAACAAAAAAACTTCAAATTTATTGTATATTATGAAAGAAAATCACCATTAAATGTTTTTCATTTTAATAACAAATAAATAATTAAAAAATGTTCATCGATGTTCAAACAACATTTTTCACCATCTTTGAGTTCTGATCAAGGTTATTAAAGCTGAAATGTTTAACATGGATTTCCTATTATAATAAATTCTTCAAATTTGGAATACTTTGTTTTTTATTTTCTTCGTACAGTCAGAATTATTTCCTTATTTACTTCCATATATATATATACACACACACACACACACACACACACACACACACACACACACACACACACACACACACACATATATATATATATATACTGGTGGAATTTAACTCTCATTCAACAGACTGATATATATGTACATATATGTATATATATAAGCAGCATTTCTCTTTTAAACATTTGCTTCTTCTGCTTATTACCTGTAAAATTCTTTTATATAAATGTGTATGAATTTTTCCTTTCATTATTTGCTCCTCTGATGATGGCCCCTGTTAAAGTTGAAAGTAATTGGTAAATATATGGCACCTTTCTAGATTCAATCAAATGACTCATATGTAGACTTTAACAGATCAACAACAGAGTAATCAGACACAAAGTGTCTGTCTTATTTAATCAAACACACACACACACATACACACACACACACACACACACACACACACACACACAAACACACACACTGACACACACACACACACACACATATATATATATATATATGTATATGTGTATGGGTGTGTGTTTCATATATAAATATATATATATTGTTCTATTGTGGTAAGGAAGAGATACACTGTGAAATAGAGTTAATTGTTTATTAACTGAAGTGGTACAGTCCGACAAATATTATAAGTCTCACACTGTGGGTGTTACATCTGAAGTTGGTCTTGCTACTGACCGAGATCTTTAAGTAGCTACCTGCTTAAGAAACATGTCTTTTATACCTCCAAGATACCGGAAGTCATGTGGTATGAGCCACTATACAAAATATATATATATTTTTTTTTTTAATTCATATATCTATTTATCTATCTAAATATATTATATATATATATATATATATTCATAGATGCATATATAAGCATTAATATATATATATATTATGAACTCTCTAAGCTATAGATAGCAGCAGGTACTGCTCTTAGGCAGAGGCAATATTCCAGCTGATAGCCTCGGCAGTTGACCTGAAACAGTCTTACAGGTAACCCTCACTCCCATTTTTATAAGTTGTATTACTGTTCTTTGTTACTATATTTGTTTTACTCATTTCCCTTATTGTGACTTTATTTCTAGTCCCTAACAAGGCCACAATATATATATATATATATATATATATATATATATTTGTATATGTTTGTGAAACATTGTGTGGTAGGTCCAAGTTATAAAGCAAAGGAGAGGCTAAATTCTGGGGAAGGAGGGAGAGAAGAAAAAAACGAGAATAAGAAAAAGCAGATAGAGAGTCAGGCCAAAGCACTGGTTGTAGGTCAGCCAGATACAGGTGAATGACTATGGTAATTAAAAATGACTAGAAAAAAACAGAGGTCACAAATCATCTGAACCTGTGTGGAACCACAAGAAATGGATGTATTCCTCCCTGCTACATCAGGCGGAAGTAATCCGCTGTAAAACACCAGCCAGAGAAATGTAAAGAGAGACAGAAATTTTAGTGTGGGCTCCCAAAAGGGGTCTCACACCAGAAGCAATCCTTTGAAGACAAAACCAGCAAACAAGCATCTAGGAATAACTAGAAAATACCGAAAGAAAAAAGTTTATGTCTGCTCTCTCTTTCTTCTCATGACATTTTGTTTTCCTTTGTCCAGCTAACATGGTCAACTCAGCTTTCATATTCTCTTTCTTTCTCCCAGCAGCTACTTAAAAAGTCTATTTGAGAATAAACTTTTGTGTCAGTGAACTAAGACAAAGTTTCATATGTTTATCAATTTTTGCCAGTGTCTGGTTACTACCGAATGTAGTGATACAACCATTAACATGCTCGAACACAGGTTAGTACAACCATACATTTGGTGTGTCACTGTGTAACATTCTATTTGGTGCAATAACATTACTATGTCTAATTGGTACTATTTACCAACCCCTCCGCTCGGGCAGGATATGACACAAGGTCAATTTTTAAGCGGAGTTTAACAGGTTTGAATTCAGAGTTTTCCTTCTCCTAGACTAGTTGCCTCACCAAGGCTGAAGAACCTAGTCCGTCCTACTATTTATCCATAGCTGGAGGGAGAATAAGGGGGTTCATACCTTTCCCAAGGGTATTTGCCCGAAAGTGAACGTAATAGCGCGACTGGAGTACGAACTCGCGTACTACGATTCCGCAGTTCATCGCTTTAACCATTACACCACGAGGACACCCAAATGTCTAATTGGTACAGTTATGTCTAATTGGTACAGTTATGTTACATATGTATATATGCATGTTTAATTAAATAACATCGACCCTTTTTTTCTGCTTACTCAGTAGTTGATCGTTCAATTCTATGTATGAATATATACACATGCAAACACACTCACACACACGCATAAACACACACACACACACATATATATATATATATATATACACACATATACATTGAATGCCACTAACCCTATTTGAAGAATGCTGGCCTCTTCCGACAGAATCTCTTCCTGAACTCCCTTAAAACCTCAACATAGTAACCCTAAGCCTAACCTCTTTGGCCAATCAACTCTGGTGTATTGACTTCCTTACTCCTACCATTTGAAGCTGAAATCATAAAAATTGGTCAGTCATCTCATAAGATGTATAGCAATAACATACTGAATTTTCAACAGTCTATGCCAATTTTAAATGCCTGTACAAGAAAAAGTCTGGAAATACATACATATATAAGTATAAACAAGATTTAGCATCAAGTAAACTTCAATGGTTGATATGCCATAAAATCTAACCAAACCAAGCCTATATATATATATATATATATATATATATATCTGTGCATGTATATCTGAACCAAAAATTCTCCTGTGATTGAAATTATGTTTACAGACAAGTTCAAATCAAATTTGTGAAATCTAAGTTAAATGTTTCTTTCTTTAATATAATTATCAACCATAACCGATAACAGACATAATCCAGATATTTATCAGTCAAGTATAAAGTGAGTGCTTTGCTCTTATATACCTTTGTAACAAATACATTTGGGAATCTGCAGTAATGAAAAAAAAAGAAACAAGATAATATCCAAAAACAAGAAAAGACATTTTAAAAAATTCCAAAAAGACTTGAATAGACTTTTTTTTTCTTCTTTTTATTTTAAATATTCAACTGAATGGTTTGAAAAATTAAAATCCTACAGAAAGATCAAAGGCATTTTTTTTACTAATTTCCTTGCAAAGTTGACAGAGCATGAAATATTAATAATCAAATTACAGATGAAATTATTAAATTTCATTCTGATTTTCTCAAAAAATAATTAGGTATTGATCCGCTTCTTACTTTTTTGGCCATTTGGTTCGAAGCAAAACAAAATAAATGTCTAGTTCTAGGGGGTCCTTCCATCACAAGCTGCACTTCCCTATCACAAAATTAAGACCAATCCCTGGTTTCTGAGGCATCTCAAGGGGATCAGATAAATCTTGCCTCTGTCTACAAGAATTTAGAATTGTATCCCATTGGTAAATGAAAAGGACACAATGTTTTTTTATTTACCCAAGCCCTGACAGAAAGATTCCCCATGGCTAATTTGATGGACTGCAACATTGTATTAAGTGGGTTTGAACTCCAGTCAGGGTATTGCACTCATTGTTGAACTAATAACCCTGGAAAAGGCATGAACCCTCTTATCCCTTCATCTATAAGTTAAATAGTATTACTACTATTCTTCTACAAGTGTGGCTTTAGCATTATATGAAGGTTGATATGCCATTAAGCAAAGAGACCAGACCAAACCAAACTAAGCCCTTCCACCAAGATCAGGATGTGATACAAGGTTAATTTTTCGGCTGAATAAAACAGGTTTGAATTTAGGGTTTTTCCTTCTTCTTACCTGATTGCCTTATGAAAGCTAACCGGAGTTTGGAATGGTGTTGTAAAGGACTGATAAATTCATACCTTTCTCAAAAGGATACTGTAATGTGGGATGTCTGAAAGAAGAGCACTTTGAAAGAAATTAATACATATTTCATTGTTTTTCCTTCAATATTAAATATTTTCTGACATACAGTCACACACACACACACACACATATATACGAGGTGCATACGATAAGTCTCCAGACGTTTTTCGTATGGGCACTTTTATTAATAGTACTCTCATGAAACTCTAGTCCCTGTCAAAGTAATCTCCTCTGGCTGCAATGCACTTGCTGCACGGTTCCAACAACTTTTGGAAGGCTCCATGGAAGTCCTCTTGTGTGAGCATGTCAATAACCTTCGTCCCAGCCTCTTTCATCTCCTCAATTATCTCATAACAACAGCCTCTCAGCTTAGGGAATAAGCAAAAGTCACAGGGAGCAAGGTCTGGACTTTAGGGAGGCTGAGGAACTGTCTTGATGATTTCAGCTTCAAATTAACAGCTACAGCAGCAATTGGAATATACCCTACTAAAGGCTGATTGTCACAGCTAGTGAATTTCAAAAATGCAATCTGGACATGAGGACACTTTAGAAGAACGATTTGCAATAAAATTCTGTTTTAAACTTGGAAAAAATGCCACAGAAACGTATAGAATACTTCAGACTGCTTTTGGAGCATCTTGCATGAATCGAGCATCAGTTTTTGAGTGGCATAAGAGATTCAAGGAAGCCAGAGAGTCTATGAGGGATGATGTGAGGTGTGGGAGGAATAAGGAAGTCAATACACCAGAGTTGATTGGCCAGAGGGTTATGCTTAGGGTTACTATGTTGAGGTTTTAAGGGATTTCAGGAAGAGATTCCTTGGGAAGAGGCCAGCACTCTTCAAATCGGGTCAGTGGCATTTCCACCAGGTCAATGCACCAGTCCACAACTCCATCCTTGTCATAGACTATTTGAGCAAGATGGGCATCAAGACAGTTCCTCAGCCTCCCTAGAGTCTAGACCTTGCTCCCTGTGACTTTTGGTTATTCCCTAAGCTGAGAGGCTGTTGTTATGAGATAATTGAGGAGATGAAAGAGGCGGTGATGAAGGTCATAGACACGCTCACACAAAAGGACTTCTATGGGGTCTTTGCGAAGTTGTTGGAGCGGTACAATAAGTGCATTTCAGCTGGAGGAGATTACTTCGAAGGGGACTAGAGTTTCATATGTGTACTATCAATAAAAGTGCCCATACAAAAAAAGTCTGGAAACTTATTTAATGATCCTCATATATTATGAATGATTTGTAAACATTTTGTTGATAACATTTTAAACAAACCTGAGCTCATTTTTTTGCACACAGTTAAATCATTTCAAGAATTTTTCTTAACTATCAATCTTTTGGCTGCACACAGTTAAATGGTGTCATTTATTGCTTTATAACAGGTACAATGTAACATCAGTCATTTATTTACACCTGTTATTTGTTCGTAATTTCATTTTTAAATGAGTTCAAACTAATTTGTTTGCACAATAGTATCGCTATTGTTTTAACACAGTTAAATAGTTTGAATTATTGCAATCTAACACTTATAATTCAGTTCAATATTAATTGTTTATTTGCACACAGTGAAGCGATTCCAAGTATTGCTATGTATCACTAACAATTCAATTAAACATCAGTCATTTGTTCACACACAGTTAAGTGATGAAACTGTTCTATTTCTAACTATTCAATTAAACATAAGTAAATAATTTGCATGCAGTTTAAATGTCCAATAGTTCTGTTTGACTCATTGATAAGATCCTATCAGGTGCAACCACTCCAAGTCAGAATGAACATATGAGCAATGGCAATGAAGGGGTACTCCACATTCCCCAAATCTCCAAAGCTAAAGTCATGCCATCAGAGTGTTTTGTGTTATATTCAGGACACTTGTTGCAATCTGTGTATTCTACAACACCAGCTAACTGGGCTGTATATATATATATGTGTGTGTGTGTGTGTGTGAGTGAATATGAAGATATCTACATGGTAAAAACATCTTACCTGCCCTCTGTAGGCCTCACTTGGCATTTACACCTGGTGGGGTGTATTGTTGATAACCTGATCCCAAGGTGACTTCCCTACCAAACAATACCAGCCCAGCAGGGTAGACTTTATTGCTTTGTGACGAAGAAACCACAAAAGGAGAACGTCAAAGGAATCGAGCATTTTTTATGGCCATGCATGAGTCTACATCGGTATATAGCCCCTACACCATGAAATGACTTAATGTTAAATCTGACTTGGTGGGAACTCAGATTAATTCCCCCCCACTCCCCACAAAAAAGTATTAAAACTGGAGTTTTACATTTCCTTGATTTTTGAATTTGAAATTTAAATGAAGACATTAGCACCACTGAGCAACTTATACAAGAAAGTGCTGATGTACGAGGTGCATACAATAAGTTTCCAGACTCTTTTTGTATGGGCACTTTTATTTATTGATAGTAAACACTTGAAACTCTAGTCCCCTTCGAAGTAATCTCCTCCGGCTGCAATGCACTTGCTGTACCATTCCAACAACTTCTGGAAAGTCCCATGAAAGTCCTCTTGTGTGACCGTGTCAATGACCTTCATCACAGCCTCTTTCATCTCCTCAATTATCTCGTAACGACAGCCTCTGAGATTAGGGAATAACCAGTCACAGGGACCAAAGTGTTAAAAAAAGACTTATGACACATGCTTTATGCATGTGTCACTAAGTGACCTAGTAAGGACCATAAGCCTCTACAATATATATATATATATATATATATATATATATATATATATATATGTGTGTGTGTGTGTATATGTGTGTGTGTGTTTGTAAATGTATTTTAACAACCACTATTGTCAGTGGTTAGCATCATGGGCTAATATAGCTTAATACAGTAGCTTAAAATAGATAGACCTGAAATATTAATTGCATTGTGCTAATTCAAAACAAAGATAACTTCAATATGTATATATATATATATAGATTCCAGCTCATTGGCCTAGTGAGTAGAGTATGTATCGAGGGTAAAGTGGAGCAATCCTGGGAAAGGAGTACCCCCCACCGTACACCTCGGTGTAGTAGCTATAGAAAAGGTAGCTTTCTGATCACCCTCAACTATGGTTGCCAACAACTATATATATATATGTAGTGGCTCTTTTTTTTTGTCCAGGACCAGTGATCCATTGGTAAGCCAAGATAAAAGCCAGGATTACCTTGCTTCTTTTCAAGGTTTGCATGTTCTCCCAATGTCAAAGATTAACACATCCTAAAATTACACTACAAAAATATCCTTATGCCATACTCAGAAATAGATCTTAAATATCTATTCAGAGAGAAATTAATACAGTGTTTCCATGCATATGAATACGTGGATGCTTCCACGTATTCATATGCATGTCTATGGGGATGGGACTGTAGTACTTTGTAATCAGAATTTGCGTCTACCAAACAATATATCTGTACTATGAACTGTTTTGGTTTTTTGATATTATGTCTAATCATATCTGTCTGTTGGCCGGGAAATTGTAAATATAATCAGATTTTTGCTGATTAAGTTATATTCACTGAATTGAATAACGTAATATATAAAAATGAAATTGTTAGTAACAAGTTCCCATGACCTGTTTCTAGGTTACAATTTCTTTTTTTATGAAGAATGTATTATCTTATAATCAGCCTGATTTAACTGAATAACCCAATGATTTTTTATTTACTTTATCTTTTTGCCTTTCAATATCATGATCCGAATTATATGGGTTCCTGCCTGAAAAATAGCTGATAATGTAAAATGTTGTAATCTGTTATTTAACATTTATTGGTCATAGAAATGGGGGCTCCTGATTAGAATTAAGGCTGCATAGGTATATGTACATCTACATAGCCATACAAACACTTGGAAAGCATTCATATCAAGATTCTAATCGTTAATTTCTTTATTCTTATATTTTTGACTGATCCACTCATCAACAGCTATATGAAAGCATGAAATTATAAAACCAAAGAAGTGGCTATCGACTGAGACTTGAACCTTGTCTGAAGCTGCTTCTAGATTTTGGATTCTCTCTGTCTTTTGGAATAGTTAAGAAGATTTTGTTGACCATGTCTTTCAAGCGGGAAAAACCTGCCTGCTTTTAAAATCAGCATTCCAGGCTCATTGGCCTAGTGGGTAGAGTGTTTGCCAATGGTCTGGGAGACCAGTCATACCAAAAACTTAAAAAATGGTACTTGATTCCTCCTTGCTTAACACTCAGCCTTATAAGGTACGTATCAAGGGTAAAGTGAAGCAATCCAGCGAAAATAGTAGCACCCTCCCCTACACCTCGATGTGGTAGCTATTGAAAAGAGAGCCTTCAGGTTGCTCTCGACTATGGTTGTAAAATTTACTTTACTTATAATAGGAAAATCTTTCGAAGTTTCCAAACATTGACTGTGATAAATGCCAAAATTATATTAACAATTACGATTTTAAGATAGTAAGAAAATGTAATACTAGCTCCCACTGGTCTTGTCATCTGCATTAATTGTGGAGACATGAATAGCCCAGTGGAGCCCATCACTCACACGGTCAATAAGTAAGTAAAGTTGGCAACTCTCGCAGAGGGTGACTCAAAGGCTCCCTTTTCAGTATCTACTACAGTGCATTGCAGCCGACAAGTATACAACATTTACAAACAGTCATTAGACGGGTCTTCTCTGAATGCAAATTGAAACTAAATGGCCTATATGGTTTAGGTATTTTACAGTAAATGAAAGAATTATCTTACCCAGAAGGCAACATCAAAATTTCTACATATTTCAGACAAGAAGCTGTCTATGGCTTTTACCAAGAGAAACTATTTAGCACATGATTGGCAAAAATTTGAAGTGGTGAAAGAAAAAAAATGGTGATTTCAATTACACTGGCCCAAATGATAAACATTTACAACAAATCCTGTCATATGCGACTTAGTAAGATGTGAGTAAAAAAAAATAGGAAGGAAATTGGGATAATAGGGCCTACAAAGAAAAGTAAAAAGAACGTTTTGGAATATTCCCAAGAACATGTGTAACAGTTTGAAATATATAAGAACCAGCACAGAAATTAAAGAAAATTGTCAAAAAAATAGAGACAGCAAACATTACTTTATTGCTTTTCTGATTGTCTCAAATTTTGATTTTGAATAAATAAAAATTTGGATCAAAAATACATTGTTTTTATATTCTAAAAATCTCCATTATATACCCTACCCATTAACATCAATATGTCCCATTCTGCATAAAAGTGTCCAACATTTTTATGAGGGGATGAAAATATCCTAACTGCATTTAGCAGTGGTGTTTCATTTGGTTGTTACTGCCTGACATGGGTGCTGCGAAAGCCCAGTATTCACATTATGCTGCCGACCCTCTTCAAGGCTTAGGGGGTCGTCTCCCCACACTCTAACTTTCCTCCGAGGGGCACCTGAGATGCCCCTTTTTAGGGGAATGCTGACAGAGCACAAGGCATTCTTGGATCCGCCTAGTGTGTCTGGGCTGCGGCCCTGTACCCGGGACCCACCTTAAAAAAGGCTTTGTGCCAAAATCATTCAGTTGGTGCCATGTACAACTGTCATAATTTATATTTTTATTCTTTGACAGCAATGTTTGAGTGAAGTCGGAATACAGTCAGAGAGAGTTTGCACATATCTTTTTTCTGTGGCAGGGACCCTTTTAGTGAAGTGGTGTGATGGCCGGAAAACACACAGGTCTGTCTGAGTGACCAGTCTAAAATTACAGACCATACATTGTCTTTTCAAGTCCCATGCAGATATATGAACAGCCTCTTTGCCTCACTATTTTCTGTTTATGGTTGGTTATCGGAACTTGCAAACTTCCATGTTTTTTTCCGGTAATTTGTTGATCTTAACTGTGAATGGAAATATCTGTAATTCTATCCACAGGCAATAGAATTACATTCTCGCCATCACCCTTTATTTTTCTCTTTCCTGAGAAACCACTTTGTTGATGTTATCTCGCAACAGCATTAAGTCTGCTAAGATCATCCTCAGCACTCCGTCGCCAGTGAAGCGAGCATATTACACAATAAATAGTGAAAATATACTAAGTAGTCACCACTAGCTGCAGTCACCTTCTTCATGTCACTGGCGAGTATTGTATTTTGATAATGTTATAACAATTTCCATTTCATTTCCAACCTCAATTTTGGTTATTTCTCATTCAGTAACCATTTTTTTTTAATTTCTAAAAATCTGTCAACATAAATCTCAATTGAACTAAAGAGCTAAACCCTAAATTTATTGTATTTTTACTTTTGATATTATGTAGGTCAATGAAATGTTGAATTTTTATCATCATGCTATAATTATTAAACCTAATTCAACATGACACTATATATGTTGTATACTCATATGCATATATACACATATACATGCAAAATACATATCAACACAATAATAAAGACGAACGAAGACTTCTTTAAAAAATTATACCTCTAACTTTATAGAAAGGGTTGTGTGAGAGGGAGTTGGAGACCAAACAGAACTGCAATATATTGACCCCCACTCTTATGGCCATCAGCATTGTGTCTTTCTCGTTCTCTAGGGCTGCTCAACCGGAGGCTCAGGGGCCCAGCTCTCTGCTGGATGCTGGCTTTCTCTACTGCACCTTGTCACCAAACTCTCCGATCTCCAAAACTAACTGACTTCCTGTCTTCACCGAGTTATATATTAGTTGGAATGGCATGTTTGATCATCATCAAGCGGAAATAACTGTCATGCAGTTCACAGGTCCACTCTCTTCCGGTACATCAGTCTATGACTGTACCGTGGGATTTTAACCCTGTCCCATATTGTCAGCCAGACTCGCCCATGCCAATGGAATATGCGCTTCCGCCATATTTGGAATGGCATGTTTGGCGGGGGTCAAAAGTCAATATACTACATATATTCTATGCTGAATGACATACATATTTCATTAGTATTTGCACTCATCATCTATGTTATGCTGAACAACATAAATATCTATGTCAGGTCTATTGGCCTAGTGGGTAGAATGCTTGACAATGGCCCGGCAGGCTGGAGTTCAATCCCAGATCATTTCATACCAAAAGCTCAAAAAATGGTACTTAATGCCTCCTTACTTAACACTCAGCATTATAAAGTAGGGATTAAGAATAAAGTTGAGCAATTCAAGGAAAGGAGTAGCACCATTCCCTACACAGTGTAGTGGATAATGAAAAGGGAGCTCTCAGGTGAACATCAACTAAGGTCGCCAACTTTACTTTCAATATATATATATCATGTTGAATGATATACATATTTATATATGTCATTTATACTTAGATACTTTGTATATTTTATGGTGATTGACATATATATTTAAGTAATTTAAATTTATATAATTTGTGTTGAATGACATATACATCTATATATATCAATGATATTTACAATATATTTATATCTTATGCTGACTGATATATAATCATCATCATCATGTTGTGCCGCCAGCACGGATATCACTGACCCTCTCTCGCCACTTCTCCCTATTATTCATCGCCTCTGGCAGGTCTTCAGGGTTACATCCTGTGTCCTCACATAGCTGCTGTATGTAAGTTCGAGCTGGTCGTCCTGCTGTTGCTTGGCCATATGTGGGGGTCCATAGGAGTACATCACTTATGAGCTCGTCCTTGCTTCTCCAGCAGTGTCCTGCGTGTCTGGTTCATCTAACTTGTATAGTTTTCGTGATGGGAGGCAAATGGCCGTATAGTTGGTGTTTTGTTGGGTGTTGTCGCCAGGACTTGTTTAATATTGCTCTCAACATTCTTGTGTAATTGCCGTCTAGTTTCTTCTCCAGCCGTTTAGTTAGCATCCATGTAGTGCATCCATATAGCAGTATCGATACAACTGCTGCCTGGAAGAAACTGTATTTCATTTCATCGGTCAGGTCTGATTTCCATATGATCAAGAGCCTATCAATAGCTATCCATGCTTTCATTAGTCGTGTGTCGATGTCTTTTTCGGTTGATGAGACGCTACTTCCTAGGTAGGTGAATTTGTCTACTAGTTTCATAGAGGCTCCGTCTAGTGTGGTAATGTTGCCCGTTTGGTTGTAACGCATATATTCAGTTTTGTTTGCATTGACATGGAGTCCAATGCCTGCTGTGGCTCGTTCCAAACTATGCAGTAGTGTCTCTGCTTGAGTCATTTATATATTTTATGATGAATCACATACATGCCATTGATATTTACTCTATGTATTTTGAATTAAACAGGAAACATTTATATATGTCATTTATATTTCCACTATGTATTTCATACTGAATGACATATATAGATATATATGTCATTCATGTTCATATTTTATGATATAATTTACATGTCACTTGATAGAATAGAAAGGAAATTATCACAAAAAAGAAGGAACTTATCAGAAACATATTCAAATTGTTGGATGAATTTACCAAAATTGTCCCGAGCACTTTCAGACCTTTCATAGGCTATCATCAGGTGTTGCTTGCATGTATAAAGAGTGTCTTTTTAAAATTTTGGTAAATTCATCGACCGATTCAAACCTGAAACCAAGACACTTATAAGGAAACTTGAAATATCCTTATAAAATTATATAGACAAAATATGTCTTTATCATTTAATCAAACATACACAACTACAAACACACACACACACACACACACATATATATATATAAGTATTATTTGGTCCAGTTAAACCGGAGTTGGGAGTAATTCCATCAGGACAAGAAAACTATTCAAGAGTGAACATTTAAATTTTCCTGGTAAAGAGCTCAATGTAGAGATCTGAAGAAGTCCTGTTAATTTTTTTTCTCGTGTTTTTTGATTTTTCAAAAATGCATAACAGGATGGAAATAAATTTATAATCCTTATGTGACTGGTTTGTTGTTTTTTCTTAATGAAATATATATATATATATATATATATATATATATATATATATATATATAAGCATATACTGGTATATATACAAAATTGAAAGGATTACTTAGCCATAGTATCTATCTCTCTACATATATATATATGTATATATATTACACACACACACACATATATATATATATATATATATATATATATATATATATATAAATAAGAATCATAGTAAATGAGTTTGTACTCCAGTCGTGCTATTACATTCACTTTCGGGCAAATACCCTTGGAAAAGGTAAGAACCCCCTTATCCTCCTAGCTATTGGTTAAATAGTACCACTACTATTCTTCTAGGAGAATGGCTTTAGCATTAAATAACCTACAAAGGTTGATGTTTATTCAACTATATACATGCTAATAGTTACGTATGTGCCCAGTTATGTGTGTATGTATGTAAGACGTATGTAAGAACAATCATGACCTTATATATTAGATATATAAGTAAAAAAAATATAAATATTAATGTATTTCAGTGGTTGTTTTGAACGAAAGTCTGATATTCTTATACAAATTTCAAACACATTTCCTTAAAATTTTGATTTCATTTCACTATTATGTATTTCATCTTTCACCAAAAATAATGTCTTGGAGCTGACATTAAATACTTCGTCACTACTGCAGATTTTGGAAGTATGCTGAGAGACTGAAGCCATTTTAAATCAGTGAAAACTTCATAAAATGTACCATCTGGAAGTGATATGTGAAAGTGTGTTGAAGTGAGAACATGGTAAACACAAATGATGAAAGAAATGCCCGGACAAATAAACTTCCAACAAGGTAAGCCATGTAAGTTTCTGCCCTTCTTATTAAAAACTTACGAGCAATGGGAAATGAGAAAAGAAAAAAACAAAACAAAAAAAACAAGTTAAGCAAGAAAAGACAAGAAAAGTTTGAAAAAAAAAAGTAAAACAAAAACAAAAAAAAAAAATGACCCCCTCGCCCGCCCCAAAAGATGTTAGTTGTCTCGCCAAAATGTCAGCACCACTCATTCATAGATTTTTTTTTTTTTTTTTTTTTTTTAATTGAGTGCAAATTCATTTTCCTTTCTATTCGTTGTTGCTGTTTTTGTTGTTGTTGCTGTTGCTGTTGTTTTTATTGTTGTTGCTGCCTTTAGTTTTAGTTTTAATTTAAGATTTTTTGGGTTTTTTTGGTAAGGTGCCTTTTCTTTTTTTCTTCCTTTTTTTTGTAAGGTGCCTTTTCCTTTTTCTTTCTTTTTTTTTTTTTTTAAATTTCTCCCAATGATTATTTCATTTATTTATTGGGTTTTTGTCCTCTTGCCAAATTTTTCTTTGTTTTATTTTGTTTCCATTGTTTTGTTTTTGTTTTTGTTTTTGTTTTATTCCAAAAAGTTGATGGTTGTTGTTTGAGCTGGGGGTTGGTGCAGAGATGAAGAAGCTTAATGAAATTTATTCCTGTTTTATTTGTCTGTTTCACTTGTTGTGTCTGAAGAATCCAACTCACTGGGATGTCAAGATCTCTCATCTATTTTACATCTGTTTGTATCTGTGTCAGAGTACATCTACATCCAACCAAAAACTCACAAATACATCCCTACACACGTATACATATACATCCACATTCACACATATACATCCACACACTTGCACACACAAATATATATGTATATATGTATATATACACAAGGGTGGGATGAAAAATATATTGACTGAAAAGATCATATACTGATGTCATATTTGTTGTTGATGAATTTTTTTACCAATGAGATCCAACCACAGCAATATCGATGGAAGAAGTGTGTTGACCATGAGGGGCTATGTTGAAAAATAAACTTCGTTTAGTCACATTCCATGAAAGTATATTGATCAGCCTATCAACTTTTCAGCCAACCCTTGTGTATATATATATATATATATATATGTGTGTGTGTGTGTGTGTGTGTGTGTGTGTGTGATAAAGTTGCTGACCTAAGTCAAGGGTTACCCGTAGGCTCCCTTTTCAATAGCTATTACACCCAGGTGTAGGGCAGGGTGCTGTTCCATTCCCAGGATTGCTCCACTTTTCCCTTGATCCTTACCTTATAATGCTGAGTATTAAGCAAGGCAGCATCAAGTACCATTTTTTGAGTCTTTGGTATGACTCGACTTGGGTTTGAACCTTAGTCTCCCGGATAATTGGCGAACACTCAACTCATTCGGACAATGCCCCATTTTATTTTATTGTATTTATTTTGAAGGCAATTTCAATTCAAAATAAATACAATTGAATGAAATGAAATAATTTGTGCTATGCTTCAAGCAAATTATATAATACTTTTATATATATATATATATATATATATATATATATATATATATATACCAACCTCTCTGCATAAGCAGGATGTGACACTGGGTCAATTTTAACAGGTTTGAATTCAGAGTTTTCTTTCTTTTAAACTGGTTTCTTTACTAAGGCAAAAGAACCCAGTCTGCCTTACTATTTACCCATTGCTGAAGGGAGAATAACTTCATTCACACTTTTCCCATGTGTATTATTGCAATGGGAAATGTATCTACCCTCATCTAGAATTTGAACTCAGGTCATCATGTCAATTTCCTATGACAATAACAATTACAATTTGGCACCTCCATATATATATACAATCAGACATGCACAGACTCACAGACAGACAGATATATATATATATATATATATATATATATATGAATCGAGCTCTCGGTAGCCGTTAAGTGGATATATGTAAACAATAAAAATTGTGATTCATAACTATTTAAATTTCCTTTGCTTGCACTGGTTTCCTTTTGGCTGAATGGTAGAATCTTGGATTGGCATTTGAGTCAACCAGGTTTCGATCCCAGATTCGCGAATCTGGCTTGTCAAGCCACACTGACAAGTTATGATAGAACGAAACAGATCTGTCTGAGGATGACAATATATATATATATATGTATATATATATGTAACTTGAGTAGGATTTGAATCCGGGTGGCCAAGTTCATTTCCTACAACGGTAACCATAAAACCCCAAGTGCCCACTTTAACATACTAAACATAAAACATACTTAGCTCAAGATCGAAATGATTTTTTTTCTTTATAACGATGTCTATCCTTCAAAAGCATTCTTTTTTATTGACAATACCTCGGATGCTTTTACAGGGCATTCAACATTACTCTTTTCTTGAGTTCTACTGAAAGTTTTAGTTATTTAATGATCATAGAATTTAAGCCCAATAATCAAGAAAATGCAAAATCATGAACTGTAAAATGGCATTTGAAGTCAAATTCAGTCATATTCTAATGAGATATTCGTTTTGTTTCTATTCTAATATTATAGTTCTAAAGCCTATCTTACACTCTAATTTTATTCTACCTTTGAATCACATTTGCTCTTGCAAGTATTCATATTGAAAAAAATGTTTACTTAAAATGTTGAGAATTTTTAAAATAAAGCTTACACAACAACAGAAATTAAAATCCTAAGATAATAAAAAAAACTGTGAAGTGTTGTTTTCCAATATTTTTTTTAGGGGTTTTTCTGGGAGGTATTTTGATGGTCTATTTCAGATAGATTGATAGATATGAACTGCCTGAGATCGATCTCAATAGACTGTGATGGATTGTTAGAGATAGATAGATAGATAGATAGAGAGAGAGAGAGAGATAGAGAGAGAGAGAGAGAGAGAGAGAGAGAGAGAGAGAGAGAGCCAGTTTGCTTGACTGAAATAGATTGGAATAGACTTAGAAAGATTGATAGATAGAGAGTAACTGAAGGAGTTAGATAGATAGATAGATAGAAAGATAGATAGTAACTGAAGGAGATAGATTGATAGATAGGTAAGCTGGCAACCATAGTCAAGGGTGACACCCTAGGCTCCCTTTTCAATAGCTACTACACCAAGGTGTAGGGGAGGGCGCTACTCCTTTCCCTGGATTGCTCCACTTTACCCTTGATCCGTACCTTATAATGCTGAGTGTTAAGCAAGGAGGCATCAAGTACCATTTTTTGAGTCTTTGGTATGACTCGACCTGGGATTGAACCCAGGTCTCCCAGGCCATTGGCAAACCCTCTAATCGCTAGGCCAATGTCCGGTATACAAGATAGATAGATAGACAGATAGATAGTAACTGAAGGAGATAGATAGATAGAAAGACTGATAGATAACTGGTTGGACAGATTCATGTATGCTCACAAGGTATGTATGCCTACATATAAAAATATACACACACACACACACACACACACATACACAATCACAGACACACACACTACTTGAAAATGCTGTAATAAAACTTTCAAATAAGAGGATGTCATTTTAAACAAGTCTTTTACTTGAAATGTTTTTGTGTTTAATAAATACTAAATATAGTTGACTTTTATAAGGTTATGGGCATCAACCCTCTCTTTCGAATTCTTTCCAAAAACAAATTGCAAACCGAACATTATATGAAAGAAAGTGACAAGAATCGGCAAAAACTGAAGTTCTTTTATTTTCTTTTTTAAAGTTCAAACAAACAAAGGCAGTTTTTGTTTTCGTTTTTTTTTTTTTGTTTTTTTGCATTATGCATTACAATAGAATAAAACACAGAACATTGCAAGAAAAGGAAATATATATAAAAGAATAATCATTGCCAAGTTACTTACATTGCTTAAACAAGAAAAAAACAAAAGTTATTTTTGGTTGAACCCAACAAAACTGTAAAACCCATATTGATTTTAACAGGTGAGACAGGAGTTCCCTTGTTTAACTTTAGGTTAAATTTTACCATTGAGGTGACTGACTTGAAATCAGGAGGGAGATTTGGGTATTGGGGTGCGCTTATTGGTGGGGAAGTGCATATATAGTATGGGGATGTTTCTGTGGTGTCTCAAGAGTTTTTGTTGCGGTTGGGTCAAAATGAATGAGTAAAAGAAGAGCTTAAGTTGAAAATCTTTTTGCTGAAAGAAAAAGAAACAAGAACAAAAGTGAGAGAGAGAGAGAGAGAAAGAGAGAGAGAGAGAGTAAGAGAGAGAGAAAGAGAGAGAGAAAGAGAGAGAGAGTGAGAGTGAAAGAGAGAGAAAGAGAGAGAGAGTGAGAGAGAAAGAGAGAGAGAGAGTGAGAGAGAGAGAGAAAGAGAGAGAGAGTGAGAGAGAGAGAGAGTGAGAGAGAGAGAGAGTGAGAGAGAGAGAGAAAGAGAGAGAGAGAGAGTGAGAGAGAGAATCTGTATGTTTTTATATGTGGGTGACTTTTTAGAGGTAAATACATACCAACAGAGCTAGAGAGAAAAAACAAACAAACAAAAAAAAACAAAACAGTACCTCTTTTTGCTAATCTAGCATTGAGCTAACCTCTTCATACAACACCCCATGTATTCACCCTCATCAAAAAAAAATTTGTAAAAAAGCTGGAATAAAAAACACGATCTAAAACAAAATGAAATAAATAGATGAAGCATTAAATACAAAAACAAAGGGATATTTTTATTGATTCTGTAAAGAGTCATACTCAAGTTTGACTATATATATATATATATATATGTATATATATATAAGTACATATATAAGTACATATATATATACATATATATATATATATATATATATATATATATATATGATTATGCACATATATATGTATACACATGCAAACCTATAAACACACAAATACACACACACTTACATACATACATACATATATATATATATATATATATATATATATATATATATATATAAGTAAATAAGGAAATATATATATGTGTCACATAAAACATAACAATTAAAAATACTTATAAAGAAAAACACAGTTCTGTTTCTGTTTTCAGGGGCTTCCCCACTTCTCTGTTTTTCTCTTATTACACTTTTTTCTGTTCCCCCCTCTCTCTCTCTCCCCCCTCTCTCTCTCTCTCTCTCTCTCTCTCTATATATATATATATATATATATATATATATATATATATATATATATATCACACTCAAACACACACACAAAACATATAAACATTTTTTTTTAAACTATAAAAACTATTCATTTATTTTATCCAAGGGAAACAGTGCCAACATATGAAAGAGTGAGAGAGTTTCTACTCCAAATAAAAGTGTGATGAAATGTTTCGACATTTTTTTTTCATTCAAATTTCACCTTTTTATTATTCATTTTCTTTTAAAAGGAAACTAACGTCCTTTTTGCTTTGATTATCACCAAAAAAGAAGAAAAAAACATCTGTCTGTCAAAAGTAGAAGGGTGTGACATATTTCAAATAACAAGAGAAATAATCAAGGCATTGAGAACACAAAGGAGAAACACCCCCCAAAAGTATTTTTTTTTTAAATTGCTGAAAATAAAGAAAAGTTAAAAGAAAAAGGGGGGAAAGTGACAAAACAGAGAATGAAAAATGTTTTGGGGGACACTGGAACACGAGTACACACTGGAGTAACCACAAGAGTTTTATGACTACTCCACCGACAAGTGACATAGACAGCTTCTTGGAGACTGACAAAAATATGTTACCATTCTAATGTGTCAGGGTTTTGAAAGTCACCAGGGAAATGTACAGTTTGCCACTTATTAGTTTATTGATGACCAACTTATGGAGAGGAATTTTCAGGAATTATGAAACAAAGATTATTCTAACTTTGGAGAAATAAGTAACTCACCATATCATTAGGGTCAACGCTCATATAGTTCCATCAAAAATGTGCTTTCATGATCTTCCTCTTCATTAGATATTTAGGAGATATGATTTTCTTTCTGGCATCAGTTCGTATATATGTATATATTCCTATATACTCCTACTGCCTCCAGCAGGTCAATTTTTAAGTGGAGTTTAATAGGTTTTAATTCAGAGTTTTTTTTTTCTTCTAGACTGGTTGCCATACCAGCGTGGAAGAGCACAGTCTGCCCTACTATTTACCCATAGCTTGAATTGTTGGGTTCATACTTTTTCAAAGAGAATTAGCATAATTAATGAGTTGCTTATTGAAAACTGCAGTCCACGTTTTAATTAGATAAGTTTTGTGGGACAGCTTACTAATGTCAATCTGTAAACCAGTTGATTGATTTTAATGGCATCTCAACTCATCTAGGGTTATTTTATGCCTAGAGGTTAAGGAATCACAGTCATTAAACATTCATATTTACATTTTTTATGTAGTTGATTCTTAGGAGAATGTTTTTTGTCCACAATCTGATTGAATGAATAATTCATTTCTTAAACAAATCTAGTTGCCCAATAAATGATATTGTAAAGGATACCACCACTCAAAAGCAGAGTGTAACTGGGGGTGTCCTCGTGGTGTAATGGTTAAAGCGCTGAACTGTGGAATCGTAGTAAGCGAGTTCGAACTCTAGCCACACAATTATATTCACTTTTGGACGCATATCCTTGGGAAAGCTATGAACTCACTTATCCTCCCTAAGGGTTAAGTAGTATCCCTGTAGTTCTTCTAGAAGGATAGCTTTGGCATCAAATAACCCACAAAGGTTGACATGCCATTAAACAAAGAAACCAAACCAAACCAGATTTGACCTGGGAGTAATGACAAGAAGTACTCTACACTCATCAGATCTCCATAACAGGAGCCTCACCATCAGATGCAATTTAGTATCCTATCCAGAATACCCTTTTTGGTGTACGTGGTGGGTCTTACCTCTCTGCTGCAAATACAGTCAGTGTATACTCACTGAAAGATCAGACTGTAAATCAAAATGTCTTTTAATATTTTTGACCAGAATACAATATACCAAAAGACTATCTTTAAATATTTGTAATTCAAGAAAACTCAAATCCAAATGAAGAAATACCCTACTAGGTAACTAATATGATAAAGTGATGATGTCTAGAAATCTAGATTAGTGTCGAGATGTGTACCCAACTGAACAACTTACATAATAAAGTGATGATGTGTCTAGATGTCTTGAGTACTGTCTAGATGTGTGCACCTCTGATCAACTTTTATAATAAAGGGATAATGTCTAGACATCTAGATTACTGTCTAGATGTATTTAGTAATGGCTGATTTAATTCCAAACCATTGGGTTTGATATTCAATTTAAATATGCAATCAACAGTGCTATTAGCAATATGATTTTAGCTTTGTTTTCAATGCATAATATTGCATATATAGTATAGGGAATATAGAAACACAATATTGATCATCATCATCATCATGTAGAGCCGCCAGCACAGATATCCCTGACCTTCTCTCGCCACTTCTCCCTATTATTCATTGCTTCTAGCAGGTCCTCAGGGCTACATCCCATATCCTCACATAGCTACTGTATGTAGGTTCAAGCTGGCCGTCCTGCTTTTGCTCAGCTATATGAGGGGGTCCATAGGAGTACATCACTTATGAGCTTGTCCCTGCTTCTCCAGCAGTGTCCTGCAGGTCTGGTTTGTCTAATTTTGATAGTTTTCGTGATGGGAGGTAGGTGGCCGTACAGTTGGTGCTTTGTGGGATGTTGCCTCCAGGACTTGTTCAAAATTGCTCGCTAGCATTCATGTGTAGTTGCCGTCTAACTTTTCTCCTCAGCCGTTTAGTTAGCATCCCATGTAGTGCATCCATATAGCAGTATTGAGATGACCGCTGCTTGGAAGAAACTGTGTTTCATATTATAGAGCATATAAGAATACTGTAGTGCATTATTATCAAATGAACAAATTTTATGTAAAAATTACAAATATTGAGAAAGGATAAAATCTATTTTCCTCCAAATACCAGATTTGTTCCTTTGTCATTGTGCACTTCATAGGTACAAATAGCCACAATCTTGTGTGAGCAAATCTTTTCTCAGTTTTTATTTCACATGGTAGCAATGAATAGTTTCTTTATTCTCGTCCTGCTAACATAATGAAAGAAACATACTCACCAGACTTGGAAGAAGATTTTTCTTAATTAATAAACTGAAATACATGTCAAAAGTTTGATGTGAGAATGTGGAGGATGATAAAAGAACTACAATGTCATGACTTCACCCTTTACATATGTTTCAATCCCAGCATGAAGCGTCCTATGTGTCTAGCCACACTGAAGAGTTGTGATACAACAAAACAGTCTGCCTGTGAATGACAATATAGGCTTCCCTCCTGGGAGCACTCTAGCAAAGTAACAAATGGCTGTCACCCACATTATTCAAAGTTCTTCTAATGAATTGAGCACTCTGGTATACGCTAGCATAAAATGTAAACAAACGAAAGCTAAAACATAATGCGTTATAATTCCCGAGCTGACATAGGTCACCTGATAGCTATGCGGTAAAGCACTAAGTCAAGTGTAAAGTTAGGTGGGTTTTGATCCCCCTGCTTAAAGTGTTCTGTGTGTCTAGCCACACTGAAGAGATGTGATACAATGAAACCCGCTGACTGTGGATGGCTATATATATATATATGTATGTATGTGTGTGTGTGTGTGTATGTGTGTGTATGAGTGTGTAGTAATTTACTGAATGTTTTTTACCTAGATGTGTCACAAGGCCATAAGAATGGGTCAACTTATGAGACTCAAACTCACTGGTGAAGGTTTGCTAGTCTAGCTGGCTAACCATTACACAACCTGAGGTGCCCTGCATACAATGTTTTATGATGATAAAATGAAAAGAGTCTTATTTTCTCTTTTATTTAAGAGAAAATGAGAGAATTTTTATTGTTTTTTAGGGGCCCACAGAAGAAGACAAAAGAAGATTGAATTGTACATGACCAATGACATGGAGGAATATCAGTATTGGTTCTGATTATGAAGAAGATAATATCACATCAGTGGGATGAGAGGAAAGCTGAGAGATAAAGAAGATATTGCAAAATAACTAAAGCTGCTTTGATTTAATTTCTCTGAGAGATTTGCTTATTGGACCCCAACAACTGAAAATTATCAAAAAGGATAAAATTCTAAAGAGTGATCTGCATCCAAAGAACAAATCAAATACAATGTAAGTCAAAATTTTTTATAAGACGTAGCCTGTACAATCAATTTGTCAATTTACATTATATATGTGGATAAGTGTACATGTACAAATATATATATATATATATATTATATATATATATAAGTAAAGTTGATGACCTTAGTTTGAGGGCAACCAGAAGGTTTGCTTTTCAATAGCTACTATTCTGAGGTGTAGGGGAAGGCGCTACTTCCTTTCCTTGAATTGCTCCACTTTACCCTTGATACGTACCTTATATTGCTGAGTGTTAAGCAAGGAGGTATTAAGTACCATTTTAAAGGTCTTTGGTATGGCACAACCTGGGATTGAACCCAGGTCTCCCAGATCATTTTCACCAATGGCCTGGGAGACCGGAATTCAATCCCAGATCAAGTCATACCAAAGACTTTAAAAATGGTACTTGATACCTCCTTGCTTAACACTCAGCAATATAAGGTACGTATCAAGGATAAAGTGGAGCAATCCAGGTAAAGGAGTAGCACCCTCCTCTACACCTCAGTGTAGTAGCTATTGAAAAGGGAGCCTTCGGGTCACTCGATTAAGGTATATATATATATTATATATATATATATATATATATATATATATATAATGTAACATTTCATGGTTATCTCTAGATCCCTTGATGTGTCAACAGTGGACCAAATTTTGTGGTATTATTAAACAGAGTTCAGTATCAATGATAGAGCTGTTATACATGTTGGAACATACATATATATTAATATATATCAAGTTAATTATATATATATATGTATCACATGATGTTGTCTGTAACCCTCGGTTTCACACTTTAAGCATCAAAATGCATAAAGCATGAAACCTAGGATCACAGACACCACTATATAATATATTTATATATATATATATATATATATATATATAATATATATATATATATATACACACAAAAAACACATAAACACACATATGTATAAATACACTTATATATATGTATACATATATATATATATATATAATATATATATATATATACACAGACATTTATATCTACATATACATCTACATACAAGTATATTTATACAAACACACACATACAAACACACACACACACACATATATGCATATGCATATGCACATATATATGGTGTTTCAAAAACTTGATATCATTTGATTTATACAGTCCGTTATTTTGTAATTTGATAACTTAAATTCTCTTTGAAATGATTTCAAATTTTAACAGCACATGTAGAAGCAACCCCAAATTCTATGTTACATATTCAAATAATTTTTCGTTTGCAGCAAATGGTGTTTCTATATTAGAAAAGAAATGAAAAAGAAAAGAAAAGATTGAACAAAGAATTTTGTATCATTTCTATATATGGTGTTAACATATTAATCTTTGTGAGTTATAACAATGCTAAAGTTTTCCTTGTAGAAGTTGTGGTACCTTTTTTACTCATAATTGGGTTTAAACATTTGAGATCATTTGAATAAGAATTGGTCAAGTAATTAGATTATGAAATTGATATCATTTCATAATGACATCAATTTTTCTGAACCACCCCTTATATATATATATATATATATATATATATATATATATATATTATATATATATATATATATATATATGATGTATTTTATATGTATGTATGCATGTACGTTCGTAGATATAGATGTATGTAAATAGATATGAATACACACACATAAATAAACTCATACACACACATGCTCATACAAACGCATACATATATATATATATATATATATACAATATATATATGTGTGTGTGTGTGTGTGTGTGTGTGTGTGTGTGTGTGCGTGTTAGTGATTTGTGTGTTTAGAAAGTGAAAAGGAGAGCAGAAAGAGAGAGAGAGAGAGAGAGAGAAAAAGAAAGAGTAAGAGAGATTGTGTAACAGAAAAAAAGAGGTAAGAGAATTAGCAAGAGAGATGAAGAAGTGAGGAAAATAGATGGTGAGACAGTTGAATAGATAAGAAAGTAAGCGGACAAACAGATCGATAGATCAATAGATGAATGGAAGGATTGATATGATCAGACTGAAATGATAGAGAAACAAAAGTATCCAGACCGCTCTGTGATAGATAGCACTACTACTTTGAAGTTTCTTTGATCCAATATTTATTAGATACAGACAAAGTTTTCAAAGTAACCAATGTCCCATGTAATACGAGAGACAAAGTGTGTAGCTCTGATTTTTTTTTTTTTTACACATTTTTTTCAGTCTTCATCATCACACATTCACAAATTGCAGTTGAAATCTTAAGACACGGGAAACAGACAAGAGCCACAAATTTTTCAAAAATGTAATTTTGAGAACAAAAACATAATCAGCTTCTTTGGAAAAAGAATAGTTACAACGTGTAGTGATGCATTAAATTAGCGTCAAGTATGTAAGTTTGTTGATTTACTAAGCTTGGCATAGTCTAGAGGGACAAGATCTCATGGTGCAGTGGCTAACGAGCTAGACTACATCATAGTTAGCAGATTCAAACTCCTGTCATGATATTACATTCACCTTTTTTACCTTTGGGAAAGGTGTGAACTCCCTTTATCCCCTCCGGCTATGCATTAAAAAGTAAGTAAAGTAAAGTTGGTGACCGTGGTTGAGGCCGACCAGAAGGCTCCCTTTTCAATAGCTACTACACCGAGGTGTAGGGGAGGGCGCAACTCCTTTCCCTGGATTGCTCCCGACTTACCCTCGATACATACCTTATATTGCTGAGTGTTAAGCAAGGAGGTATCAAGTAACCATTTTTAAAGTCTTTGGTATGATGCGACCTGGGATTGAACCCAGGTCTCACGAACCATTGGCGAACACTCTACCCACTAGGCCAATGAGCCATAACACTAATTTGTCAAGGATAGCTTCGGGATTAAATAAACAATGAAGGCTTATATGTTATTTGATAAAGAAACCGAAAAACCATAGTCCAGTATAATAACAATATAATATATATTTACCAAACCACTAGCAGGATACAACACAAGATAAATGCTTAAGTGGAGTCCAGCTGGTTTGAATTCAGATTTTTCCTTCTCATGAACTGTTCGCCTTACCAAAGCAAACAAGCCAAGTCTGCCCAACTGTTTACCCATAGCTGTTGGGAAGAAGAGATAGGGCATTAGTACAAACAGCCTAGTCCAGGATTTGAACTCAGATTGCCAAATCCATAACAGTAGGATATTCAGAAATGATCAAACTCTCTTTATTAGTAAATGAGCTTGTAAGCAAAAATACCACAGTAGTGATTACAAACTTCAGATTAGTCAGGCACAAGGTTACAGTTAAGGAGTATCTTCTAATGATTTGCAAGACCAACTTGTTTACCATCACACAACTTTTTTTTATATAATTTTGGTGATTCAGAAAAAAGGAATTTCCAAACAGATTTTCAACATTCTCACTATCCAACATTTGGTCTAAGGATGTTTTGATTATGCAGGATCCAGCAAAAGGATCCCCTAGATTTCAAGATTTTATGGTGCTAGTTCTTGTAAAGTTAAGTTTGGCTCGGTTTGATTTTATGGTATATAGTCAGGAACGAGCCGCTCATACAGGATATTTTCACTATTGTGATTTCTTACTTTATATTCAGTTGCATTGCTGGCTTGTTGTTTAAATAAACCAGAGACAGTTTTTCTCCTGAACATGCCCTGCTCTGAAATAGGGATGCAAAAAGATTATTATGAGTAGTAACTTGAAACTATATTAATCTGTGCAAATTATTTGTATTAGATAGGAATACCTGAAACCATATAACTGTGTGCATCTTTTATACCATCAAGTATGGTATATCTTTTATTAAATATCAAACTCTGAATCTTTTAAGGTGATACATAGAAGCACAGGAAAAATGTTATACTGACACTGGCCAAAAGTTCAAACAGTATAAATTCATTAGTCACCTTTTTTTAATTATAAGAAATGTAATCAAATTAATTAATTAATTATCAAATTATATAATACTTTGGAAGATTTAATTTATAGAAAAGACTTTCATTCTAAAAACAATTCATAACATGCAAAGTCTTGATGTAGATTCCAACTTTTATGTAGACATGATGGAATATATGTGCTTTAATCAAACAGGCGATATCTCCACACTAAACAGGGAGCAGTATCTCATCAACCAAGACAGACATTGGCATGCGACTAGCAAAGGCATGGACAGCTATCGATAGGCTATCGGTCATATGGAAATCAGACCTGACTGATAAAATGATGCTCAGTTTCTTCCTAGCAGCAATCATGTCGATACTGCTAAATGGATGCACCACATGGTTGCTAACTAAACGGATGGAGAAAAAGCTTGACAGCAACTATATAAGAATGCTCTGAGCAATATTGAACAAGTCCTGGAGACAGCACCCCACAAAGCAGCAGCTTTACTGCCACCTACCACCCATCATGGAACACTATCAAAATTAGACAAACCAGACATGTGGGACACTGCTGGAGGAGTAGGGATGAGCTCATAAGTGATGTACTCCTGTGGACCCCTTCATATGGATGAGCAAAGGCAGGACATCCAGCTCGAACCTACATACAGCAGCTCTGTGCCGATACAGGATGTAGCCCTGAGGATCTACCGAAAGCAATGGACGATAGGAATGTGTGGGGAGAGAGGGTCAGGAATATCCATGCTGGCGGTGCAACATGATGATGATGATTATGGCATATCAACCATTGTAGGTTATTTAATGCCAAATTCTCTTTATTCATATATATATATATATATATATATATCAAATATATATATGATTTGGTTTGGTTGGGTTTTATGGCATATTTGATGCTAAATCCATTTTATACATGCATATCTAATATGATTTGTAAAACAAATTTTGTTTGGCCCAGTCACTTGAGGCCGTAGAATACATGGACTGTGTCTCTACAGAGGAGTAAAACTTCGGCAATGAGTGTCCTGGATTTGACATTAAGCAATCTGATGGTGAGACTCTATTAATGCTGGAGCTTTGGGAAATGAAGAGAACTCCTTCATTGCCATTGCTCCCAGATCCACTCTGGCCCAGAATGGTAGCAGTTGATAGGGTCCTATTCATGGGTCAAATAGAACCATTTGACATTCAAACTGTGTACTTTGACATTTATACTGAGTGCAAATAAATAACATATGCTAAACTGAATTTTTTGAAACAGAACTATTTAATCATTTGAATGTGTGTAGATAAATGACTTATGTTTAATTGAATTGTTAATGTTAAAAAGCAATACTTGAAAACATTTAACTATGTGCAAACAAATGTTTAATGTTAAAAAGAATTATTCATATTAGATAAAAAATAAGTGAAACTATTTAACTGTGTGAAAAAAAATAAACTCAGGCTCAGTTAAAAATCCTACCTATAAAATGTGTCTAGAAATCATATATCTAATATATATGTATATAAAGAATTTGGCATTAAATAAACTGCAATGGTTGAACTGCTTTAAACCAACCCAAACCAAAACAAGCTGAACACATTTTGTTGGTAATATCTTATATGATTGGTTTGGTTTGGTTTTATAGCATATCCATATTTACCAACCCCTCCGCTCGGGCAGGATATGACACAAGGTCAATTTTTAAGCAGAGTTTAACAGGTTTGAATTCAGAGTTTTCCTTCTCCTAGACTAGTTGCCTTACCAAGGCTGAAGAACCCAGTCTGCCCTACAATTTACCCATAGCTGGAGAGAAAATAATTGGATTCATACCTTTCCCAAGGGTATTAGTGCTATGTGAAATGCTATCAGTCTCGTCCAGGATTTGAACTTGTATCGCCATGTCCATTTTATAGCATATTGAATATATGATTTCTAAACACATTTTTAGATATACACAGTTAAATGATCATACAGTTCTATTTCTAACAATTCAATTTAGCTAAAGTCAACAAAGTTACATGGTTTCAAGTATTGCTATCTAACACTAACAATTCAATTAAACATCAGTCATTTGTTTACATAGTTAAATAATCAAACAGTTCTGTTTCAGACAATTCAATTTAGCTTAAGTCATTTGTTTGTAGTCAGTGTAATTGTCAGACAGTTCTACTTGACCTGTAGATGGGACAGTGCAACCACTCCAGACTGGATCTGAGGGCAATGGTAATGAAAGGGTACTCCACATTCCCCAAAGCATTAAAACCGGAGCCTCACTGTTAGATGGTTTAATATCATATGCAGGACACTCATTGGCGGGGTGTCTTTCCACTATGCAGTGATGAAGTCAGTATATTGTACAGCTACAGCCAACTGGGCTACATTTTTAAATGAGTTTGAGCTCATTTTTTTGCACATAGTTAAATAGTTTCAAGTACTTTTATCAAATACAAATAATTCTATTTACTATTAGTCATTTATTTTCACACAGTTAAATGGTACCAACTATTGCTATCTATCTTAACAATTCAATCAAAATCAATCATTTTTTTACACACAGTTAAATGATTAAACAGTTCTATTTCTGACAATTTCATTAAGCATAAATCATTTGTTTGGACATAGTTTAAAGGTCGGCCAGTCCTATTTGACCCATAGATAAGAACCCCTCCGGGCCTGTGTAGACCTGGGAATGATAGCAATGAAAGTGTACTCTGCATTCTCCAAAGCTCCAACATTACTGAAGCCTCACCGTCAGATTGTTTAGTGTTATATCTAGGACACTCATTGGCAGGAAGTCTTACCCCTCTGCAGAGTCACAGTGTATTTGACAACCCCAGCTGACTGGGCTGTGTAATGGTCAGTGATGCAGAGGTTTGTCTTTGAGCAGCAGCTTCTGCCATGCTATTTTATTATGCTAAGACATCTATGGAAGTTCTGATAAAACATTTTCCGGGGCAACTCATCTCATAATATGGTGACATTCCACAGCTCTCTCACTAATCAGAGCTATTCCCCTGTGATTACTTCCTGTGGGGATAGGTGAAAACTCATTTCTTTGAATATAGGCAACTGATGAAGTAAAAGATTTTGTTTGTCATGAAATTACAATAATATCAAAGAAAAGGATTGGTTGAGTACAGCAGAACTTCAAGGTGAGACTTCAGCATTTGGATAAAATCATCTGTAAAACAAACTGCTGACACTCACAAAACAAAATGAACCATATTATTCTTTTCTATAGTAAAATTACATTTTGAATAGAATCTGTGTTCCATTTTTTATCTATGTTCCAAACCGCAGAGATTATTTTGTAGGGCTCTGTATTTTCTGTATTTTCGTTTGGCCAACATGAAGAAATTCTCAGGAGCTTCTGCATATTTTTGTTGTCGACTAGTAAAGGGTCCGGAAGAAAGACGTGAACTTGGGTTTATGTGGAACAAAGTATATTAACAAAAGTATAATACAACATAGGTAAAAAAGGTGTTGAACGTCAGTCTGAATGCCAAAGTGTTAGGTTAGGGAGAACTTCACCAAGATAAATATTCTTCCGGTATTAATAGCAACAGGAAGAGTTCATTATAGTCCACAGGTTGGGTACCATAACAATTTTCAAAGACTCTGTACTGCTCTACATGTTTCAGAGACTTTCTTCTGAAAATTCTTTGAGTTCTTTGGGTTGGGTTCTCTGCATTTCAAAGCATCATGAATAAAAACTGACAATTGTATCTGGACATTGAACAGGTCACCAGTCTTAAATCTCTTTCAGGCAGTATGGTCGGATATTATTTTTCCCCTTTAATTTACTTGATTCTGCAACTAACTTCTGTGGCTTTGAGACCCCATTTAGATTTACGTCTCTGAATGGTCAGAATCTTAATATTTGTTTTTGCTAATATAGCATTTGAAATAAAATGTTCAGCTGAATAATATTGACTTGATATGTATGTATAATAATGAAGACTGTAGTCGAGGGTGACCAAAAGGCTCCCTTTTCAATAGCTACTACACCGAGGTGTAGAGGAAGGTGCTACACCTTCCCATGGATTGATCCACTTTACCCTTGATATGTACCTTATAATGCTGAGTGTTAAGTAAGGAGGAAATCAAGTACCATTTTTTTTTTTAAGTCTTTGGATTGAACCCCGGTCTCCCGGACCATTGGTGAACACTCTATCCACTTGGATGATTGTATAATAATAGTAATAATAATACTAATGATTTATTGAATTAGATGTATACATATTATAAGCTTTGAGTAGGGATTTGGAAAAAGAAAAGACTTGAGATATACCCTAATATTAACAGCATCTTTTGCACAATATTAAGGAAATCTTCATCTTCGTTAAGTTGTGCTGCCAGTATAGATTTCCCTGATTCTCTCTTGCCATTCTTCCTTACCATCCTTCTCTTTTGGGATGAATAAGGATGATGTGACCATAATTTCACTTGCATATTTTATTTTTATTATTTCTAGGTGACTTTTCGATTATAACCCGCTGTGGCTTAAATGGAGAATCAGTGAGCTAGATGGAATTTTTCCATCTCTCAAGTCAAGTTGTTCTTACTAACTAACTCATTTCTAACTTTGGAACTAATTAAAAATTTTCAATGAGAACTATAGCTGTAAATGGACCTCAAGTTCCATGGCTGTTAATCATTCTGGTTGACCAATTATTTTTTATCACACATTCAACAGCTCAAGACCTAATTTGAATGCTGCACAACATGTAAATAATAGATCTTACCACTCTATTCTGTCACAAACGTATCTCATATCAAACGGACCCATGCACACACACATGCACAAATTGTTGCTTCATAAGAAGGTCAGCTGAAAAGTTCATAGACTAACCAAGATACTCTCTTGGAAAATGACCAAATGAGGTTCATTTTTCAGCATAGTCCCCCTTAAAGTCGGCGCACTTCTTCCATGTGTGTTTTTGTGTTTGGATCCCATTGATCAAAAAAGTCATCAAAGACTTATGATGTCATCATAAAAACCCTTCTGCCCATTATTTTTTGAGCTGGCTCAGTTGGCTGGGGCCACACAATAGACCGACTGCATCTCTGCATAGGGGTAAGACCACTCATGGATATGACACGAAGCAATCAGAGGGTGAGGCTCTAATAATGCTGGAGGTTTGGGGATGCAGGGTACCCCTTCATTGCCATCACCTCCTGGTCCACTCTGGCCTGAAGTGATAGCACCTGATAGAGTCCTATCTATGAGTCAAATAGAACTAAACTGCGAACTATTGCTAAACTGAATTGTTTGAAATAGAAGTTTTGACATTTAACATAGTATAAACAACTGACTGATGTTTAATTGAATTGCTTGTGATACACAGCAATACTTGAAACAATTTTTGTTGACTAAACTGAATTGTTTGAAATAGAACTGTTTGTTTGTATAAAAATGGATTCGACATTAAATAACCGACAATGGTTGATATACCATTAAACAAAACCAAAGTAGATTAAACTAACTTTTGAGCCAATCCTTGCATATCTCATGAAAAATGTTTTGCTCTTTGAAAAGAATGTCCTGCAATGAAACCATCATGCTGGCTCTTTAAAAAAGGATGCCAATACCTTTATTTAGTTTTATTCAAAATGTTTTTTTTTTTAAATGAGTGACCAGACTTTGTGCAACTCACATCTATACAGTTAATTGTCCAGAGGCTCCCTTAACAATCAAGATATTTGATTGATTTTTCTAAATTTGCTTAAAGGCACATTGATACCGTAAATAAAGACCCGGAAAAAAAAAACAATGTTTTGGAGGGAAAAATTATATTTGATAATAATACTGACCATAAACTGAGATGGTCTGTTAATAAAAATATATGAAGTAAACAAACAAAAAAAAAAGAATTAACCAATCTATGCTTGTCACAAAGTGTTTATGTTCATAGAAGGGAAAATACATTAGGGGTATGGTTAGCAGCGTGGATTAAAGATCTCAAGTCACAAGAGATTACCATATGGGATTTAATATGGATGAGAGATTAATATGATTTTGTTTCTTTCATGAGAATTAGGAATTGTGCCTGTATTTTTTTGTTTGGGTGTAACATTACAATACTTTATATTTGATTAATGTTTTGTGCTAAAGAAAACAACTTTTGAACAGTCATCATACATACATACATACATATATATATATATATATATGTATATATGATGACTGTTCAAAATGTTGTTTCTAGTATCTATAGCTATGTAAAATATATATATATATATAGCTATAGATCCTAGAACATTTTTTATGTATATAGGTAAGTATAGATATAAAATCTTTGGAAGAATATATATGCATATGCACAAATATACATATGTAAGCACATATGTATATATTCAGATGTATGTACACACACACACACACATACACACACACACACACATATATATATATATATATATATATATATATATATATATATTGATAGAGAGATTGATGGATGTCTATATATTTATCCATATATATTTATTTAAGATCAATTATAATCCTCAAAGAGAACTAATGACATCTTTGCATGCATAGGGAATAGTAACTGCTTTTTCACCGTATATACTAGCTTATCAAATAACATATTAATCAAGATATTAAAATTGGTGAAGGAGTTTTATGTACTTCTGTCAATGTAATGGATGTATGTATACATATATGCATACACACACATACATATATATATATATATGTGTGTGTGTGTGTGTGTGTGTGTGTGTGTATATATATATATATAGGTTTTATGTTTATATGCAAATGTATATATACAAGCAAGTATGTTTATATATATATATATATATATATATGTATACATATATGTACCCATATCTATATTTATCTTTGCATTTATATATAGGAAGTGTAATATAATCTTAGGTAATGCAACAGTGTATACATATATAAATTTGCATTTCGATTTTGAAGCATATAGATGTACTCATATATACATATATATATGTGTGTGTGTGTGCACGTATGTATCTGTGTCTTTGTGTATGCCCATACATATTTGTATAGTATATTTATATGTGTGTGTGTATATGTTTGCACATACTAGTGCGTATGTGTGTATGTGTGTGTGTGTGCCCGTAAGTATTTTTTTAATATGTATGTGTATGTGTGTGTGCCCATAAGTATTTTCTTAATATATATATATGTGTGTGTGTGTGTGTGTGTGTGTGTGTGCGCATATGTGTGTGTGTACATATGTGTGTATGTGTCCATACATATTTTTAAAACATATCTATATGTGTGTGTGTGTGTATGTGCATGTGTGCCCATATTAGTGTGTGCACGTATTAGTGAGTGTGTGTATATGCCCATACATATTTTTATAATATATATCTGAATTATGTTTAGAATGTAATAGTTTACACTTTTTTTTTTTATTAGACTAATTACAAATTAACTTTAAGTCATTCTCTGACAAAGCTTCACACACACAATAGAAACAGTGTTGGAAGTCTTTAACAGACACTGCATTCAGTTACTTCTTCACAATGTTTTGCAGGTTCTCAAATGGTGATCATAAAGCAGAATTTTTTTTTTTTTGATAATTTTCGGGAACTAGAAATACTCACAAAGATATAGATGAGGGCTATACGTTGTCTGCAGTTCTATGGAATAACTTCTTTTGAACCAGAAACTCATTCTCCGATGGTAGGGTTTTTTGGAAACAATTTTTTTTCAAAGAATATCTTTGATCTTTGGTTATGATATCAAGAACAGAGTTTGATTGATCATAAACCACTTCCATCAGATCAAAGAATCTACACTTTAATCAATTGCCCAGTCAGCTGGGGCTGTAGAATACACTGACTGCACCTCTGCAGAGGGGTAAAACCCCCACTAATGAATGTCCTGGATATGACACTAAACAATCTCATGGTGAGGTTCCTGCCATGCTGGAGCTTTGGGGAATGCGGAGTACCCCTTCATTGCCATCGCTCCCAGGTCCACTCTGGCCTGGAGTGGTAGCACCTGATAGGGCCCTATCTATGGGTTAAATAGAACTAACAGCATACTTATGCTAAAATGAATTGTTTGAGTAAACTGAATAGCTTGAAATAGAAATGTTTTTGACAATTAAACCGTACTTACATTTGAACTGCTTGCTTATGCTTAACTGAATTATTTGAAATGGAACTGTTTTTCGACATTAAAACTGTATTTACACTTAACTGAATTGTTACATATAACTGCTTGAATAGTTTGAAATGGAAATGTTTTTGACAATTAAACAGTGTACTTATGCTAAACTGAATTATTTTCAATAGAACAGATTATTTACATAAAAATGGATTTGGTATTAAATAACCTACAAAGGCTGATATGCCATAAAACCCAACAAACCAAACCAAACCTTTAATCAAAGTTTCCTTAGTTTGCATTTTAAAGAAAATGGTAACATCTCTACATTAAATGGCACGCCTCTGAAAATAGTAAGACCAGTTCACATACCTCGGTAGCAATATCTCATCAACAGATGATGTCAGTATACGTATAGGAAAGGCATTAGCTGCTACTGAGAGGCTATTGACCATATGGAAATCTGATCTCTGATAAAACAAAGAGGGGATTCTCGCAGGCTGTAGCTTTGTTGAACAGTTGCACCGCAAGGACTTTCACTCTATGCTTAGAGAAAAAATTACTCAGAGATGCTGCATAGGGTTCTGAGCTAATCCTTGGGGCAGCAACTGACAAAAAAACAGGCATTTATGTTTTATTTCACAAACCATCCAAGTAAGATGAACAAGACATGCCGAACACTGCTGGAGAACTAAGGACAAATTAATAAGCAATGTTTTCCTGTGGACAACTACATATGGGCACACCAGTGTTACTCGACCAACAAAAACTTATATTCACCAACTCTGTGTGGACACTGGATACTGCACGCTGGACTCACATAGAGTTGGTTTTGTTTGTTTTGTTTGTTTAATGGCATATCAACCTTCACTGGTTGTTTATTGCCAAAGCCATCCTTCTTGAAGAACAGCAGTGATGCTATTTGACCCATAGCTAGGAGAATAAGGGGTTTCATACTTTTCCCATGGGTATTTATCTGAAAGTGATCATAATAGCATGCCTGGATTTAAAACTCGCATCCTACAATTCAGCAGTCCAGCGCTTTAACCATTAAACCATGACGACATGCTCGGACTTGCAGAGAGTGATGGCCAATAGGAACAAAGGGCAAGAGAGATTCAAGAGAATCTGTGCTATAAGCATGAATTGATGATGATGATGATGATGATAAGATAACAACTTGATCAGAATTGGGTACATCTTTCTCAGTCTCTCAGCCATGCCAAAGTGCCTTGTGACACATATAAATCCATGCTTGTGATAGAATATGTATGTATGGTTATGTGCATATAAATGTTTATGTATAAATATATATATATATATATGTATATGTATATTTATATGTAAATATAGAATATATATATATATATATATATATATATATACTCATAAAAATTGAATCGTATAAATCTGTTTCATATTCTGATTGCTTTTCCATGGTGTTAGTTCAGTGAAACCAAATTGAAATCCCTAAAGAGGATTAATCTTAATTGGAGGGAAATACCTCATATAATGATGAGATCATTATAATCTAAATTATATATATATATATATATATATATATATGAATATAATGCAGTTATGTGCCTGCATGTGCATCTAGTCTTGTGTGAGTATATATATATATACATATATATACATATGTTTGTGGGTGTATGAATTTATATGATTATATATTTACAGTGTTTACACTATCTATCTATCTATCTATCTTATTCTGCTTTGATCTATCTTTTATTCATATGTACCTCTCTCTCTATCTCTCTCTCTCTCTCTTTAACTCAACTATCTGTCCATCTTTCTCTCTCTCTCTATATATATATATATAGATATATATACATATATTTCACACCATTCAAATCTATCTGGGGG
>OY757916.1:23592690-23695190 GCA_963585895.1 Sepioteuthis lessoniana | reverse complement strand
TCGTGAGGCTCCAGTCTTGGATTTTGAGGAATGTGGAGTACCCTTTCTATACCCTCATGCTCAGATCAACTCTGACCTGGAGTGGTAGTACCTATAAGATTCCTATCTACAGGTCAAATAGAACTGTTCAGTCTTTTGCTTGAGATTTTTATTCTTAGTTATTTGGAACCAAATGGATGTGTGTTAGTTGTTCTTATTAGATGTGAAAATTTGACAGATGGAATTACTAGTGTTAAATAGCAATACTTGTAACCATTTAACCATTTGCAAATAAATTATCTATATGATCAACTTTTTGTGAGCCAATGATGAATATCAAATTAGATAGGGATACTTGGTAAATAAAATTATTTATATTAAACAGCAGTACTTTAGGCCATTTAACTGTGTGTAAGATGAGAAAGTTTAGGAACATATTTCAGTTTCAATTTTTTGCGATGTAATTACCATTCTAAAACTTAGTTTTTAAAAAATCCACATCACATCAGTCTATCTATCAATCTATCTATCTATCTATCTATGTTAATATTGATATTATTTATCTTTAATTGGAATCATTTTGAGATGATAAACTATATCCGCTGCATATATACATATACATATATATATATATATATATTGAAACAGAAGATAGCGGTTTCAATTCCTACCCAAGTTGGCCAGAGGTTTACTTGGTCAAAAACATGGTGTGATAGACAAGATAGGAGTATTTGATAGATGGAAACACAGATGTTAATTTAAAATACTTGAAGCCTTTTCAGTGTCTACATACAAATGATTGGTATAATTAACTCTGTGCAAACAAATGAATGGTATTAAATTAGATTTGAATACTTGAGAAAAAGAATTACTTATGTTAAATAGCGATTCTTGAAACCATTTAACAGTGTGCCAACAATTTATCAATATTAAATTAGATTGCAATATTTGATAAAGAGAATTACTAATACTAAATAGCAATACTTGAAGCCATTTAAATCTGTAGTGACAAGTAATTAATATTATCAACTGTGTGCAAATAAATAATTGATGTTCAATCAGATAGGAATGCTGGATAAATTATTGATCAATCAATTTTACAATATATATATATATATATATATATATATATACATATATATATATATATATATATAAGTAAAGTTGGTGACCATAGTCAAGGGTGACCCGAAATCTCCCTTTTCAGTAGCTACTACACCAAGGTGTAGGGGAGGGCACTACTCCTTTCCCTGGATGGCTCCACTTTATCCTTGATCCTTACCTTATAATGCTAATTGTTAAGCAAGGTAGCATCAAGTACCATTTTTTGAGTCTTTGGTATGACTCGACCTGGAATTGAGCCTAGGTCTCCCGGGCCATTGGTGAACACTCTAACCATTATGCCAATGTCCGGTATATATATATATATATATTTATACACTAATACCCATATGTGTTCATATATATTCATAGAGCAGTGAGGGATGCATATTAATGAAATATCCAACAGAGTGAAAAAGAAATAAGATATGAAAACTAATTTGGTGGAGTGTTCATATATTTATTATATTTCACCCTGTATAACTTTTATCTGCTAATGATAATCACTTGTAACACTTCATAATATTTTTTCAAAATCATGATCTGAAGAAGCTCATAAAGGGTGAAATATCATAATAATTGTATAAACAAAACAGCACATTCTTTTTCATCTTATATACACACATGTTAACATATATATATATATAAGTAAAGTAAAGTTGGCGACCATAGTTGAGGGTAACCCGAAGGCTCCCTTTTCGATAGCTACTACACCAAGGTGTAGCGGAGGGCGCTACTCCTTCCCTGGATTGCTCTACTTTACCCTTGATCCGTACCTTATAATGCTGAGTGTTAAGCAAGGAGGCTTTGGTATGACTCGACCGGGGATTGAACCCAGGTCTCCCGGGCGATTGGCGAACACTCTAACCCCTAGGCCAATGTCCGGTATATATATATATATATATATGTATATATATATATATATACATCACTTTAAATATATATATATATATGTATGTATGTATGTATACATCAATAGGTATAAGCTTCTATATGCTTTGTTACAGCTTCTATATGCTTTGTTACAGCTTCTGTCAACAGGAAAAGTTGATAAGATTTGATCAAGATAACACATTTGTAAGTACATTTATCAATTTTAATGTGTTTCTTCACTTTTTTGTGATTTTTTTCCTATATGGAATCTGTTTGAGATTCTTGGAAACAACTGAATTTGATAAACCTTATATGATTTTTACTGTCAGATTTTGCAGAGATTATATGGTACAAAATAGCCCTATACAAATTTCTGAAATTTGAATATGCAGCTAGTTAAATGCATTCAGATGCATTTCTCTTTAACAGATATTTGGAAAGAAAATGTTCCTGGCAGGTGACAATAAACAAAATCCTATATTATGTTTTGTGTACTGTTAACTGATATAGTTTATCATATCTTTATACACAGGACCCAGGAAGTCATGCGTCAATAACAATTAAAAAAAGAAATAAAAAGAAGAAAAAGAAAAGCCATCTATCATAGAATTTATCTCAATCTGACGTGATTAATCCGGAAAATTTCAGTTCTGTATTTATATTTAAAACTAAGAATATCCTGTATTATTGAATAGTCCAATATAGTTCATCAAATATGCAACATCTATATAGATCAAATTTACTAGTAATCTAATATTAATTGATTAGTAGTAGTTAAAAATTAATTGGTTTGTAGTAGTTTAATATTAATTATTTTTCTCAATTCTATTCCTTAAAGATCTTAAAGTATAAGATGACAAGGAAGACATGAAAAGAAAGAACATTAACAAAAATTACTATAATAAAATTTAAAAGGTTTCAAAGGTGAAGAAGAAAGGAATAATATGATAAATCAGAAGGAAGAGATGAAGAAGACAAACAAGTCATTAAGACGGACATAACTGAGAATGAAAATCAAAAAAGCAAAGAGACCAGCATTAATAAAAAAAAAAAAAAAGAATTATAAAAAAATAAGTTGAAGGATAAAAGAAATAAAAGAAGAAATTATTCGCATTAGAATATTAAAAGGAAAATTTTTTTTCTCTAATTCAAAATTTAAGTTTCGGAATATATTGGCTCTTAAATCCCCTAAAACATGAATTAGAAAGAAAGAAAAATCAGTGATATGAAATGTACTCAGTGATAGAGAATTAGGCAAAACAAAAGTAAATGAAATAAAAAAGTAGCAGTGGATCAACATTTTAGGGGTCCTAAAGTTTCAACTGTTATAGGAAGGTTTGCAGTTTTAATAAGCTTTTTATTTTTATTTTAACTATCATTTTGTATTGAATTAGACTATATTATGAATATTTATTTTTTAATGTCTTTTCTCATACAGCGGACCTAAACTTTTGAAGCAATCTGGAGTAAAATCACTTCTAGGGTTCTACTGGGATTAGGGACTCTGTAACTTAAGTTTCGTTCGTTTCATAGTAGATCCACACCTGAGAAAGGAACAAAATCAAAAAAAGGAATAAAGAAAAAAAAATAACAATGAATTGGAAAAACAAAATATTTACTCATTCTATATTTTTAAAAAATCGTTCTTTCTCTCTTTTTTTTTCTTTCTCGTCATCTTTATTTTCCTTCCAACATACAGATTAAACTGCTGTCTTTCTGATTCTACTCTTTGAATGACAGTTTCAAGGAAATGAGAAAAAAAACAAAGAGCTCTTGTTAATTCTACATTAAATTGTAAGAATAATCATATTAAATAATGTTTGACATTAAACGAGTTAACTTTTTCCTTTTCTTCTTTTTTTTTTCAACTTTTCCTTTTGTTTCTTAATTCTTTAATTTTTACTGTCTTTCCTTTTTCCTTCTTTTTTATATTTCTTTCATCCTTTTTTATGTTTTATCTACATTTTTCTTACATTTCGTCATTACATTCTTTTTTTTTTTAATTTCTACTTCTTTGTTTAACTTCCTCCTTGTTCCATTATTTTCCCAAGTTTTTTTAGATCTATTTATTTGTTTCTTTCATCTATTTTGTCAGGTCTTTTTCTTTATCATTTCCTCAAATTTTTTTTCTTTTTTTTCTTCTTTCATTTCTCTTTTCAGTTATGATTTTCTTTATTTTTAATTATATTTTCCTTTTTTTTTTTTCTTTCTAAATTTTATGCTTTCTTCTTCGTTATCCTTCTAGTTAATTTTCTTTCTGTCACAAAAATCTTTTTCCGTTCTCTTTATCCTACTCTTCACTTCCATAATTCTACCTTATTTTCTTTCTTCAACTTTTTCTTCTCTCTTTCTTTTTTCTTTCTTTCTTTTTTCTTTTTGGTTCTTTTTCTTAAATCTTCTACCACCACCTCTCCTTTTCCCATTTTCAAAATCCAATGTTCTCCTTCTTTTCTTCATTTTTCTTTACTCTTCTTTCCAACTACTCATTTGTGTTCATTTATTTCATTCATTTCTCTCTTTCTTTCTCCTTCTTTCCTATTACTTCCTGTTCTTTTCCAAGGCCTTCCCTTTCTTTCTCTCTTTCTTTCTCTTTCTTTCCTATTACTTCCTGTTCTTTTCCAAGGCTTCCCTCTCTTTCTCTCTTTTGTTCTTCAATACACACTTCTCTCTTTTTCAACAATTTTGCTTTCAGCACCCTTCCCTTACCCCAGTCCCGGCACACATTTTCTACTTTCAGTTTCACTTTCACTTATTGTTCAACTGAAAGGGCCATGTATACCGAAGAAGCGGAAAAGCAGAAGAAAGATGTACAAAGGAAACTAAGTCTGTAGAATAAAATATTGAAATAAGAGGAAAGTATCCAAGTCAAATGGACAGCCTAGCGGACATACAGACAGACAGACAGACCAGTGAAGCACTAGAAAAGGTAAAAAAGAAAAGAAAAATAAGAGAAAAGAAATACTTTTACCCTGTTCCGTTGCTCGAGATATAACTTGATGATGATTATGAACCAATTAGTGATCTTAAAATATATGTTCATTTACTTGAAAGACAATTTTCAAGTAGCTTCTCTTTCAAACTCTCAATTCTTTCCAGTGCAGTTCTGTAGATTTGCTTGTTTCATTATTGTACAATTTGATTTTCTGCTATTTTTTTTTCTTTAAAATCTTTTTTGCTTGAATAAACTGAAAAAGAAAGGGATTAAAAAATCTAAAAAGGAAAAAAAGAAAATCACAGGACTTGGTTGTAAATACACTAACTTTTGAATGAACAGACAATGGAATCTCCTGATAGGCTGAAAAACCAAAAGACAGACAAAACTGCTGATAGAGTTTTATTTGGGGGAGGTTGGAAAGAGAAGGATGATATAGATTTTAGAATAATAACAGTGCATAGTGAAAGCAGTCAGAGTGGTAACTATCAATACAGTTTTTATTTCTATTTTTTAGTATATGTTCTATTTATTTACTTACTTATCTTATGACTAAGTAAGTACCCAGTTTATAATCACTTTCTTCGATTTGCCCAGTTGGCTGGGGCTGTAGAATACACCGACTGCTTCTCTGCAGAGGGGTAAGACCGCCCCCAACAAGTATCCTGGATATGAAACTAAACAATCTTATGGTGAGGTACCGGTAATGCTGGAGCTTTAGTGAATGCATAGTACCCCTTTATTGCCATCGCTCCCAGGTCCACTCTGGCCCGGCATGGAAGCACCAGATAGGGCCCTATCTATATGTTATATAGAACTAATGGCATACTTATGCTAAACTGAATTGCTTAAAATAGAAATGTTTTTGATATTAAACCATACTTACATTTAAACTACGTACTTATGCTAAACTGAATTATTTGAAATGGAAATGTTTTTTGACTTTGAAACTGTACTTATAGTAAACTGATTTGTTTAATATAGAACTGTTTTGACATTTAAGTGTAGGTAAACAAAATCTGTACTTATACTAAACTGAATTAGAACTGCTTGACTAAACTGAATAGCTTGAAATAGATATGTTTTTCACAATTAAACTCTACTTACATCTAAACTGCATGCTTATGCTTAACTGAATTCTTTGAAATAGAACTGATTATTTACATAAAAATGGATTTGGCGTTAAATGGCATATCAACCTACAAAGGTTGATATGCCATAAAACTCAAGCAACCAAACCAAACCAAACCAAATAGAACTGATTATTTATATAAAAATGGATTTGGCGTTAAATGGCATATCAACCTACAAAGGTTGATATGCCATAAAACTCAAGCAACCAAACCAAACCAAACCAAACCAAATAGAACTGATTATTTATATAAAAATGGATTTGGCGTTAAATGGCATATCAACCTACAAAGGTTGATATGCTATAAAACTCAAGCAACCAAACCAAACCAAACCAAACCAAATAGAACTGATTATTTATATAAAAATGGATTTGGCGTTAAATGGCATATCAACCTACAAAGGTTGATATGCCATAAAACTCAAGCAACCAAACCAAACCAAACCAAACCAAATAGAACTGATTATTTATATAAAAATGGATTTGGCGTTAAATGGCATATCAACCTACAAAGGTTGATATGCCATAAAACTCAAGCAACCAAACCAAACCAAACCAACTTTCTTCAATGCATCTGTATTCAAAAATTCAATCTATGAGAAAAGCAGAAAAATTCTGATTTATGAATCTCAGAAGAATCTTTAAAGATTTCCTCTATTCATTAATGATCCTTCTGTCTAATTAGCAGACATTAGAAATTATTTGGTGGAAGTGTGGGTGTGATATTTGAAATATAAATCCGTAGTTTTAATCCAAGAAGAATAGATTGATCCCTTTCCACTCTTCCTTCCCCTTCAGATATCAATGAACATTGCCTCCCTTTTAATGGGACTTAGAATACACCAACTACATTATCCTCAGCATCCAGTGGTGAGGTTCAAATTCCAGAACTCTGGGGAGCTCTTGATGAATTAAACCTCAAAGTATTGTTAATATACTGAGGAGAATATATATTTACAAGTTATAAACATAGCTAAAAAATATATATATTGATTTAATAATCCATTAACAAGAACATTATACTGACTGTATGCCCTACAGAAAGCTATGAGCCCTGTGCCCCCACCCAAGAAGGGATGTCTTTGATATGACATTAAACTATGTATGAAGGTGAGGTTACAGTTTAAAAGATCAGCCATTACTCCCAGGTTCACTCTGACTTAAAATGGTAGTATCTGTTAGGTTCCCATCAAAGGGTATTGTTCAAACAGATCTTTTTGCAAATTATTTGTATTAGATAGAAATACTTGAAATCATATAATCCTGTACCAAAGGCTCTCAAGAAACTATCAAAATAATCTAAGTACGAATACACACAAATATGTTAGGGTCCCATCAAATAGATTTATTTAAAAAATCATTTGGATCAGATTGGAATATGTAAAAGTGTGTATAAACAATAATTATCATAAAATAGAATTATATCAATGTTCGATAGAAATAAACAAAACAATTTAACTGATTGCAAATTATTTGTAAGTATTCCAACTTTAAACTATAATTGTTTACTTAGGATTATTATTATGAGTTACTTGAAGCTATTTAATAAGGTTGGTTAGTTGTTTGGGTTTAATAGCATATCAAGCTTTGTAGGTTATTTGATACCAAATCCATTTTATACAAATAATCAGTTCTATTTCAATGAGTACAGTTTAATTGTCAAAAACATTTCTATTTCAAGCTATTCAGTTTATTCAAACAGTTCTAATTTAGCTGATTCAGTTTAGCATCAGTACAAATTTTTTTTATACACAGTTGAATGTCAAAACAGTTCTATATTAAACAATTCAGTTTAGTATAAGTACAGTTTCAATGTCAAAAACATTTCCATTTCAAACAATTCAGTTGAGCATAAGCACACAGTTTAAATGTAAGTACAGTTTATTTGTCAAAAACATTTCTTTTTCAAGCTATTCCATTTTTTCAAACAGTTCTAATTGAAAGAATTGAGTTTAGCATCAGTATGCAGTTAGTTCTATTTAACTAATTGATAGTGCCCTGTCAGGTGCTACCACTCTGGGCTAGAGTGGACCTGGGAGCAATGGCAATGATGGGGTGCTCCACATTCTCCAAAGCTCCAGCATTACTGGAACCTAACCATCAGATTGTTTAGAGTCATATCCAGGATACTCGTTGCGGGGTGGGGGGTACCCTTCTGCAAAGGTGAAGTCAGTGTATTCTACAGCCCAAGGCGACAGGGCAATATTTAATAAGGAATATTTGTTATCATATAACTGTGACTTGAAACCACATACAAAAGTGGGCAAACAAATTATATCATTAAAAAGGAATAGTTCCATTAAACTATATAATTGTATATCAATTATTAGCAATTATTTGATAGGAATACTTGAAACCAGACAAATGTGTACAAGAAATAATTATAAATAAAAAGCACAATTAGAAAAATTTAAAAAAAAACAATAAAACATACTTGTTAAAATGAAACATTTATAAATGTATCAGATTTTTACTTTAGATAATCAATAAGGATTTGATATATATATATATATATATATGGTTATTTATTGTCTCCCTTGAGGAATAGCATGTTCATTAGGGTAATGCTCATGGACAGTCACATGACAATCAGAAAAATCCTTTCTCAATCTTTTTGCTCGTATCCTTTGAACAGTAAATATGTTGTGTTGTCCAGCTAGATTGTACAATAAAGCTATCATGGCTATTATCATTCTTATTGCAACCTATTACTTTTTCTATTTTCGTACTCCTTTCACATACTGCTCATTAATAGAACAATAGAAGCATATTCTTTCTAATAGGATATGTTTGTGTATTCTTTTTAATACTTCTTGTATATATATATATATAGTAAGTAAGTAAAGTTGGCAACCATAGTCGAGAGTGACCCGAAGACTCCCTTTTCGGTAACTAACTCACCAAGGTGTAGGGGAGGGTACCACTTTACCCTTGATACATACTGTATATTGCTGAGTGTTAAGCAAGAACGTATCAAGTACCATATTTAAAGTCTTTTGTGGGACTCGACCTGGGATTGAACCCCAGTCCCCCGGACCATTAACAAACACTACCTACTAGGCCAATGAGCCCGTTATATATGTATATATATACATATATATATCTATATATATATATATATATATATATAACTATATAAAACGGGCTCATTGGCCTAGTGGGTAGAGTGTTTCTGTGAGTGTAATGAGCTATCTTGTTTTTCCTTCCGTTTATTCAATGTACTTGAATAACTAGTACATAAATGCTAATATTTATCCTTGGAGAGTGGAGGCTCAACTAAATATCCTCCATATTTACCAAGAACCCTATACAATTAACCAAATACTCCAAGCCAATCAACTAACTTTGATTACCATTAACTGATCAGAACAATGCAATGTATTCTTTTAAATTAGTTCTCTTTTATATACATTGTGATGAATGACAATTATCAAGTTAAAAATCCATTTTGTAAATGTACATGTGCATCTATACAAATCTCTGACATTTTATTATCACCAGATGTGGAATTGCTTCTTTGCATATCTCTGCAGCTGATGCATGTCATCTAAAGATTGATTGCGTGTGGCTGCAGCAGTAAAAAAAAAAGTGTTTTTTTTTTCACCTCTTCTGAAAAAAAGAAGAAATTATTTACCATTTATTAAAACTTCCATATGACAAATAGTCACAGATTTCAGACTTTGATACCATACTAAAATTACATACAATTCTAACCCTTTAGAGATTTTTTTAGAACTGAGTCTCAGACAATTCTCTATATTTCTTGAATATTTAGGAGTTAGAAAATGGTTTGAATCTCATATATTTACTTTCTTATTGACAGAATTATTGATAACCCTTAATTCTATATTTTTTAAAGATTTATTCGATCACTGCAACGAATTGGTAGCCTTTACCCTTGATCCCTTTTTTATAGCTACAACACCGAGGTGTAGGGGAGTGCACTACTCCATTCTCCGGATTGCTCCACTTTACCCTTGATCTTTACCGGCAGAGTGTTAAACAAGGCAGGATCAAGTACAATTTTTTGAGTCTTTGGTATGACTTGACCTGGGATTGAACCCCCGTTTCACAGACCATTTGTGAACAATACTTGAAATTATATAATTCTGCACAACAAATTATTATTATAATTGAATAGAAACACTTACTTGAAACCATATAATTGCTAAAAAAAAAACCAACTTTGGCATTAAAGAAGCCACTAAGATTTGACCTGCCATAAAATCAACCTGCTAACCAACTAACCTTTCTATAATTGTGAATTTTCATCTCATGTGAAGCCATAATCTACTAGGTGTAAATGTTCCACCCAGAGTATTTTATTATAATCTATAGATTTGGTTCTTTATCCATAATTGTTTAGTCTAAAATAAAATGGTAATTTTGACTTTCCAAAATATTATTTCAAACCATGTGTACAATCGAGTCTGTAAATGACATTTTGACTCTTGTAAATAGAATTGCGATGAATTTTAAAAGTTTTCCTGATGATGAAGATAGTTAATGAGTCAGTGAATTTATGTCAGATTATATATATATATATATATATATATATAAAAGTATTTTGTAATTTGCTTAAAGCATTGTACAAATTATTTTATTTTATAGTATCGAATTAATTTAGATGGCTATTGCAATGTGAAATAATAATTATTTGAGTCTAATTAATTTCAAAGTAAAACTTCATCGTCAGAGACTTTTTTTTATAAATGAACATGATGTTGAAGGTTCAAATTTTTTTTTGAACATTGTAAACATGTTGTCACATGGGATGTTAAAACGCAATGTTGGGTGCTGTGACCATGGTGCCATATGGGGTGTTTAAACCCCATGTGGAATAGACGTGACTTCAGTTGTCCTTATCAATTTCATTTTATCATATTTTATTTTATTTTAATTTTTTATTTTAATTTTATTTATTTTTTAAAGATTTAAACATGTATTTAAAATGTGCATGTTAATTAATAATATATTCAATATTTAATTCTAACCAACTGTTAATCTGAGTGTGTAACTAAATAAAGCTTCTTTAATTTTGAGATTACCCACATTATGTACTGTTGCTTCTATTTTAAAGGAAAAATTATTATCATTATTTTTGCATTTAATTAAATGTTTATGGAATAAGGATGCATGTGTGTTGAGGTGTTCTTTAATTCTGATGTGGAGGGGTCTGGTTGTACTTCCTATATAAATAATCATGGTATTTTAAGCAAATTAAACAATAAATGATGTAAGTTTTTTGGCATATGTTTGGATCCCTTCTTGGGCAGTTGGCTTGAGTGTATGTTACAAGAGTATTGGGATTTTTATTCACGATGATATATATATATATAGTTTGAAATATTTATAAATAAAGTGCTCACTATTGGTGATAAAGCATATATAATTAAGTTGAGAAAGGTATGAATCTAGTTATTCTCCCAAGAGCTATAAGTAGTAGGATAGACTGTACTCTTTAACCTTCATATGGTAACCAGTCTGAGAGAAAGAAAACTCTGAAATCAAAATTATTAAACTCTGCATAAAATTGGCCATGTGTTGAATCCTATTTGTATGGAGGGGGTTGGTAAATATATATAGGTCAAAGTGGTCGCGCAATTCACCATGACTTGTTTATTCGGCATCGCTTATATGTGGTATGAACCAGTGGCCCACTGGTAGAGTTTCAGCTTCTGCATACTGTGGTTGTTGGTTCAATCTCCAGTGGTGGAGATCACGGTGTGCACTGCTGATGAGACCTAATAAGGTCGAAACAGCTGTTCAGCGCTCCGTATGTTGCATGTAGGTATTTGCTGGATTTTCTTGTCATGGTAATTCTAAGATAACATCAATTCCTCCATTTACAAATTATATAATTGTAAATATATATATATATATATATATATATATATAAGTTAAGAGTGTATATAGACAGAGACAGGGGCACTTGATGGCTGTCAGATTCTTGCTTATGCTCTAATCAGATGAAGTGGTCTGAGGTTATATATATATATAGTCATCCACAGACAGATCTGTTTTGTTCTATCATAACTCATCAGTGTGGCTAGACATACTAGCTTCCCATAGCTGGGATTGAATCCTGGTTGACTCAAACACCAATCCAAGACTCTACCCCTCAGCCACAATGGAACCAGCAGTAGTGAAGTAAATTTTAAACAGTTATGAATCACAATTACTTTTGTTTACATACATCCACTTAATGGCTACCGAGAGCTCAATTCATATATGAAGAGCCTTGCATAAACGCTAATGGCAACGCGATTACTTCATTCGCTAGAGACCTCAACCCTACGGGGTAGGGGAGCATATGTACATATATATATATATATATATATATATTTAGGAGGAGTACACATGATGTAATTGTTACATGGCTGGACCGCTGCCCTCAAAGTAAGTGAGTTGGAATTCCAGTCACACTATTATGTTCATTTATATATATATATATATGTATTACATAGAAAATTTTAAAAACAAAATGTCTAAAAACTGACATTGAAGAACTTGGCAGTAAGCAGTTGATAAAAAGCAATACTCACAATGGAATAGAGTGTCCAAACTACTGCATAAAAATTAGTTATAGCTGTCAAGATGATATGTGGTATACAATATAAAAAGAACAAGACGATTAACACTGAGCTTATACAAATAACACTGCCAGTAATAATAGAAAGAATGATCGTCTTTTCGGAGCCAAATTCTTAACTAATAATAATAAGGTGTACCACAGTATAATAAAAATCAAAAATGGACTTGACATGATTTGCATAGGAACAATATAAGAAGAAATGATTGAATGATCACAAGTAATTATTCAAAAATTGGGAAGATGCTAATAAAACAATGATGTTGAAATATATTCAGTAATGTAAAGATAAAAATAAAACAAAACCTAAAATTGAATGGTCAAAAATGGTAGAAAAATTAAATATAATCAGATTCTATAATCAAAATGAAAAAGAATTTCTATTCATGTCTTAGTGACATCATGGAAGTAAACATTTTCTCTGTTAACTGGAGCCTGATTAGACCATGGCAACAGGACTCTACATTTTTACCTTCAAGGCATAAGAGTACTATAATGAAAAAGAATCCCTTATTTGTAATATATAGCTTAGACTTACCTGTTGATCAAAACCAAGAAAATCTAAGAAGTGGGTGAAGTGATCTTTTCAATATTTTCAACATATATATATATATAGAGAGAGAGAGAGAGAGAGAAGCCTTTTCTCATAAACATACTTTATTTAAACCCACAGACAATGAAACTTTTACAGTTATTTTCATGTTTTCACATAAGACTATATATGTTATGTTTGATCATTTATTTTCATAAATTTTCTCCCAAAGGGATTTTCACCATCACTGGTTGTTATTATGCTATTGCTTTTTAACTAGAAGTTGGGTCAATATATATATATATATATATATATATATATATATATATAGAGAGAGAGAGAGATAGACAGATAAATAGTCATTCAGAGACAGATTGTTTCTTTGTATCACAACACATCAATGTGGCTAGACACGCGCAAATATCAAAGCTGAGATCAAAACACCGCTGATCCATATGCCAGCAATAGATTCAATGGCACAGCCATGGGGAAACAAGCATAAGTAAAGGGATTTTGAATGCATATGAGTGACTTTTGTTTTTACACATATCCACTTTACAGCTACCAAGAGCTCAATTCATTCGATGAACCTTGCCTTACGGGGGTAGCAACTATTAATTCCCTTGCTAGAGAGCTCAATCCTATGGGGTTATATATGTATATATAATGTGCATGTATTGATATACGTATACATAATATTTTTGGATTTTTACAAGAATTTTTACAAAAATTAATGAAAGTTTTTGCAGATAAAGAGAGTGCAATGCTCTAATGACAGAGCAGGTATAAAACCAATAAATAGTAGAATTATGGACACTATAAGTCCATTACTTTATGTTTCATGTTTTACACAATTTTCAGTTTCTGTTTCTGTTTCTTTGTTTAACGGCATATCAACCTTTCTAGGTTATTTAATGCCAACGCCATTCTCCTAGAAGAACAGTAGTGGTACTATTTAACCCATAGCTGGGAGGATAAGGGGGTTCATACCTTTCCCAAGGGTATTTGGCCGAAAGTGAACGTAATAGCACGACTGGAATACGAACTCGTGTACTACGATCCCGCAGTCCATCGCTTTAACCATTACACCACGAGGACACCCCCCACACAATCTTCAGACAGAAATGTGAAAAATGGCTAATCTCGTATATATTGTGAGGTACATTCATATATATATGCATGAAACGCAGTTTCTTCCAGGCAGCGGTCGCATCGAAATGCTGCTATATGGATGCACTACATGGACTCTAACAAAACAGCTGGAGAAGAAGCTAGACGGCAATTACACAAGAATGCTGCGAGCAATCTTGAACAAGTCCTGGCGGCAACACCCCACAAGACACCAACTGTACGGCCACCTGCCTCCTATCATGAAAACTATTCAAGTTAGATGAACCAGTCATGCAGGACACTACTGGAGAAGCAGGGACGAACTCATAAGTGATGTACTCTTATAGACCCCCATATATGGACGGGCAAAAGCAGGACGACCAGCACGAACATACATTCAGCAACTATGTGAGGATACGGGATGTAGTCCAGAAGACCTGCCGGAGGCGATGAACGATAGGGAAAAGTGGCGAGAGAAGGTCAGGGATATCCATGCTACCATCACGACATGATGATGACGATGATATATATATATATATATATATAATGTGGAGTAGGAGGGGCTCCAGGCTAAATGACAAAGTAGGGGTTAAGGCAACTTTTCTTGGAGAAATTAACTTCAAAATCAAAATTGGTGTAAATTGGTGTAGAAAGCTCCAGGATCAAACTCTGCTAACAAAAATGTCAAAGAGAAGTTACTTTAAAATAAAATCTGCAGTTTGGATAGCAACTCGCTATCGTGTAATACTTGTGAGTGGGTTATAGATTTAAATAGTGGAATAACTGTCGTACAAGTGTGGTAATTTACTAAGCTTTTTGCTTAGATGTGGCACAAGGCCATATGAAAGGGGCACCCAATAAGACTCGAACTCACTCGTGTAGGTTTGCTAGTCGAGCTTGCTAACCATTACGCTACCCAAAGTGCCCTGACTGTCATACAAGTATGTGTCACAATAATTTAATTATATGCCAAGGTCTTACAACCTTATTATCTTATGCGTTGTGTGTATTTTTTAGCTAGTTGATTTGCTTTGCTTTGCTTTTATGGCATACCAACCATTGTACGTTATTTAATACCAAATCCTTTTCATATATATATATATATATATATATAAGATATTTGATTTCTAAACACAATTTTTGGATAACATTTTAAAATGATCCTGAGATCATTTTTTTTTTGCTCACAATTAAATAGTTCACTTATTTCTATCTGATATGATTAATTCTATTTACTATTAATCATTCGTTTGCACACAGCTAAATGTTTTCAAGTATTATCATGTATCACTAACAATTCAATTAAACATCAGTCATTTGTTTACAGACTTAAATGGCCACACAGTTCTATTTCAGAGAATTTGATTTAACCTAAGACATTTGTTTGCATTCAATTTAAAAGTCAAACAGTTCTATTTGACTCATAGATAGGACTCTATCAGGTGCTACCACTCTGGGCCAGAGTAGACCTGGGAGCAATGGCAATGAAGGGGTTCTCTGCATTCCTAAAGCTCCAACATTACTGGAGCCTCAACATCAGATTATTTAGTGTTATATTCAGGATCCTTGTTAGGAGAGTCTTATGCTTCTGCAGAGATGAGGTCAGTGTATTCTACAACCCTAGCTAATTGGGCCATGAGCTAGTTATTAATCAGGATGTTTGAGTTGTAAATTAGTTGGTAAAGATATATATATATATATAAACATATATATATATGTTTATATACATATATACATATATCAATATATACACACATATATATATATGTATAAAGATATGTTTATATATATATATATATATATTTATAAACATATATATATATATATATGTTTATATACATATATCTAAATATATATATATATATACACATATATATATATGTATATATATATATGTTTTATATATATATATATATATATATATATATATATATATATATATATATATATATATTGGTATAATGGTTAGAGAGTTCACCAATGGCCCAGGAGACTGGGGTCTAATCCCAGGTTAAGTCATACCGAAGACTCTAAAAAATGGTACTTGATCCCACCTTGCTTAACACTCAGCATTATAAAGTATGGATCAAGGATAAAGTTGAACAATCTGGGAAAAAAAAGTAGTGCCCTCCCCTACAATTGAAAAGGGAGCCTTTGGGTCACCATCAACTATGGTTGCCAACTTTACCTACTCATATACATATCAGCGAAACACTTTATGACCAAGACAGAGAAATACCAGTGAAGAGAAAAAATAGTTTCACTTTTGAAGGAATTACCTATTGAACTGAAAACATAAGTAAATAAAAAGAAAACATGAAGGCACTTTTGAAGAGAGACAGTAACTGAGACCGAGACAGAAAACCTGAGTTGCCACAAAACTTTTATCCTTATTTCCATTTAGCGGAATATGCCTGACCATATCAGCCTCATCAGCTATCAGCAACCCTGCCTAAGCTACAGAATTCTGTCTTAGATTCTTTATTTTCAAACCTAAAAGTAACAATACATGCATTCATGTTTTTGTCTATGTGTGTATCGTGCATATGTACTTATAACTGACCTTATAAATGTATTTCTTCATATACGTATTGTACATTTAAAATGCGGGGCTATTTTTATATATTTTTCTTTCAATTAACGTACTCAGTAACACAAATGAATATTTAAAATGTGTCTGATATATACACACACTCACACACAGAAATGCATGAAAATATATATATCTATGGGCATGTTTTGCTTTTATATGTGTGTATATATATGTGTGTTGTCTGTGCATATATATATATATATATATATATATATATATATATATATATATATATATATATATACAAGGCAGAGCATAGGTCACAGGTCATAAGTTCCTTCCTCCTTGAAAGATCTTGGTTTTTACCAAAATAAACTGAACTTATTAAATATTTAAATATTCATATGTTTGCAAAAGACCAAAGAGAAACAATGTCATTATCAACGCAGCAGAAAAATCAACTCTTTCTCAACAAACACAGAAATACATTGTCTTTCCCTTACCTAATGCAAATGCTGTTGATTAATACAGACACATGAACATAAAACTCCAATTATTTACAAATACTTTCAGATATAGAAATGAATTTAGAATTATAAAACTTTGCACAAAAAAATAACAACCAAAAAAAAAATTAATCTTAAAAACATTTTACATAGGAAAGAGATTTTACTAAGAAAATGTCTTTTTGATGCTTGAAGCTTATTAGGGCAATAAAAATTATGCTGTCAAGTTTTGACTTAGATTTTGAAAATATTTACTTATTTAGTCTGGAAAAATTTTGCAAAGTAAAAAAAACCCCGCCAAAAACAAGAATAACAATAACAAAAGAAAGAGGGCAAAAAGAGAGAAATCTAATAATCGAAAGAAAAAGAAAGAATTCAAAATAATGAAGAGGAAATAAAAAGAAAGAATTTTAAACAATGAAGAAAAAGGAAAAAGAAAGAACTAAAAACAATAAAGAGGAAAGAAAAAGAAAGAATTTCAAACAATGAAGAAAAAGGAAAAAAGAAAGAACTAAAAACAATAAAGAGGAAAGAAAAAGAAAGAATTTCAAACAATGAAGAAAAAGGAAAAAAGAAAGAACTAAAAACAATAAAGAGGAAAGAAAAAGAAAGAATTTCAATGAAGAAAAAGGAAAAAGAAAGAACTAAAAACAATAAAGAGGAAAGAAAAAGAAAGAATTTCAAACAATGAAGAAAAAGGAAAAAGAAAGAACTAAAAACAATAAAGAGGAAAGAAAAAGAAAGAATTTCAAACAATGAAGAAAAAGGAAAAAGAAAGAACTAAAAACAATAAAGAGGAAAGAAAAAGAAAGAATTTTAAACAATGAAGAAAAAGGAAAAAGAAAGAACTAAAAACAATAAAGAGGAAAGAAAAAGAAAGAATTTCAAACAATGAAGAAAAAGGAAAAAGAAAGAACTAAAAACAATAAAGAGGAAAGAAAAAGAAAGAATTTCAAACAATGAGGAAAAAGGAAAAAGAAAGAACTAAAAACAATAATGTGGAAAGAAAAAGAACGAAATCAAAATAAGGAAGAGAAAAGAAAAACGAGAAAAAAAAACAAGAATTTAAAAATAACAATGTAAGAAAAATAAACCAAGATGTTTTTCAAAGTGAACTCAAAAAAAGGAATGGCCCAACTAAATAACAGTAAGGATCAAAATGAATCAGTTGTTGGGATGAAGGAGAATGAATAAAATACTAATAAGGAAAAAATGAAAGGAACAAAAAAATGATAATGAAAAAAAAAAATTAGAAAAAGACAGATAGTGAAGCATTTTTCAGGCAAGTTTGAGATGGACCAGATATCTTGATTTGTTTGATATCTGTATGGAAGCTATAATATATAAAAGTAGTTGTCTTCCTTTAGTCGAGGGCGACCAGAAGGCTCCCTTTTCAATAGCTACAACTCCGAAGTGTAGGGGAGGGTGCTACTCCTTTCCCTGGATTGCTCCACTTTACCCTTGATACGTACCTGATATTGTTGATGGTTAAGCAAGGCGGTATCAAGTACCATTTTTAATTTCTTCGGTATGACACGACCTGAGTCTGAACCCAAGACTCCCGGAACATTGGTGAACACTCTGCCCACAAGGCCAATGAGCCAACTATAATATATACTTAACATATAAAATAAACAATGAAAGCTAAAATACAAAATAATATTTAACAGATATGGATTAATATACATCTAAAGCAGAGTCTTTTTAATCTTTATAGATACATGTAAAATTCTTGTAATATCTGTATAGAATAGCTGTAATACCTGTAATATACTGGACGATAAGATTAAAAAAACAAAATTTGGTTTAACAGATGCATATACCACAGAGATCAAAAACAAAGTGACCACTCTGTGAACTACAGCAGGAACTGTAGAGCTACTTGACAGTATGCCAAATTTAAAACTAGCCAGTTTCAAAAATAGCTGCTTTTCTGCTTTTTCCAGATTTCTGGAAGCCAGATAAATAGTTCAGTACTCATATATGAAAATAAAAGAAAAGTATAAGAAAAATAGTGAGCTCTAATTGAACTCCTATTCTAGAAACAAAAAGTAAGTTGGCTGACCGTAGTGAAGGCTTTCTTTACAATAGCTATAACATCAAGGTGATGGGGAGGGTGCTACTCCTTTTCCTGGATAGCTCCACTTACTCTTAATCCATGCCTTATAATGCTGGGTGTTAATCAAGGGGCATTAAGTAGAATATTTTTTGAGTGTTTGGTATGACTTGAATATGGGACAGAACCCTGGTCTCCTGGACCATTTGTGTACACTTGAAACAAGTATAAAAAAGGGATTAGAAAAAAATTTAATGTGGGCACTGTTTAAATTATTCATAAAGAATTTGATGTATTCAGAAGAATGACAACATATTTCAGTATATCAGTCTTCATCTAAGGCTCTTATAAAAGCTTATGTTTATTAAGAGATACATAGGTTGGTTGGTTGGTTGGTTGGTTGGATTTTATGGTATATCAACCTTTGTAGGTTATCTAATGCCAAATCCATTTTTATACAAATAATCAGTTCAATTTCAACCAATTCAGTTAGGCATAAGTACACAGTTTAATTGTCAAAAACATTTCTATATCAAGCTATTCAGTTTAGTTAAACAGTTTTAATTCAAACAATTCAGTTTAGGATAAGTATAGTTTTTGTTCATACACAGTTAAACGTCAAATTACTTCTATTTCAAACAATTCAGTTTAGCATAAGTTCACAGTTTAGTTCTATTTGACCCATGGATAGGACCCTATCAGGTGCTACTACACTGGACCAGAGTTGAGCTGGGAGCGATGGCAATGAAGAGATACTGCGCATTCCCCAAAGCTCCAGCATTACTGGAACCGAACCATCAGATTGTTTAGTGTCATATACAGGACACTTGTTGTGGGGGGGGGGTCTTACTCCCTCTGCAAAGAAACAGACTGGGTAAGAGACACATAGGATAATTTCAACAATGAGGTCAAAGATACCCAAACTCAACTATCATTTATTGATATGCTCTCTAACTGAACCTTGATTTCTAACGCACTCTGGTGGTAACAGATACGTACCAGATAAGAATGAACGTTCTTTTCAAATTTCAAATCTATTTTCTCACGATTTCCTCTTTTGGGCCTAAATATTAAAGACTCAACATAATTTCTAAATGGTTTAGTCTGTTTTTATTTAATAACATATCAACTCTTATGGGTTATTTAATGCTAAATCCAATCTATGCATGTATATATATCATGCACATATCTAGGATTTGTATGCAAATTGTTTGTTAGTAACATTGTTTTTAAGTGAGCCAGAGGTCTTTTGTTTGTACACAATTAAATGGTTTCAAATATTCTTATCCAACACTAATAATTCTGTTAAACATTAATCATTTGCTTGCACTCAGTTAAATGGTTTCAAGTATTGCTATCTAACACTAATAGTTTTATTTGCACACAGTTAAATTGTTTCAAGTATTGCAATCTAACACTAATAGTTTTATTTGCACACAGTTAAATTGTTTCAAGTATTGCTATCTAACACTAATAGTTTTATTTGCACACAGTTAAATGGTTTCAAGTATTGCTATCTAACACTAATAGTTTTATTTGCACACAATTAAATTGTTTCAAGTATTGCTAACACTAATAGTTTTATTTGCACACAGTTAAATTGTTTCAAGTATTGCTATCTAACACTAATAGTTTTATTTGCACACAGTTAAATGGTTACAAGTATTGCATTCTAACACTAATAGTTTTATTTGTACACAGTTAAATTGTTTCAAGTATTGCTATCTAACACTAATAGTTTTATTTGCACACAGTTAAATGGTTTCAAGTATTGCAATCTAACACTAATAGTTTTATTTACACACAGTTAAATGGTTTCAAGTATTGCTATCTAACATTAATGATTCTATTTGAAAACAGCTAAATGGTTATAAGTATTGTGATCTAACACCAATAATTCTTCAAATATTACTGAAATTAATAATTGTATTAAAATCACCCAGTTAAATGGTTTCAAGTATTGCTATCTAATACTAATAATTCTAACAAATATCAATCGTTTGTTTTAACCCAGTTAAAAGGTTTCAAGTATTGTAAATGATTGAATTGTTTTATTTGACTCATATATGGCATTCAAGCAGGTACTACTATGCTGGTATTACATTCACTTTCGTGCAAATACCCTCGGGAAAGGTATGAACCCCCCTCATCCTCCCAGCCATGGGTTAAATAGTACCACTACTGTTCTTTTAGGAGAATAGCTTTGGCATTAAATAAACTACAAAGTTTGATATGCTATTAAACAAAGAAACCAACCAACCAAACCTACTATGCTGGGTCAGAGTGGACCAGGGAGTAATGGCAATGAATGGGTACTCCACATTCCTTTAAGTTCCAGGACTGAAGCCCCTCTATCAGATCATTTAGTATCATATTCAGGACATTTGTTCAGATGGGATTTACCCCTCTGCAGAAGTTAGTGTATTCTACAGCTTCTTCTGATTGGGTGGTTTGGTTTGGTTTTTCTTTATTTAATGGTATATAAACCGTTGTTGGTTATTTAATACCTAAGCCATCCTTTGAGAAGAACAGTAGTGGTACTATCAAATCCATAGCTGAGAAGATAAGGGGGTTCATACCTTCTCAAAAAGTATTAGGCTCTGATAGGTATGGTTTCTTTGTTTAATGGCATACCAACCTCTGTGGGATATTTTATGCCAAAGCTATCATTCTAGAAAAACAGTTTGGTTTCTTTGTTTAATGGCATATCAACTTTTATAGGTTATTTAATACCTAAGCCATCCTTTAAGAACAGTAGTGGTACTATTTACCAACCCCTCCGCTCGGGCAGGATATGACACAAGGTCAATTTTTAAGCGGAGTTTAACAGGTTTTGAATTCAGAGTTTTCCTTCTCCTAGACTAGTTGCCTCACCAAGGCTGAAGAACCTAGTCCGTCCTACTATTTACCCATAGTTGGAGGGAGAATAAGGGGGCTCATACCTTTCCCAAGGGTATTTGCCCGAAAGTGAACGTAATAGCGCGACTGGAGAACGAACTCGCGTACTACGATTCCGCAGTTCATCGCTTTAACCATTACACTACGAGGACACCCCCAAAGAACAGTAGTGGTACTATTTAACCCATAGCTGGGGTCATAAGGGGTTCATACCTTTCCCAATGGTATTTGTCAAAAAGTGAATGTTATAGCATGACTAGAGTTTGAATGTGCTTACTACGATTCTGCATTCCAGTGCTTTAACCATTACACCATGAGAACACCCCCTTGAGAGGGAGAACAACTCTCTAATGATACATCATTTGTTTTTATCATTGGTCGAAAATATTTGATATTTGTTGACTATAACTAATTTTAGTATGTATCACATTATCATCCCATTATAAATGTTTACCGGTTCATTGGCCTAGTGGGTAGAACATTCGCCAAAGGTCCAGAAGATCTCAGTTCAATCCCAGGTTGCGTCATACCAAAGACTTTAAAAATGGTGCTTGATACTGTCTTGCTTAACACTCAGCAATATAAGGTAGGTATCAAGGGTAAAAGTGGAGCAATTCAGGGAAACGAGTAATGCCCTCCCCTACACCTTGATGTAGTAGCTATTGAAAAGGGAGCCTCCTGATCGCTCTCAACTATGGTTGCCAACTTTATAAATGTTTTACAAATTTTAGCAATTAGAATTTATATTTCAGTCAAATTTGTAATAATTTTCACTATTTTGACACAAATGTATACCTTTGATTTCTTAATCTTAATCTATGTTCATATTTCATATTTGCAAGTTTTAAAAGAATCAATATAAAATTTGGTCTCATATCTTTTCAATATTACATTTTTTTCAAACTTATAATCAGAATCACTATGACCAATACTTGTTCCTTGCCCAGTCAGCTGGGGCTGTAGAATACACTGACTGCACCTCTGCAGAGGGGTAAGACCCCCCCCAACGAGTGTCCTGGATATGACACTAAACAATCTGATGGTGAGGTTCCAGCAGTGCTGGAGCTTTGGGGAATGCGGAGTACCCCTTCATTGCCATCGCTCCTAGGTCCACTCTGACCCGGAGTGGTAGCACCTGATAGGGCCCTATCTATGGGTTAAATAGAACTAACAGCATACTTATGCTAGAATGAATTGAGTAAACTGAATAGCTTGAAATAGAAATGTTTTTGACAATTAAACCGTACTTACACTTAAACTGCGTGCTTATGCTTAACTGAATTATTTCAAATAGAACTGTTTTTTGACATTAAAACTGTATTTACACTTAACTGAATTATTACATATAACTGCTTGAATAGTTTGAAATGGAAATGTTCTTGACAATTAAACTGTGTACTTATGCTAAACTGAACTGTTTTCAATAGAACAGATTATTTACATAAAAATGGACTTGGCGTTAAATAACCTACAAAGGTTGATATGCCATAAAACCAACCAAACAAACCAACCAAACAATACTTGTTCCCGGAAATGTTAATGACATAGATTTTTTTTTAATTCATGGAATAGAGGCAATGAAATTTTGGTGAAGATCTCAAAAAATTCCTCATAAGTAGTTTTTTTAATTCTACAATTTTAACAAAGATTTGTTAAAACCTTATGAATTGTTTTACATTTTTTAAAGAATTTGAATTTACAAATGAACTTTAATAATTTCTTAGGAAATTTCTTGAGAGTTATTCATAAGATTTTCTTTATTAATAAGATTTGACTGATGGATTGATTTTAATGGCTTATCAACACATCTTGGGTTATTTTATGCCATGAGGTTAGGGAATTGTGATCATTGTATGTTTATCTTTATATTCCTTGCGTATTTTTTTTCATGCAGTCCTATCAAATACAAATGATTCTTAAGCTGATATATTTGACCCATTGATGGTACCCAAATAGGTACTACTACCACTCAGGGTCAGAGTGGACCTGGAAATAATGGCAATAAAGGGATCCTCCACATTCCCCAGATTTTCAGAATAGGAGCCTCACCATTAGATACTATCAGCATATTCTAAGCCCCACCAACAGAGCAATTTATTTGTTGAGGGAAAGGACTTGCTAACTGAGAAACTAATTTTTATGCCATTTTTATTTCATGAGATAATTTTTTTCATTATTCCTTTTTGTCATTATCTTTGTCATAACAAAAATACCCTTTTCATCTGTTTTTTGCATCTGGTCTTTAAAATTCTTTTGATTTGATACTGAAAAGTGGACGAATGAAAGGGAGAAAGAAAACTTTTTAAAAAAATATGAAGCAATTTGAAAAAAAAAACAAAGATGCAGCATACACCTGATAAAAGATAAAAAACAACAACAAAAATAGAGTCAAATTAAGAGTCTAAATAATAGGTGGAAAAAATATCTCAGAACTTCAGAAAATTGTACTTTTTAAGTATTTTTCTTTCTGTTTTTTAAATGGTGCAGATTTTCTTATTCTTTCGTTTTTTAAAGTGTGCAGATTTTGTAAAGTCCTTTTTAATGTAAAAGTAATCGTGTTTTAATTAAGTCATTGGTAGCAAGTCTGCATTTAACTTAAGAGATTTTTTTTCCAACTATTAAGTTTGATGACTGTTTTACCTTATTTTAGGATCTATCCTGCTCCTATTTGCAGCAACTTGTTTATAAACAAAATAGCACACAATCATTTCAGAATAGGATGAGTTGCACTCAGTTTCACTTGGCCCATCTCCTTTCTTACTCAGTAGGTCTTTATAATCTTAAACCTATATCACTTTTTGTGAATGTTCTCTTTGATTTGAGTAAGAGATAATACCAAACTATGTTATGGTCCTGTTTGCCACAGGTTGTTTGTAAACTAAATAGAACACAGCTATTTTATAGTAAGTAGCACGCATCTTGCTCAGAACAAGGTGAGAGATGCACTCAGCTTCACTCTGCCCATTTGTCTCTTAGGAAAATCTCTCTTTTCTTACTAAATAGGTCTTTTTTTTAATCTTATACCTATATCACTTTTTGTGAATTTTGTTTGATTTGAGCAAGAGATGATACCAAACTGGATTGTTAACCAATACAACCATACAAAAATTAAATGGTCCTTGTTATTTGATCATTTTTATGGTCCTGTTTGCCACAGGTTGTTTGTAAACTAAATAGAACACAGCTAGTTTATAGCAAGGTAGCACACAACTCACTTAGAACAAGGTGAGAGTTGCACTCAGGTTCACTTGGCCCATTGTATCTCTTGAAAATTTATCCTTTCTTACAAAGTAGGTCTTTTTAATAATCTTAAACTTATATCACTTTTTGTGAATTTTGTTTGATTTGAGTAAGAGATGAGACTGAACAGGATTGTTGACCAATACAACCATACAAAAATTGAATGATCCTGATAAGAGATATTTGATTATTTGTTATTTGATCATTGTTATGATCCTGTTTGCCACAGGTTGTTTGTAAACTAAATAGAACACAGCTAATTTATAGCAAGATAGCACACATCTTGCTTAGAACAAGGTGAGAGATACACTTAGCTTCACCTGGTCAATTTGTCTCATATGATGTAACTTGGCAATATTGAATTTAATTAAAGTTTGATTTTTATCAACACATCCCTTTTCTTACAGAAAATTTTCATTTATAACTTTAATATTTTTCCATCCATTTATGTAATATTTTAGATTTCATTATCAAGCTTATGAAGGTAAAACAATGTTGTTTGTTTGGTTTGGTTTTATGACATATCAACCATTGTTGGTTATTTAATGCCAAATCCATTTTTATAAATATAAACAGGTCTCTTTCAAATGGTTTAATTTAGCATAAGTACAGTTTTTTGTTCACACACAGTTAAATTTAAAAATAGTTCTATTTCAAACAAATCAATTTCACATAAGTATGCTGTTTAAATGTCAAGATAGTTTTATTTCAAACAATTCAGTTTGAAATAAGTAAATAAAGTAAGTTTAAATGTCAAAACAGTTCTGTTTGAAATAATTCAGTTTAGCATAAGTACACAGTTTAAATGTCAAAATGGTTCAATTTCAAACAATTTAGTATAAGTACAGTTTAAACGTCAAAACAGTTCTATTTCAAACAGTTCAGTTTAGCATAAGTACACAGTTTCGTTCTATTTGACCCATAGATAGGACCCTATCAAGTGCTACCATTTCGGGCCTGAGTGGACTTGGGATTGATGACAATAAAGGGGTACCCTGCATTCCCTGAAGCTCTAACGCTACTGGAACCTCACCATCAGATTGTTTAGTGTCATATCCCGGACACTTATAGGGGAAGTCTTAACCATCAGCAGAGAAGCAGCTGGTGTATTTTAGAGCCCCAGCCAACTGGGCTAAAAACAATGTGAATTGAATAATTGATGAATTGATTTTAATGGCATGTCAACCAGCCTGCAGTTATTTAAAGAGTAAATGTTAGGGAACTGCATATATGTATATTTATGTTTTTTCTTAAGACTTACAGATCCATTTTGGCCCCCAGACAACACCCTCAAGATCAGAATTGACCTTTGAATAATGACAATAAAAGGGTACTCCACACTCTCTATATCTCATACCCAGGATATCCCTTTTTTTGGTGGGGGTCTTACCCCTTTGCAGGAAATCCAGTAAGCATATTCTAAGCCCAATCAATAAGGCAGAGAAAGACAAGGAGAAACCCTTGCTATCTAATACAAGTAATTTGCAAACAGATCTATTTAACCCGCTCTAATTTAAAGTGGATCTGGGAGTAATTTCAGTGAAGGTGTATTTCACACTCTGATGATCTCCAGAATTGGAGCTTTATAATCAAATGTAATTTAGGGTCATATGCAGAAGAACCCTCTACATAGGATACAATCAGCATATTCGTAGCCACACCGACAGGGCAGAAAATAATATGTAGATTTGATAAGAATTTTTTTTTAACCCTTTTATTGAATTTCTTAATTTTTTTCTCCAAGTTAGAATCCAGAATTCACCTTTTTTCTGAATTCATTAAAAACAAAATAAAAACGATATGGAGATTTAATAATAAGAGTTTTTTAAAACTTTTTTATTTGATTCCTTCATTTTTTCCTCTGAGTTAAAATCTTAAATTCACTTTTTTACTGGATTTATTTAAAGTGTAAAATAAAGAATAATCCAAATTTTAAATGCACATCTAATGAAAACTTCATCAAGTAAATAATAACTGCCTCATTTTAAGTCTGTGTTCATTTGTTCAGCAACAACAAACTGAACAGTACATCTATCCTTATTTTTTGTATGCTGAATATGTCTGGTCAGAATTTGACATCCACCTATCAAATAGACCTGCTTTACACTGTCCACTTTTTCATTCAAGATGGCAGCAGCCTCTAATGTCTTCTGCAATTTTTTTCATTCTCTTTACAACCACTAGACAATGCTGTTTTGTCTTATCTCTGTAAATACTCCATTCTCAATTCAAGGAGAATGCAATAACTCCATCTGGACTCAGTTTGAGTCTTGAATGAGCAATGAGTCTTTCTTACCTACAAAACAAAATAGTGAAATATCACCTTTTATTTTTACTTCTTTTTTTTTCTTTTTCTTCTTCTTCCTCTTCAAATTCCTTTTTGGGTTCAATATTTCATCATTTTGTTTTTTGCAAAACTTTCTTTTGTCATTATTGTCTTTCTTTTTCTTTATTCATATCTTCATCTTTTCTTTGTGTTTTTTTTTGTTCCTTTGTTTTTGTTTGTTTTTGTTTTTTTCCTGCAACATTTATTTATTTATTTCTTCTGCCCATTCAATAAATTTTCCTTTCTCCAGTTTGTTTTCACTTTCACACCAAAAAGTTTGCCATTTTCTTTTTGGTTTTTCCCTTCCAATTTATTTCTTTTAGGATTTATCCTTTTTCTTCATTCTTTTTTCATTCTTTCATCAATTATTCATTTCTTCTTCTTCTTCTTCTTCTTCTTCTTCTTCTTCTTCTTCTTCTTCTTCTTACTTACTTACTTACTTACATATTTTTCTCATTCATCTTACCATAAATATCTTTCCTCACTCTTGTTTCCAGTGTCTTCTCTAATGTAATATTAACTAACTCTTTTCTTCCTTTTTTAATTTCTTTCTCTTATTTTTCGTTTATCTGTCTCCCTTTTTTTTCATTATTCTTTTTTTTTTGTTTTATTTTTCTTTCCTTTAACTTTTTGCCAATTTTTCTCTTTCTTCTTTTCTTTTTACTGTTTTCTTAATAATTTTCTTTAATTCTTATTGTCTTTATCTTTTCTTTATTATCTCTCTTCTTTCTATTCATTTTCTTTCCCATTTTCTCTTTCTTTTTCCTCTCTTCTTTCTTTCTTTCTTTCTTTCTTGCTCCATTTCTTTCTTTCTTTCTTTCTTTCTTTCTTTCTGTTCTTTCTTCTCTTTTGCTCCTGTGAACCTTCCTTTCAGTTTTTTTCTTTGCACCTGGCCATTTCCTTGGAAATCCCTACAGACTGACACCCAGCCATTGACATCTGATGGATATCCATCCCCTGACCAAATCATTTATTCACTTAGCCTCTCATTCATATTCTTTGTCATTCCACTAAAACATCACCCCTCACTCATATCTTTCCTCATCCTTTCTCTCCAGTAACCACACACAAAAAAAATCTTCTTTGCTGATATAACTTCATTTCTTTACTCACCTTTTCCAAGAAGACTTACACTCCTGTTACTAATAAAAACTCCCACCAAAAATTATAAGAAGTAGAAGATAGTCTGACAGACAGATGAAATACTGCTGACAGACAGACAGACAGAGAATATTGTGTTAAAAGAAGGTAAACGAAAGAAGGAAGGAGAAAAATAAGAAAGAAAAATAAAAAGTGAAAAAAGAAGAAGGAATAAATAGAAAAGAAATGACTTGTTTAAAAGGAAGAAAATTGATTGATGAAAAAAAAAACAGGGATAAGAATCAATGAGAAGTAAATTGCATCATTGTTTAAGGGCATATCAACCCTCATGGGTTATTCAATGCCAAAGCTATCCTTGTAGATGAACAGCAGTGACACTATTTAACCATAGATGGGTGGATGATGCAATTCCTACCTTTCCCAAGGGGCATTTATTAATCTGAAAGCGAATGCAAAAGCTTGATTGGAGTTTAAATTCACTTACTATGATGTCGCAGTCCAGCATATAAGCTACTATGACAACGAGACTCCTTCCCCGAGAAATAAATGGCTGAAAAGTGTAATCAAGACAAGAAAAAATAAAGTGAAGGAAATATTGAGAAAGAAAGGTGAAAAGAAAGAAGAAGAAGAAGAAGAAGAAGAAGAAGAAGAAGAAGAAGAAGAAGAAGAAGAAGAAGAAGAAGAAGAATGGAAAAAAAAGAATAAACGGTGAGAAGAAGAAGAACAACAACAAGAAAGAAGAAGAAGAAGAAGAAGAAGAAGAAGAAGAAGAAGAAGAAGAAGAAGAAGAAGAAGAAGAAGAAGAAGAAGAAGAATGCAAGAAAGAAATGAAGGAAGGTATAAATGAAGAAATTAAGGAAGGAAGAAAAAAAAGAAATAAAAAACTGAAGAATGTGTGAAAGAAGCAAGGAAAGCATCACACAAAAATGAAAGAAAGAAACAAAGAAACAAAATAAAGGATGGAAGAAATAGTAATTCAGGAATCACTTTTGCTTCGATGTGGCACAAAGCTGAATGAATTGGGCCCCAATGAGACTCAAATTCTCTCATGTAGGTTTCCCTAGTTAAGCTTGCTAACCATTACACCACCGGAAGTGCCCAAAAGATGGGAGAAAATAAGCTCACACAAAAATGCATAAAAGTAAAGTTGGCAACCATATTTGAGGGAGACCTAAAGGCTCCTTTTTGAATTGCTACTACATGGAGATGTAAGAGAAGGCATTACTCCTTTCCCTAGATTGCTCCACTTTACCCTTGATATGTACCTTATTGAGCCAAGTATTAAGCAAGGAGGTATCAAGTATAATTTTTTGAGTCTTTGGTATCAACCTGGGATATGTATATATATGAGAAAATTCAATTCATCCAAAATGAGAGAATGGTTTGGTTTGGTTTCTTTGTTTAATGGCATATCAACCTCCATGGGTTATTTAATGCCAAAGCTATTCTTATAGAAGAATAGCAGTGATGCTATTTAACCTATAGCTGGGAGGATTAGGAGGTTCATACTTTTCCCAAGGGTATTTGTCCAAAAGTGAATTTGATAGTGCAACTGGAGTTTGAACTCGCTTACTATGATTCTGCAGTCCAGCACTTTTAACCATTACACCACAAGGATGCCCCATGAGAGAATGAAATACAGAAAGGAAACAATAAAGAAAAGAAGGGAAGAACAAAGAGAGTAAGAGAAGAATTAAATAATGAATGAAGAAAGCAAGGAAAAATAAAGGAAGAGATGAGAGAAGGCTTAGATAAAAAAAGTAAAGAAGAAAGGATCAAAAGAAAGAAAAAATGAAGGAAAAGAATGAATGGAAAGAATGAAGGAAAAGAATGAATGGAAAGAATGAAGGAAAGAGTAAAGAAATTTACAAAGAAAACAATACTACACATAAAAATACAAAAGCCACAGAACCAAAAATTTATTATAGTTTCTTAAAAATAGAAATATCATCATTTCCTTTCTTAAGCTTTTCTCAAAACAAAGAAGAAGATAAAATGTGCCCCCTAGATCTTTTTTTTTTTTCTTTGGTAATTTACTGACTTAAGCATAAACTTAAGCCTCATTTTTCTGTACGCTATCCTATCTTATGTCATGTGAAAACATTTATTCATACGTATATAGTAAGAATAATTGAAGATAGCACAGTGACCCTTAAAAAAGGAAATGTCTTCTGGACCTGACTTTAAACAAAAGAATTGTATCTATTTTTTATTAGCCCTCATCATCAAACTTCTGCCATATTTTGGTTCTACATTATGGATATTGTTTTAAGCTTCTAAGCATTTGGCTTCAGTGACAAGACACATGAAAGTGAGGGATCAGCCATAACCTTTATCCCACAAATATACATAACTACACAATGACTTTAAAAAGTATACAATGCCATGCAATATAAGAAAAAAAAATCTGCATGGCTATTTCTTGATATTTATTGATCATTAATTTATTCCATTGATGTCCAAATAGAAGTGAAAACAGGAGAGGGAAGCTTGAATCTTGCCAAATATGCAAGTTGAATGTCTGCTGTAAAAAAAGCCAACATTTGATGTTGTGATTTTTACTAGGGATTGAACACCAACAGTTCAGAAATATAAGTTTTGCCGGGATTCGAAAGATAATGTTACATATTTGCCAAATTGGGAGAACATGCTTGCAATGAAAAACATAATTTGAAATTCTGTCTTTGAGTTAGGTTTGAAGACTATATTAATAATGTCATTCGACAAATAGGTCAAGTAAGTATTTTTCAAGAGAAAAATTGATTTTAAAATTATAGAGCAAATTATAGAGGAGAAGTCTCTGAGGTGTAGTGGCTAATATGCTGGGCTGTGACAATTTAGCAAGTTCAAATTCCAGTTACAGTATCACATTCACTTTCAGTCTAATACACTTGGGAAAGGTATGAATCACTTAATCATCCATTCTAGCCATGGATTAGATAATATTACTGTTGTTCTTCTACAAGGATGCATTTAGCATTAAATAACCCACAAAGGTTGATATGGCATTAAAGCAAGAATTTGATATCATATTTACCAACCCCTCCACTCAGGCAGGATATGACACAAGGTCAATTTTTAAGCTGAGTTTAACAGGTTTGAATTCAGAGTTTTCCTTCTCCTAGACTAGTTGCCTCACCAAGGCTGAAGAACCAAGTCTGTCCTACCATTTACCCATAGCTGGAGGGATAATAATTGGATTCCTACCTTTCCCAAGGGTATTAGTGCTATGTGAAATGCAATCATTCTCGTCCAGGGTTTGAACTCGTGTCGCTGTGTCCATTTTCTATGATGATAACCATTACACCATGGGCACCTCCTACTTTTGAAGAATTTGATATTGGTGTTACATAAGTTTGGGTTAGATCTGATTTGTTTTCTTTGTTTAATAGCATGTGAACCTTTGTGGGTTTTTTGATGACATCCTTGTAGAAGAATAGTTATGGTACTATCCAATCCATTGTTTGGAGTCAAAAAGATCGATACCTTTCTTAACAGCATTGGTCTGAAGTGTAAACGTGATTGTGCAACTAGAGTTCAAACACAATTACTATGAGTGTACAGTCCAGATAGACACAAGCTGAGATAATGGGTGTCTTCGTGGTGTAATGGTTAAAGTGATGGACTGCAGAATTATAGTAAGTGAGTTCAAACTCCAATCACACTATCACGTTCACTTTTGGATAACTACCCTTGGGAAAGGTATGAACGTCCTTATCCTCTCAGATCTGGGTTAGATAGTACCACTACTGTTCTTCTATACCTTTTCCAGTTCAAAATGGGATTAGTTCAGTTCAAAATGCGAGTAGTTCAGTTCAAAATGGGAATAGTTCAGTTCAAAATGGAAAAATTATTATTAGTATAAATATAAAAAATATTTTATAAATTATTTTAGCAATAAAATTGTTAACATTTTATAATATAAAAAAAAATTCTTCAAGTCATTTATTGGAACACAACATCTTCTAATGCTACAGCTGCAGGAATTTTAGATTGAATTCCAGCTATGAAACAATTGCATACTTCTGGTGTAACCCTTCCCAATTCTTCCTCAAATAATGAAGTCAAAGCTCTTGCCCTTTGTTCAGTAATTGACAAGCCATCTCTTCTGTCCATTACAAGAATACTCACAATTTTAGCAGCCAATTCCTGCTTGACGTAAGCTTTGATTAAAGACCATACTTGTTCATTTCAAAATGGAAATAGTTCAGTTCAAAATAAGAAATTTAGAATAAAAAAAAATTAAATTCATAAATATCTTTGGTACTACAACAAGGTATTGATTTGTTAATTTTTTTTATATATTATAAAATGTTAACAATTTTATTGCTCAAATAATTTATAAAATATTTTTTATATTCATACTTTTGAAATGAACTATTCCCATTTTGAACTGAACTATTCCCATTTTGAACTGAACTATTCCCATTTTGAAATGAACTACTCCCATTTTGAAATGAACTATTCCCATTTTGAAATGAACTACTCCCATTTTGAAATGAACTATTCCCATTTTGAAATGAACTATTCCCATTTTGCACTGGAAAAGGTATAGAAGAAAAGCTGTGACATTAAATAACCTATGAAAGAAACATACATACATACATAAAAACAAACTGAGATAAATTAACTGAATCTAGATTAAATAGAAAGATAGATTCATTATAACAAGCTGAGATAGATAAATATAAACTGGATGAAATTGATAGATAGATAGATAGATAGATAAGTATGGATATGAACTGACTTTACAGTAAAGACAAATATATATATATATATATATATATATAGATAGATAGATAGATAGATAGATAACAGCTGACTGAGCCAGCCAACATGCCTGATAAGATGATAGATATAAACAGATTGAGATAAATACCCTATATTTGTTGGATATTTAATGACAAATCCTATTAATACATCAATATATGATTTGTAAATGAATAGTTGACAAGTAACATTTTAAATGAACCAGAGTTCATTTGCTTGAACTCAGGGAAATGGTTTCAAGTATTCCTATCAAACACAAATAATTCTATTGAGAATTAAATATTTGTTTGCATACAGTTAAATGGTTTCAAGCATTGCTATTTAATGCTAACAATTTAATTCAACACCAGTCATTTGTTTTCACATAGTTAAATAGTTAAACAGTTCTATTTGACCCATAAATGGGACTCTAACAGGTTCTAGTACTCTGAGTGGACCTGAGAGTAATGGCAATGAAGAGGTACTGGACATTTCCCAAACCTCCAGGACTGAAACCTCACCATCAGATTGTTTAGAATCATATCAGGACACTCATTATGTGAGGTCACACCCCTCTGCAGAGATTAAATCGGTATATTCTACGGCCCCAGCCAACTGGGCAACATAAAAATAGAATAAACATGAAATAAAATTTAAAATTTTAGATAGATAGATAGATAAATATGAACAGTGTCAGCCTGCCATATATATAGGTTGATAGATAAAGAGAGAGAGAGTGAGAGATAGAAAGAGAGATAGAAACAGAGAGCAGAAGTGTAATATTAGCTAAACTTATCTTATCATGGCCCATTGCCATAAAGTTGTATATATATATATATATATATATAGTCTAAGATAAAGAATAAGTAAACACATATGTAGACAAATGAGTGTATTTGTAAGGTTTTATGCTGACTTTTGATGGAAGAATCTCAACGTAAATCTGTAATATTTAAAACTCACTGAAATGTAATTCCTTAGAAATATCTGACAGAAGAAAAAAATGAAGTCAGTTTAAGATCTCATAATTGTCAGCAGCATCCATCACTCACTTGTGACTATAGAGCTTTTTTTTAATATTCATAGTTCTTCATTTGACTTGTGTCTCATGATTACTTACAAAATATCTTTCCATGAATACCAACAGGAATTGCTCAATACAAATAACTTTTTATAACTTCTATTAAACACCCACACAGTCATAAACAAGCCAAAAAAATCTACACACACCAATATTCAAGGACAGTTATTATATAACACTGGTCTATATATCTCAGTGTGTACACATTTATCTCTCTATCCTAGATTATTCATATCTATCTATCTATCTGTTCATATCTATCAATTTATATATTTGAACAAAATTATGGTTTCTTTGTTTTTAATAGTATTGTGGAGCAGTAAAAGGTCCGGAGGAAAGACATGAACTCAGGATTACATGAAACAAGTATATTGAACAAAAGTATAAATACAGCATAGGTAAAAGAGTGTTGAATGTCAGTCTGACTGCCACAGTATTAGGCTGGAGTTAACTTAACGCCGAGATGAATATTCTCCCGGTATTCATGTTAATAGGAAGTGTTCCTTGTAGTCCGTAAGGTACGTACCATAACAAATAGCATATCAGCTTTTGTGGGTAATTTAATGCCAAAGTCATTCTTATAGAAGAACAGTAGTGGTACTATTTAACCTATAGCTGGGAGGATAAGGGGGTTCATACCTTTCCCAAAGGTATTTGTCCAAAAGTGAATGTAATAGTGCAATTGGAGTTTGAACTCACTTACTACAATTGTGCAGTCCAGCTCTTTAACCATTACACCACAACGACTCATCCACAAAATTATGAATCCAATGCACATCTGTAGATTAACTATAAGACTAGAAAAGTTCTCCTTACAATAATTATTTGTATTTAACATGCACATGTATAACATGCGTCCCTAACTTTGAAGTACAAAATTCTGGAAAAAATTCTTCTCACAATAATTCTGGAAAAAATTCTTTTTACAATAATTATTTATATTCAACATACACTCATGTATAACATGCATCCCTAACTTTGAACTACAAAATTCTGGAAAAAATTCTCCTTACAATAATTATTTATATTTAATTTACACTCATGTATATCATGTGTCCCTAACTTTGAACTACAAAATTCTGGAAAAAATTCTCCTTACAATAATTATTTATATTTAATTTACACTCATGTATATCATGTGTCCCTAACTTTGAACAACAAAATTCTGGAAAAAATTCTCCTTACAATAATTATTTATATTTAATTTACACTCATGTATATCATGTGTCCCTAACTTTGAACAACAAAATTCTGGAAAAAATTCTCCTTACAATAATTATTTATATTTAATTTACACTCATGTATATCATGTGTCCCTAACTTTGAACAACAAAATTCTGGAAAAAATTCTCCTTACAATAATTATTTATATTTAATTTACACTCATGTATATCATGTGTCCCTAACTTTGAACAACAAAATTCTGGAAAAAATTCTCCTTACAATAATTATTTATATTTAATTTACACTCATGTATATCATGCATCCCTAACTTTGAACTACAAAATTCTGGAAAAAATTCTCCTTACAATAATTATTTATATTTAATTTACACTCATGTATATCATGTGTCCCTAACTTTGAACAACAAAATTCTGGAAAAAATTCTCCTTACAATAATTATTTATATTTAATTTACACTCATGTATATCATGTGTCCCTAACTTTGAACAACAAAATTCTGGAAAAAATTCTCCTTACAATAATTATTTATATTTAATTTACACTCATGTATATCATGCATCCCTAACTTTGAACTACAAAATTCTGGAAAAAATTCTCCTTACAATAATTATTTATATTTAATTTACACTCATGTATATCATGTGTCCCTAAATTTGAACAACAAAATTCTGGAAAAAATTCTCCTTACAATAATTATTTATATTTAATTTACACTCATGTATATCATGTGTCCCTAAATTTGAACAACAAAATTCTGGAAAAAATTCTCCTTACCATAATTATTTATATTTAATTTACACTCATGTATATCATGTGTCCCTAACTTTGAACAACAAAATTCTGGAAAAAATTCACTAATATAACACACAGTAACTTTTTGGAATTTGTTGCAGCTTAAATCCTTAATTAAGCATTTACTTTGCTTTTTATCACTTCATAGTAAAAAGTAAAGTGGGCGACCATAGTCAAGGGCAACCAGAAGGGTCCCTTTTCAATAGCCACCACACCAAGGTGTAGGAGAGGGCACTACTCTTTTCTCTAGATTGCACCACTTTACCCTTGATCCACACCTTATAACGCTAAGTGTTAAGCAAGGCGGCATCAAGTACCATTTTTTGAGTGTTTGTTATGACTTGACCTGGGATTGAACCCTGGTCTCCTGGACCATTGGCAACTAACAAATAATTAACAGTTATATAATTTTCATTGTCTTAAAAATGTAGAGGCACTCTTGATGTAAAGGTTATTGTCATTGAAAATGCACTCGATGAAACAAGTTCAAAGCTGTTTGCATTTCACATAGTACTGATACCCTTTGGAAAGGTATGAGCCCAACTATTCTCCATTCAGTAATGGGTAAATAGTAGGGCAGACCAGCTATTTAGCCTTCATATGGCAACTGGTCCAGGAGAATGAAAACTCTGAATTCAAACCTGTTAAACTCCACTTAAAAAATGACTTTGTGTCACATTCAGCCCATGTGGAAATGTTGGCAAATACACATACATACAATATCTAAAGTAAGTAAAGTTAGCAACCGTTGTTGAGGGCAACAAGAAGGCTCTTTTTTTAATGGCTACTATGCCAAGGCATAAGGGAGGGTGTTACTCCTTTCCCTGGATTGCTCCCCTTTACCCTTGATACATACCTTAAATTGCTGGGATTGAACGCAGGTCTCAGGGACCATTGGCAAACACTCTACCCACTAGGCCATATGCAGTATTTAGAGCAAACACATGGACATGTTAAAACAAAAATGCAGCATGTTCACGGTCAAAATAAGTTCACATTTGGAGAATGAAAATAATAAATAAACATTCATGTTGATATTTCTCTGTAATAGCATAAAACATATTTGTTTTGGGGTAGATATTTGATTTAATCTTGGTCAACCCAATCTGAATATAGTGAGGTGTGTGGCTGGAAAAAAGTTAATTATATACTTCTCATGTATTATATGTGCTTTCTAACTTTTGGACTGAAAAATCTGGAAAATACATAAATAATCACGGTAATCTACATTACTGAACTTTTTATAAGAACAACATTTGAGCTTGACATATTAGTCTGCAACAGTTTGATCAAAGATGTGAATTACTTGACTATTATACTGATGATTTGTTTATAGTGGCAAAGGCTGGTGTAGGACAAGCTACACTTTTTGAATGATCTGATAACAAGGACAGGGTATCAGTGTCACAGATTCTCTGAACAATGTAGTCACGATTGTTCCCCTGGAGCTTCGGGTGCTCTGCCACAACATGTATCTATATTTGCATTATTGAAATCATCAAGATGTAAGAGAATTTTACACCTTCTGATATGACTTATTCATGCAAATTCCTTCACGCTCCCCCACCGCTAAAAACCAACTCAGCTCGGAACTAAATATATGGAACAAAAGCTTGACGGCAATTACATAAGAATGCTGTGAGCAACACTGAACAAATCCTGGAAGCAGCACCTTTGAAAGCAGCAGCTGTACAGCCACCGACCACTCATCATGAAAACTATCCAAGTTAGACAAATCAGACATGCGGGACTCTGCTGGAGGAGTAAGGACAAACTTATAAGCGACATACTCCAGTGGACCTCTTCACATGAACGAGCAAAGGCAGGACGACCAGCAAGAACCTATACACAACAGCTTTGTGTCGATACAGGATGTAGCCTTGAAGACCTACCGGGAGTGATGGACAATAGACACGGGTGGCAAGAGAGGGTCAGGAAGATCCATGCTGGTGACGCGACATGATGATGATGATGATACGTATATATTTTCAATTTCTTGTCATGTGTTTTTAGCTACATTTTGATTTAATTTTCTGTGTGATCTTGTTGATGACTTCTTGTTTATAATACAAAATAATAAATTTATCACTATTTCATCACCATATCAGGACTCTTCGGGCCATTAGCCTAATGAGTAGAGTGTTCACAAATGATCTGGAAGACCTGGGTTCAATCCCAGGATGAGTCATACCAAAGACTCAAAAAATGGTATTTGATGCTGTCTTGCTTAACAACCAGCATTGTAAGATGGGGATCAAGGGTAAAGTGGAGCAATCCAGGGAAAGGAGTAGCACCCTCCCCTTCATCTTGGTGTAGTAGCTATTGAAAAGGGAGCCTTCGGGTTGCCCTCGACTATAGACGTCAACAACTTTTATATGTCTCAGTGTATGCTACTAATTTCCATTTTCTTTCATCTTCTTTAAGCTATCTCAACATGCATTTACAGAACCATATAAACAGAACCTTAATACATCTTTACAAGTGAACACTAATAAACTTCTTATTTCTACCGGGTGGAACGATAAAATTGGCGCCCTAGAAAAGATGACATCATTCCATTTCCGTTTAATGAAAACCGGTTTCCTTTTTTTACTGCTGACCATCTACTAGTTGGCCAGTTGTGTACAAATCCCAAGAGCGATAGGAGCCTTCTATCATGTCTGAAAGTGACACAATGTTCAACGAGCAAGGTCAGAGATGCACTGCCGTACAACTCATGCACTCTACCGATCCAAGTTATGACAACAGGACCATTGCCAGCACCCTCAAAATGCAAATCTGGATTGCCACGAATAACAGGGATGTGCCCAGGCTGATGAAAACAAAGTTTCTGGCAATGGTTATGGTCTTTGGTGTGGTGAGGGCCACATGATGCCACCTCACATCTACGAAATTGGCTTAAAAGTCAACACCAAAGTGTACCTGGATGTGCTGAAGAGTGTGGTGATCCCCTGGTGCAATCAGGTGGCCGGTGGCAGCAGGACTCGGTGCCGGCCCACAAGTCCAAAGAGACCAAGGCTTGGCTTCAGAAGGAGTGCTATGGCTTTGTACCCTTCTCTCACTGGTCCCCTTCCTCCCTCGACCTGAACCTGTTTGACTATTTCGTTTGGTCATACGTCGAGAACATCACCAACATGACCTCCCACAACACCAAAGCCAGCCTGATCGCTGCTATCCGCTGAGTATTTGCTGAGCTCCCACCGACGCTTGTTGAAAAGGCATGCTCCCAGTTCCGGATCCGTATCGAGGCAGTGATTGAGGTTGAAGGCGGCTACCTTGAATAGATGTCAACTCTACTACATAATCAAGTTACCTGAATTGATTTTTTTTCAATAAAAGTTTTAAAATAAAGCAGTGGTGTTGTTTTCTTTAGGACGACAATTTTATTGTTACACCCTGTACAACAACTTAACAGTAACTTTTAACACGAGACTATGCAGATAACGGTAGAACTTCTCTGTTATGCTTAAAAGATAGCAAAAATATGTTTTTAAAGAAAACGTCATGTAGTGGGCATATTTTTTTCCATTCAAAACAGTGAACTTGTATAATATTTCACTAGTCAAATAAACATACCTGTCCTCAAATTCTGTGAAAGCTAAAACTAATTCTAGCCTAGTAACAGGAGATCTTTTCCTAAGGTAGTTCCTCCTTGGTAAAACCAGGTATTTTTAATAATTATTCACATTAAAAATAAACTCATCTGTTGAAAAATAGTGAGCATTTGGAATAATGAAAATGAAAGTTGAAATAAATCAAGAAATTTTGAAAATAGAGAGAACGTTAGAGAGAGAGGCGGGGAGATAAATTTCCTTCTTTTTTATACTGAACAAGTTTGGTAAAAAAACGTCAAATATAATTATGGTGTACCACAAGGCACTAAAAATTGGAAAACATAGAAATTTTGAGTTGCTCCAACTTTCATCCTATTAACATGATTTTTGGCTGCTGATACACTAGTTTCACCTGAGAAAGCCCGCCTATTCCATATGGTGAACCTTGCTCCTCTTCAACAGGACACCTCCCCAGCTAAGCTTGAGTGCTGGTAGGTGCTTTTAAGCTGGTGATAATCCAAGCAGATGCTTTTTCGGACACATTCTTTCTCCATAACACCATCAACTCCACCAGGACTACACTTCTTTGCCATTCTGAAACAGGCTACAATGTCCCGACACAGGTCCATTGCTACTACCTTCACCAATATCATCCTACCAGAAACTCTTTCTACATCACTCACAAACAGTACGTCATTGTCCTTTCTCAACTGTCCCCTGCTCGCTTAGTTGGGGCTATAGAATACACCGATTGCTTCTCTGTGGAAGGATAAGACTACCTTGCCTGATGAGTGTCCTAGATATGACACTAAACCATCTGATGGTGAAGCTCCACTTCTTGAGCTAGGAGAATGTGGAGTACCCGCTTCATTGCCATTACTGCCAAGTTCACTCTGATCTCGAGTGTTAGTACCTGTAAGGGTCCCATCTAAGGGTCAAATAGAACTGTTTGATCTTTTACTAGGGATTATTATTATCAAATAGAATTATTAATGTTAAATAGCATTAGTTGGAACTATTTACCTGTGTGCAAACAAGAAAGAACAACACTAATGATTGATATTAAATAGCATTGTTAGTTAGTAATAATTAAAACCATTTAGCTGTATTCAAATAGATTTATTTATGTTAGATAGCAATACTTGAAAGAATTTAACTGAATTCAAACAGACAAATGATTAATATTAAAAAGGATTATTACTGTTGAATAACAATACTTAAAACTATTTAACTGTTCAAATAGAACTATTTGTGATTGACTGAGCACAAATAAATGAGTTCTGACTTATTCAAAAATAATGTCATCTAGAAACTATTCACGAACAAATCATACATACATATATATATATGTATATATATATATAAAGTAAAGTAAAGTAAAGTTGGTGACCATAGTGGAGGGTGACTCAAAGGCTCCCTTTTTAATAGCTACTACCCCTTGGTGTAGGGGAGGGCACAACTCATTTCCCTTGATTGCTTCACTTTACCCTTGATCCTTACCTTATAATGGTGAGTTTTAAGCAAGGAGGCATCAAGTACCATTTTTTGAGTGTTTGGTATGTATATATATATATACTGATGCTAATAATCTATTCAAAATTCTACAGCCCCAACCAATTATTTGCATTAGATAAGAATACTTGAAACCATAACTGTGTGAAGAACAGTTACTTGAAGCTATGATTAGTTACAAATGATTGGTTTGATTAGGTTTATTTGTTTAATGCCATATCAACTCCTTATGGGTTATTTGATGCTGAAATTTGATTCATTTGATTGTAATTTACTATATTTTTCAATGTCCAATTGAACTTTTTATGACTATGTGTTTGCACACAGTTATATGTTTATAAGTGTTCCTATCTAATACTAACAAATTGCTTGTTATATTTAAAGTATAATAATTCTTGGCCTGCATGATAACAAAGAAATGCAATTATTAATGCTTTTTCTCAAAATGATTTTAACTAAAATAATCTACCAAAGATTTTGAAGCTTCTGAGAATTTCCCCTAATACAGACAATTATAAGCACCCTCCACACACAAAAAAGAATAAAACAAAAAAAAACACAAACTGATTTTCTTTTTTTTAATACAAATTTCAAAGAAACTTTTAAAAAATATGATTTTGTTATTTTGACTTTTATTTTATAACCAATTAAAAAAAAAAAAAGATTTTGAAAGGAAAATATATTCAATGCATTTTTAATTTACCGTTTTAAAAATGAAATTAGAAAAGAAAATCTTATTTTCTTCATGTCTCACGCACACCCCCACACACACACACACACAAAAAGCTTCATTTTCTGAGAGAAAGTAGAATATTTTTTTGTTTTTGTTTTTGTTTTAATAAATATAGTTTTGCAAGTTTATCTGAAGGTAAATAACTTTAAATATTGACGAGCAATGATGAGAATCTTCACTTCCAAATTCTCACAACCAATTTCATATACAGTTGCAATGGGCATATATAGGTTCCTGTGTGCATGTGTGTATGTGTGAGTGTGTGAATGCCTTTTTCTTCAATTTCTACTTTTTTAATGTTTCATTTATTTACCGATTTGATCCCCTGCTGGGTTTTACAAGTCCAGTGAAACTGAAAATTAAAAAGCTGGAAGAAATAGACAAAGAATTGATCTCTATAAAAGATTAGTAATAAGTGAATTGAAAATTCATTGATGTGGTAATAACGACTTTTTCATTTTTTGTAGACTTCTTTATCTTTCTTGTCTTTTTTCTTTCTCTCAGATCAAATTCCCATCAATTTTCTTTGTTCCATAGTCTTTTTCTTTATCTTTCTTTTTCAACCATTTTTTTAATAATTTTTCTTGATAGTTTCTATCATTTTTTTACTCTCTCTCTCTCTCTCTTTCTTTGGCTATCTGTCTCTCCTTTTCTCTCCAATAGATATTTTTCCTGTTTTTCTCTATTTTTTTTTCTATTTCTTTAACGCTTTCTGTCTTTTTATTTACTTCTTCTCTCCTGCTCTCTTTCTTCTTCTTCTTCTTCTTCTTCTTCTTCTTCTTCTTCTTCTTCTTCTTCTTCTTCTTCTTTTGGTCCTCTCTTCTTTTTCCACCCCACAGTATCTTTCCCTTCCTCTTTTCCCATCTCTCCACCTCTCTTCCTCTCTCTTTTGCTTTCCCTCCTCACTTCTCTTTCTTCTCCATCTCTTTCCCTTCATATTTTTCCTTCTCTTTTAACATTTCCTCTCTATCTCTCTCTCTCTCTCTCTTTTTCTTCTCAACCATCTCTTCCTCCCTCTTTTCTATCCTTTTTATCCTCTCTACTTATCCTTCTCTCCTGTTTCTTTTCAAACTCCTCCTTCTCACGTTTTCTCGCCTTCTTTATTCTATACTTTCCTGAACCAAATATTTATTACAGGTTTTCTACTTACATCTTTTTTTTTTCTTTAGCTCTTTCTTACTTTTTCTTTCGTGCTTTGCTTTCTTTTACTTTCTTCTTTCCTTTCTCTTTCTCCCTTCTTTACGTTTTCTTTTTTCTTTCTTTCTATTTTCTTTTCACCTTGTTTTTCTTTTGTTTTCTTCACTTTTTTCAACAGCCTTTCTGTATTTCTTTTTACTTTTCTTTAATAATCCTTTGCTATCCATTTTTCTTAAATGTACCCAGCCAGTTCTTTTACCACCTCATCTTTGTATCTTACTAGTCTCATTGACCTTTTTCATTAGTTGGTTCTTTTGGTTTCCTTATTTTTATTTTAATGCACTTAGTGAACCTTATTTCTTTTTCTATGTCTTTTTTTTCACCTTCAAATTCTTTTCTCTGGTTTCCTTCTTTTTTTTCTTATCTCTTGTAATCTTGCTATCTCTCACTGACACTTCCTTGCTCTCTCTCATTTTCCTTCTCTCTCTCTCTCTCTCTCTCTTTCTTTCTTCCACTTATATATATATATATATATATATATATATATATATATATAAAAGATATATCTTTCTCCCACTTTCTCTCTCTCTCTTTCTCTTGCTATCTTTCTCTGTCTCATAGTCCTTTTTTTTCTATCTAGTTTTTATCTGACTTTTTATTTTCACATCTATTTTCATCTTTCTTTCTTTCTTTCTTTCCTTCTTTCTTTCTTTCTTTCTTTTCCCTCTGTCTCGGTCTCTCACTGTCCTTTATTTTATTTTGTTTTTATCAAACTTTTAATTTTCTACTTACCTTTTTTTAAAACATTATTTGTTCCCAAATACACTCTGGTCACATCCATTTTATTCTTTCTTTTTTTCTTTCTTTCTTTCTTTCTTTCTTTCTTCATTTCTTTATTCTCTCCCACTCTCCAAGTCTCCTTCTTTGTTGGATACATCTTTCACTCATCTTTTTCCTTCTCTTCATTTTGTTTGCATCTTATTTCCCATAATCAAAGCCTTCTGCCATCGACCAAGTAAACAAACTATAGGCTGTAAATACTCATCACAGATAAAATTGGGACCAAAGATAAGGAAGAGACCATTCCAATACAGAACCAAACTCAAATTAGAGGGGCTTCAATATTTGGCAAAAAGGAATGATGGGAAAAATATTTGAAAACCCATCCAGGAGAAGGGAGATGTTAGTCTGATAAGGTAGAATTTGAGGTCAGGTCTGGATAAAGATGGAAAAAAAAGAAGAAATCTGTAATTTCAAACTGTCAGTTCTCAGAATATGTGTAATAGAAAATTAAACAAGATTCTTCTTGCATTTCCCTGCTTAAATTCACTATGTACAAGTCATCAGAGGGTTTGGGAATTGTTCTCTCCCAAGAGATATAGATGGAAAAAAAATCTGGTTCACTGTTTTTGGGAAGAAGAACAAATACTGTGAGTTTTTAGGTTCAAATTAAAAAATGTCATGGCTTTTATTAACGAGGAAAAAATGTGCCAGAAAGTGAAATTGAAAGAAAAAGAAATAAAAAGAAAACTGAATAAAAGAAATGAATGCAAATCGAACAAATATGAAAGAAAAAGAAAAACAAATATGAAAGATATTTACTGTTGCTGTTTTCTTATATTAAGTATTTCCTTTTTTTATGGCAACTTTGAACTTATAAGTCTTACAGTCCGCTGCTTATGAGCAGAATTTTAACTTTTTAGTTTTAATGCTGAAGCAAACCACTAATACTTAAACCACCTATGTTTGAGAGAAACATAAATGTATCATATATAAAAATATATAAGTGTGTTTTTTTCCGTTACCAGTCCAGAGTGCTCGCCAATGGCTCGGGAGACTGGGGTTCAATCCCAGGTCGAGTCATACCAAAGACTCAAAAAAGATACTTGATGCCTCCTTGCTTAACACTGAACATTATAAGGTAGAAATCAAGGGTAAAGTGGAACCATCTAGGGAAAGGAGTAACACTCTCCCCTATTCTTTGGTGTAGTACCTATTGAAAAAGGGCCTTCGGGTCGCCCTCGACTTCAGTTGCCAACTTAACATATATACATTTTTGTGTAATTCTTTGTTTCTCTGTTATTTCCTGAGCTAATGACATATCCAGCTGCTTGAAAAATATGGTAAGAGTAAACCTAAATTAGACAGAGTACACAGATACTACACTGATCCCAGGTAGAGAGTTGAAGAATGTCATTTTCTTTAGTCCGAGGCAGAGCACACAGATACTCTGATCCTAACAATCGGTCAATCTGATTCTGTTTATATCTATCTATCTATTTTTTTCAATCTATCTATCTATCTATCTATCTATCTATCTCACTCTATTCAAATCTATCTATCTATCTATCTATCTCAGTCTATTCATATCAATCTCTCTATCTACCTATTTCACTCTATTAAAATCTATCTATCTATCTATCTATCTATCTATCTATCTATCTATCTATCTTTTCATTCTATCTATCTATCTATCTATCAATCTATTTATCTATCTATCTATTTTTTCATTCTATCTATCTATCTATCTATCTATCCCTGACAAAAATTGGTTATTCTGTAATATTTTTCTGTGCATGACCCCGAAAAATATATCATAATTTTGAATGATTTCATCTATGTTTTAAAGGAGTACTTTATGGAGCCAGAAAGTCCAGCTCTTAAATAAAGAATGTTTTGCATCTATATTCTATTAGTTTATTTACTGCTAAATAAATAAATAAAACAAGGAGAACATCCTATAATTACATAGTTTTTGACAGGGGTAGTATTTATTGGTTGAAGAGCTAAAAAGCAATCATACAAGCGGTGGAATTTACCAAAATTGTCCTGAGCACTTTCAGATCCTTCATAGGCCATCATCAGGGGTTGCTTGCATATGTAAAGAGTGTTTTTAAATGAGTTTTGAAAGTTTTTTTTGCTTTCATAACATAAAACTATGCAAATGCAGAGTTGGATTAAACTGGGTTGCTGATGAATTTAAAAAACAGAACCCTATCATATATATATATATATATATATATATATATATATATATATATGTATATATATATATATATATATATATACATATATATACATGCATTATGCATATCTAACAATCCATGTACATGTTATGATGAGAAAGCAGCAAACCTGAAACTTTAAATATATTTGATTCTAAGCTTTAAAATTTAAATAAAGATGAATAAAATGAAGAAGTTTATACAAAGCATCAACTAAGACAATAAAGGAATTATAATAAGAGGTCCAGATAGCCGTCAAGGTACTGAGAAAAAGTGTATATGTGTCAGTGCCAATTAAAAAAAATCATGGAGAGTTTTGATACTTTTTCTTCAGTAGTTTTTGGTAAAATGCACATTTCTTATAGAGCAGCACTTTCTGAATTCATCAGATTTACCTTTATGCAGTTTTTTCTTGTGTTTTAAAATGGAAATTCATCTCAAGTTTATGATTTGAAGATGTGGGGGATATTAAAAGAAATATGATGGTGCAGCTTCACACCATATCAAAAAGAGAATTTTCAAAGGTACATTAACCAATGAAAAATTCATGGAAATAAATATATTGAATGCCTAGAAGAGTATTTTGAAGCAAATTAATGTTTCCCCTCTCTATTCATTTCTATCTTGGTAAATAGAGCTTCAGTCTTGATACTTTTTCATCATATACATACGTATATCTCAAAATGAATCGGTTCACTAAGAGATTATATTTTTTTAGAATTATTTTATTTTGTTCTTATATACGTGGATATTTCCAGATTGTTGCTTTCATCAGAGAACATTTAGTAATCTACTTGGTTCTTTGCTTGGATGCGACACAGTATATACACACACAAAAAATAATAGTAAAAAGCAACTGCCTGTCAAATCCCAAACTACATCACTTCAAAAGAAAAAAACCCAAGCCCAAACTACACACACACACACACACACACACACACACACACACACACACACACACACACACACACACACAGAGGAACAATTCAGCCCAAACCACACACACACACACACACACACATTGAGAAGAACCAACACATAATGCATATTATACAAATATATGAAAATTCATAACTAAATAGACTGATGGTAAGTTTGAAATATTTTACTAGTGTATTATGTTAATTCTGTTCTGAAACCATAAATAAATTCTATCTGATATTATGTTATTATTAAATCATAAACACAGTTTTTTTTTTCCATTTTTAGGCAAAAAGAAAATGCAGCAACACAATTTCTTCTCACCATGGCAACTGTTTAACACCCCAGATTCTAGAATCCATTCTGACATACCTCCTAATGATGTTGTCTGGCAATCCACCTTACAAGGTGACCTACAGCTACTTTGGCAACTCAGTGCCAGTCGTTCTAGCCAAAGAAATTTGCCATGGATTCGCCTACAATGCTATTGATTTAAAAACAAAGCATTTCTTTTTTTTTCTTCCCCCATTTCTTCATTGATCCAGTGCTAATAATTTTACCACAAAGTTGTGGGGGTCAGTTTTGAAGGACAACTGAAGATGGGCCTGGACTTGAGAGTGGCATAATACTGACCAATCAGGAAGCTGAATGCAGACATTATGCAAATACATGAATTGGCTTTTTTTTTACTCCTTCACCAATCATGTATGTCTGATAAAAATATCTTCAGGTGAATTACAGAACTTTGGTGATTTTTTTTATCTTTTGTTTGGCAAGCAGGGTTTTGTGCTTTCTAATAATAAAAGATCCTGAAAAATGAAGAATTATGGATTGGTACAGAAAATAAGGCAGCAATTATTTTCCTCCAATTCTGTCAGTTTGTTGATGAGGAATTCAAGCTAAAACCTGATTAAGGAGTGAAGAATAGGGAAAAAATCTAACTCGAAAAAATACAATGTCTACTGTTTTCAAGAAAGTAGGTTCTGTGAAATTTTGTATTTAGCTAACATATGGACAGTCAGGAATTGTTAATTGCTAAATCTAACACAAAAAGATACAATGTTTACTGTTTTCAAGAAAGTAGGTTCTGTGAAATTTTGTATGTAGCTAACATATGGAAAGTCAGGAATTGTTAATTGCTAAATCTAACACAAAAAAATACAATGTCTACTGTTTTCAAGAAAGTAGGTTCTGTGAAATTTTGTATGTAGCTAACATATGGACAGTCAGGAATTGTTAATTGCTAAATCTAACACAAAAAAATACAATGTCTACTGTTTTCAAGAAAGTAGGTTCTGTGAAATTTTGTATGTAGCTAACATATGGACAGTCAGGAATTGTTAATTGCAAAATCTAACACAAAAAAAATACAATGTCTACTGTTTTCAAGAAAGTAGGTTCTGTGAAATTTTGTATGTAGCTAACATATGGACAGTCAGGAATTGTTAATTGCTAAATCTAACACAAAAAAAATACAATGTCTACTGTTTTCAAGAAAGTAGGTTCTGTGAAATTTTGTATGTAGCTAACATAGAAAGTCAGGAATTGTTAATTGCTAAATCTAACACAAAAAAATACAATGTCTACTGTTTTCAAGAAAGTAGGTTCTGTGAAATTTTGTATGTAGCTAACATATGGATAGTCAGGAATTGTTAATTGCAAAATCTAACACAAAAAAAATACAATGTCTACTGTTTTCAAGAAAGTAGGTTCTGTGAAATTTTGTATGTAGCTAACATATCAGTCGGGAATTGTTAATTGCTAAATCTAACACAAAAAAATGTTTGCTGTTTTCAAGAGAGGAGGTCCAGTGAGATACTTATGTAGCTAATATATGGACAGTCAGGAATTGTTTCATCCTTATCATGAATGAAATATTCCAGACATATCATAAACATAAAACATCTATAGAACTGTTAATAAAACTACATTAGCTACAGCTATGAAATATCTGGTAACCCTGCAAAAATTATGGAATTGGTTCACTTAGAAGATGTTCAACTTGTGTTTATCTAAAATTTCCAATGCATTTTTATAAGAAAAAAACTTCTAATGTATTTTTAGTGGTTTTGTTTGGTTTGGTTATTTGGATTTATGGTACTTCAACCTTTGAAGGTTATTTAATGCCAAATCTATTTTTACATAAATAAATAGTTCTATTTCAAGCAATTTAATTTAGCATAAATACACAATTTTATTGTTGAAAAAACATTTCTACTTCAAGCTATTCAGTTTATTCAAACAGTTCTAATTCAAACAATTTAGTTTAGTATAAGTATAGTTTTTGTTTGCATACAGTTAAATTTCAAAACAGTTCAACTTTGAACAATTCAGTTTAGTATAGCATAGTTAAATGTAAAAAACAGTTCTATTTCAAACAATTTAGTTTAGCATAAGTAGTTCTGTTGGAACTATAGATAGGTCCCTATCACGTGATACTACTCTGGGCCAGAGTGGACATGGGAGCAATAGCAATGAAGGGGTGCTTGGCATTCCCCAAAGCCCCAGCATCACTGGAACCTCACAAATTTGATTGTTTAGGGTCATTTCTAGGACACTCTTTGGGAGGGTCCTATACCTCAGCAGAGAAGCAGTTGGTAAATTCTACGACCCCGGCCAACTGGGCTATATTTTTATTGTAAAAACCATTTCTATGCATTTTTTAACATGAAAATGAATTACAAATGATACTTACAATAAAAATGCATTTCAAATGATTTTTACAATGAAAATGCATGGGATATATAAAAAACCAAGAAGTTCTAAGTTGGCTAATTCTAAAATTTTTGACAGAAGCAGAAGAGAAATGCATTAGAAATGATTTTTACTCTAAAAATGCATCAGAAATGAGGTTTATGATAAAAATACATTAGTAATGATTTTTGCTATCAAAATGCATAAAAAATCTTTATACTATTAAAAAAAAATAGAAATGATTTTATAATAAACATACATTTGAAATGATTTTTATAATAAAAATATATTAGAAATGATTTTTATGATAAAAATGCATTACAAAGGATTTTGATTATAAAAATATATTGGAAATGATATTTACTATAAAAATGCCTTAGAAATGATTTTTACTATAGAAATGCATTTGAAATAATTTTGATAATAGAAATACATAAGAAACATTTTCACTATAAAAATGCATTAGAAAGGATGTTTAATATAAAAATGCCTATAAAATGATTTTTAGTGTAAGAATGCATTAGAAATGATTTTTACAATAAAAATGCATTAGAAATGATTTTCAACATTAAAATGCCAAAAAAATGATGTTTACTATAAAAATGCATTAGAAATGATTTTTACTATAGATAATACATTAGAAATGATTTTTACAATAGAAATGCCGTGGAAATTAAAAAAACCCACGTGAACATCCTCTGAGTTTGTCAATTCCGTAATTTTTGCCAAGGGTAATAAAAAAATGCGCTGGAATTAATCTTACTATAAAAATGCATAATAAATGATTTTGACAATAAAAATGCATGAGAAATGATTTTTACTTCAAAAATACATGGAAAATGATTTTTACTATGAAAATGCATGGAAAATGATTTTATTATAAAAATGCATTTGAAATGATTTTGACTATAAATGGTAATGATTTTTACTATGAAAATGCATTAGAAATGATATTGACAATAAAAATGCATTGGAAATGATTTTAAGAATAGACATGCATTGGTAATGATTTTTACTATAAAAATGCATCAGAAATGATTTTTATTATAAAAATGCATTGGTAATTATTTTGTCTATGAAAATGCATTAGAACTGATTTTGACTATAAAAATGCATTGAAAATGATTTTAAAAGTAGACATGCATTGGTAATGATTTTTACTATAGAAATGCTTTGGAAATAAAAAAAACAAGCAAGTGAACATCCTCTAAGGTGGTCAATTCCATAATTTTTCCAGAGGTAGTATATAATGAACAATATTATTGTTTTCAATTTCTTTCTTTTTTCCTTTTTGTTCATAACTTCTGATTAATTATATATATAAAAGCTCCCATTCTGTTTATCAATACTTCTTTTAACTGTTGGCCATTGACAATCTAATTTTTCCTCATTGTCAATGCATTTCTATAGCAAAATCATCATCAATGCATTTACATAATACATACAATCAGTGAGAATACTGTGCAGGGTGCTGGAGTATAAAGGAGATTGTTTGTGACTTGATCTCTAGTTAAAGCCTCTTGACACTACTTGTTTAAAAATCAAAGAAAACAAAGAGTCCAAAGAGATTAATTACTGCAGCTAATAACAAGCAAAATTAATTAATGATCAGTGAGAAAACAATGTAAAAATCTAGTAAAAAACAGCAGGAAGAAAAACAAATTTGTCGATACTTCAAGTGATAAACTAATAAAATCACACATGAAATGACATGGACATGGCTATGAAGAGGAAATCAGATGAGAGAAACTGAATCTTTTTTAAAAGCAGCATCATAAGGACAAATTATATTTATGCTAAAATTGATTGGTTTGGTTTTATGGCATATCAACCATTGTAGATTATTTAATGCAAAATCTAATTTATACATATATATTAGATATATATGATTTGTCATGGACAATTCAATTCAGTCATTTGCTTACACACTGTTAAATGATCTAACAGTTCTATTTCAAACAATTCAATTTAGCAAAAGTCAACAAAGTTAAATGGTTCCAAGTATTGCTATGTATCACTAACAATTCAATTAAAAATCAGTCATTTGTTACACATAGTTAAATGATCAAACAGTTCTATTTCAAACAATTTGTAATGCAATCACGGCACGAAATAGGTGTTTGTAATAGTACCGTTCTCAAATAGATGTTTGTAATACTACTATACACATAGACGCTTGCATCACCATGGTTCTCAGCAGACTCTACGATCACTACTGCACCATATAGATATGTGTACCACCTTGGTTTTAACAGTTCTATGAGTGTAGCACTATGTCTTAAGTTTCAGTCAGACTTTCGGTGTAACCTCGCCATGAGAAAAAGTGGTGAACGCACAAAAATATGTACTACCTTGGTTCTAACAGTTCTATGAGTGTAGCACTATAAATTAAATTTCAGTCTGACTCTCGGTGTAAACTTGCCATGAGAAAAAGTAATGAATGCACAAAACACTGTCTTGGATCACTAATATGAAAATTTATTCACTACTACACCTCTTTGTAGTCATTGAGAAGAAAGAAACAGTGCAAGAAGAATGAGTCAACTTCTTTATGATAGGCAGATAGAAACAAAGCATCATGAAAAGAGAGAGAGAGAGAGAACAGACATGGACCTTGATATTATCATTCTCGTTTTCTGTTGTAGTTCTCGCACATGCTTGTTTGCAGTTCTAACTTCAGATGTTCGCTTTGGGAGGGGGATTCCTTTTTGCAGAGCTCACCCAAAATGGGTGCCCTAATTTTCATTCCTCTTCACATCATCATGTATCGTTCCCTGCTAAACTCTCTTCCTCTGTTGTCTATCCCACATCCACTCTCACAACTCTTCCCTTTGAGCTTCTTTCAGCCAATCACAGCTCATCTTCTGATTTGCTGCTGATATATTTCTATTTTTAACTTGGGTGGCTACTGCTATCCTGCCCTAGACTTGGGGAGCCTCTAAGTTTACCAAAGAAACAACTTATTACTAAAACAATTTCCCAACATCCCTAATTGTATTGCAAATTCAATTCAGCATAAGGCATTTGTTTGCACAAATTAGTTTGGTTTAGTTTTATGGCATATCAACCATTATTGGTTATTTAATGCCAAATACAATTTAGCATAAGTCAACAAAATTAAATGGTTCCAAATATTGTTATGTATCATTAACAATTCAATGAAATATCAGGTGTTTGCTTACACACTATCAAATGATCACACAGTTCTATTCCAAGTAATTCAGTTTAGCATAAGTCATTTATTACAGTTCTATTTTACCACTAGATAGGACCCTATCAGTTGCTATCACTCCAGGCCAGAGTGGAACTGGGAGTGATGACAATAAAGAGGTACTCCTCATTCCCAAAATCTCCATCAGATTATTTTAAGTTATATCCAGGATAATTATTGGAGGAGTCTTACCTCCCTGCAGATATACAGTTGGTGTATTTAACAGCCCCAAACAACTAAGCCATGAGTCATTTGTTTATTTATAGTTACATGTAAAAACAGTTCATTTTCAAACAATTCCATTTAGGATAAGTACACAGTTTAGATGTCAAACAGTTCTATTTGACCCATAGATAGTATCCTTTGAGGTGCTACCACTCCAGGCCAGAGTGGACCAGGGAGCAATGGCAATGAAGGGATACTCCACATTCCTCTAAGCTCCAGGATTGGAGACTCTCAATCAGATTGTTGAATGTCATACGCAGAATATGGAATAAAAAGGTAACAATTGTACTTATTATCATTGGAACAGTCCTCATGAACTTAGAATTATTCACTTAGTAGTTTTACAAAAATTAACCAAAAAAACGGCTCAAAGACTTAAAAAATGGTACTTGATACCTCCTTGCTTAACACTCAGCAATATCAGGTATGAATCAAGAGTAAAGTGGAGCAATCCAGGGAAAGGAGTTGTGCCCTCCCCTATCCTCGGCGTAGTAGCTATTGAAAAAGGAGCCTTCAGGTTGAGCTCAACTACGTTCACCAACTTTACTTTATCATTGATGAAAGCCATGAAATTCTGTTGGTGGGAGACAAAGTAAGTAAAGTTGTCTCCCTTTAGTCGAGGGCGACCAGAAGGCTCCTTTTTCAATAGCTACGACACCGAAGTGTAGGGGAGGGCGCTACTCCTTTCCCTGGATAGCTCCACTTTATCCTTGATATGTACCTTATAATGCTGAGTGTTGAGCAAGGAGGTATCAAGTACCATTTTTTAAGTCTTTGGTATGACTCAACATAGGATTGAACCACAGGCTCCCAGACCATTGGCGAACACTCTACCCACTGGCCAATGAGCCGGTTAAACAAAGTACCCATATAATAAACAAGAATATTTTTTCTGTTTATTCTATTTTCTGAGAAGATCAGAGTGTAATAGCTGCATATCCAACAAAGATCAAAGTGTTGTTCTCTAACTCTTCTAAGTGGATGAAAGTGTAGTATCTGATATTTAATTGAATGTATCATAAAAATTAAAATGAATAATGAAGGCTCAAGAAAATATATATACTGTTAAGGTGGGCAAGTGCTGTCAAAAAAGTAGAATAAGAAGAAGGATTTTAAAAAGAAGGTAAACGGAAAGAAGAGGATTGAATGAATATTTGCGGAAAAAAAGAGTATAAAAGATAGGATCCTCAAAGAAGAAAAATTGAAAAGAAAAAAAAGGAGGTTATAAAAAAGTAGGAAGAAAAGAAAAAATAAAAAAGGAAAAAAAGAAAATTAACAAAACAGAAAGAAAGATGTAAAGAAAAAAGAAAAAAAAGGAAGAAAATTAAAAAGAAAGGAAAAAGAAAAGAAAAAATAAAGTTAAGACAAAAAGAAAGAAAATTAAGAAAAAAAGAAAGATGCAAAGAAAAAGGAAGGTAACAAAAAAGAAACAAGGAAGAGAGAAGGAAGTTAAGAAAAGAGAGAGAAGGAAATTAAGAAAAGAGAGAAAAGGAAGTTAAGAAAAGAGAGAGAAGGAAGTTAAGAAAAAAAGAAAGAGGGAAGAAAAGAAAAAGAAAGAGGTAAGGTAAGAAAAAAGAAAGAAAGAAGCAAAGGAAAAAAAAGCTCCAAAAACAAGAAGAGTAAAAACAAGATGGAAAAGTAAAGCAAAAAATAAAAAGTACCAAAGAAAAAAGAAGAAAAGATATTGGTTGGTTGTTAGGGTTTTATGGCATATCAACCTTTGTAGGTAATTTAATGCCAAATCCATTTTTATACAAATAATCAGTTCTATTTCAAACAATTCAGTTTAGCATGAGTACACAGTTTAATTGTCAAAAGCATTTCTTTTTTAAGCTATACAATTCTAATTCAAAAAATCTATTTCAAATGATTCAAAATGAAGTTTAGTATAAGTATAGTTTTTGTTTGCCCACAGTTAAATGTCAAAGCAGTTCTATTTCAAGTAATTCAGTTTTGCATACAAAAACAGTTCCATTTCAAACAACTCAATTTAGCATAAGTACACTGTTCTATTTCAAGCAATTCAGTTTAGCATAAGTACGCAGTTTAGTTCTATTTGACCCATAGATAGGACTCTATCAGGTGCTACTACACCGGCTATAGTGGAACTGGGAGTGATGGCAATGAAGCGGTACTCTACATTCCTCAAAGCTCCAGTATTACTGGAACGTCACCATCAGATTGTTTAGTGCCATATCCAGGACACTTGTTGGGGGTGGGTCTTACATCTCAGTAGAGGTGCAGTCAGTGTATTCTTCTGCCCCAGCTGACTGGGCAAGAAAAGAAAAGAAGGAAAAAGACCTGAAATTAGAATAGGTAAATAAAGTTTGAGTGATGAAAAGAAATATAAAACAGAACAAAAACGAAGGTAGAGAAAGGATACGAAAGTTAAGAAGAAAAACATTGTGAAAGAGAAAAAGGAAGAATAAGATGGTGGGAAAAAGAACAAAAGTGGAAAAGTTGGAAAGAAAATAAAGAAAAAAAACAAATGGTTAAAAAAAATGAAAAAAAAAAAAGAGCCTGAATGTCACTTTAGTCTGTCTCATTAATCGAAACATATATATATATATATATATATGTGGTGCCTTCAATAAGTTTCCGGACTTTTTTTGTACAGGCATTTAAAATTGTCATAGACTCTTGAAAATTCAGTAGTAATTTACAAAGCTCTTTGCTTCGATGTGGCACAAGGCCGAATGAATGGGGTGCCCAATAAGACTCGAACTCACTCATGTAGGTTTGCTAGTCTAGCTTGCTAACCGTTACACCACCAGAGGTGCCCCTCTTGAAAATTCAGTATCTTATTGCTATACACCTTATGAGATGACAGACTAATTTTTATGATTTCAGCTTCAAATGAACAGCTACAGCAGGAATTGGAATACACCCTACTAAAGCCTGATTATCACAGCTGGTGAATTTCAAAAATGTAATCTGGACGTGAGGAAGAATGATATGCAATAAAATGTGTTCTAAACTTGGAAAAAATGCCACAGAAACGTATGGAATGCTTCAGACTGCATTTTGACCATCTTGCATGAATCGAGCATCAGTTTTTGAGTAGCATAAGAGATTCAAGGAAGGCAGGGAGTCTGTGAGGGATGCTGAGAGGTGTGGGAAGTCAATACACCAGAGTTGATTGGCCAAAGGGTTAGGGTTAGGGTTACTGTGTTGAGGTTTTAAGGGAGTTCCGGAAGAGATTTTTTGGGAAGAGGCCAGCACTTTTCAAATTGGGTCAGTGGCATTTCCAGTGGGACAATACACCAGTCCACAACTCCATCCTTGTCACAGACTATTTGACGAAGATGGGCATCAAGACAGTTCCTCAGATTCCCTATAGTCCAGACCTTGCTCCCTGTGACTTTTGCTTATTCCCTAAGCTTAGAGGCTGTCGTTATCAGACTATTGGGATGAAAGAGGCTATGACAAAGGTCATTGACATGCTCACACAAGAGGATTTCCATGGGGTCTTCCAGAAGTTGTTGAAATGGTACAACAAGTGCATTGCAGCCGGGGAAGATTACTTCAAAGGGTACTAGAGATTCCTGTGTGTACTATCAATAAAAGTGCCCAAACGAAAAAAAGTCTGGAAACTTATTTAATGATCCTCGTGTATATATATATATATATATAAGCAATTGGGCAGCATTTCTCCATTGAGTCATATTTGATTAAATAGTATAGACATCTTTTGTCAATATATTTTTGTTTTGATCCTTTCAGGTTGCCATATGGATGTTATAATATCTAGCTCAATTGCTCCAAATCTAAAAAAAGCATTCCTGCTCAACAACTGAATTTTAGAAAATTCTTACTGATAACACAACAATATTAGAGCAACAAAATACCAAACAAAGATTACAGATTCTTGAAGCCCTAAACATAAGAAATAAAAATCCAAACCTCAATAGAATTAATTTCAAATTCAATACTAATGTACTCAAATGTCTTGAGCTACTGTTGCTATTTAAAAAGAAACACTCCAACATAACATCAGGAAACACTAAATACTTAATTCTTAAAAATTTTAATGTTCTTGCAAAGGTTGTATTGCTTTGCAATATACACGCTCCTGATGATGGCCCAAGATGGGTCCAAAACTACTTGGAAACCAATTAATTATGAAAGATTTATAAGCCAATTCTGGCTGGATATTATAACATCCATACAGCAACTTGAAAGAATCAAATCAAAAATATATGGACAAAAGATGTCAATACTGTGTTATCAAATACATATATATATACATTTTTTATTCAATTGTTCTTTTTATTATTGTTTCTTTGGTTCAAAGCTCTCTCTTTTTAGATTAACAGCTCCTATATTGTGTCTATTTCTATGCTTGGTCTATTCAGAAGCTTTCTCCTGCCTATTTCTCCAAGGAATATTTTGCCCAGTCAGCTAGGACTGTAGAATACACTGACTGCTTCTCTGCAGTGGGGGTAAGACCCCACCCCAAACGAGCGTCCTGGATATGACACTAATTTGATGGTGAGGTTCCAGCAGTGCTGGAGCTTTGGGGAATGCGGAATACTCCTTCATTGCCATTGCTCCCAGGTCCACTCTGGGCTGGAGTGGTAGCACCCGATAAAGCCCTATCTATGGGTTAAATAGAACGAATGGCATACTTATGCTGAATTGCTTAAAATAGAAATTTTTTTGACAATTAAACTGTACTTATATTTAAACTGCATGCTTATGCTAAACTGAATTATTTGAAATAGAACTGTTTTTTGACATTGGAACTGTACTTACACTAAACACAATTGTTATATATAAATGTTTGAATAAACTGAATAGTTTGAAATAGAAATGATTTTGACAATTAAACTGTACTTATATTTAAACTGCATGCTTATGCTAAACTGAATTATTTGAAATAGAACTGTTTTTTGACATTGGAACTGTACTTACACTAAACACAATTGTTATATATAAATGTTTGAATAAACTGAATAGTTTGAAATAGAAATTTTTTTGACAATTAAACTGTACTTATATTTAAACTGCATGCTTATGCTAAACTGAATTATTTGAAATAGAACTGTTTTTTGACATTGGAACTGTACTTACACTAAACACAATTGTTATATATAAATGTTTGAATAAACTGAATAGTTTGAAATAGAAATGATTTTGACAATTAAACTGTGTACTGATGCTAAACTGAATTGGTTTAAACAGAACTGATTATTTACATTAGAATGGATTTGGTGTTAAATAACCTACAAAGGTTGATATGCCATAAAACCCAACAACCAACGAACCAACCATCCAAGGAACTTGATTCCATGCATAGAGAATTATTATTAGAGAATTATGTCCATTGTTTGTTCATATTTATACTTTTTATAAAGTCGTTTCTTAAGCATTTTTTTTGTTCATGCTTACGTGATGAGAAGTATTCCTACCTAACAATTCTATAAGATAGGAACCAAACAGGTACTACCACTCCAAGTCAGAGAAAAGTATGAACTTATGAGAGACATTCACTTAAATACAGATATGCAATGGCTGGCTGACCAACAAGGACTTATATACATCAGCTCTATGTGGACACTGGATGCAGTGTGGAGGACTTTCCAGGAGTTATGAATGATAGGGACAAATGGGAGTAATTGCAATGAAGGATACTCTACATTCTTCCAAACTTCAGAACTGGAGCCTCAACATCAGATGCAATTTAATGTCATATACTGGTCACCCCTTTTTTAGGGGTCTCTAACCCCTTAGAAGAGGATACAGTCAATGCATTCAAAGCCTTGCCAACAGAGTATGAAAGAAGAATTCAATATAAATAAACAAAAGCTAAAAAAAGAAGAAAGAAAAGAGTAAAAATTATGGGGTGTCCCCGTGGAGTAATGGTTAAAGCGTTGGTCTGCGAAATCGTAGCACGAGAGTTTGTACTCTAGTCGCGCTATTACGTTCAAATACCCTTGGGAAAGGTATGAACCCCCTTATCCTCCCAGCTATGGGTTAAATAGCACCACCATTGTTCTTCTAGGAGAATGGCTTTGGCATTAAATAACCCACGAAGGTTGATATGCCATTAAACAAAGAAACCAAACCAAACCAAACCAGTAAAAATTATCAGTTTTTTTCACTGATTCTTTTCTCTTTTAAGATTCTCTGTTTTTTTCTCTTTTTTCTTTCTTTCTTTCTTTTATTCTTTCTTTCTTTACTTTTATTCTTTCTTTCTTTACTTTTTTCTTTCAAGAAAATTGAAATTAGACAGAAAAAAAAGAAGAAAAGAGTAAAAATTACCAGTTTTTTTCATTGATTCTTTTCTCTTTTAAAATTCTCTGTCTTTTTCTCTTTTTTCTTTCTGTCTTTCTTTTTTCTTTCTTTCTTTACTTTTATTCTTTCTTTCTTTACTTTTTTCTTTCAAGAAAATTGAAATTAGACAGAAAAAAAAAGAAGAAAAAAAGGGGAAATTTAAAAAAGAGAAAGAAAAAAATTGGAAAGCTATAAACACTTGACTAAAAGAAGGGCAGACAAAATAGATCCATGAAATATCTGTGTTTGTTGAACAAATTCTTCTTCCACATAAACTTTGGCACCTATCCCCAAACCTCAGTCAGCCCTCTCGCCTTCCAAAAATCATTAATACTCTGACACCACCCTCTTCAGAACCTACCCTACTGACGGAAAATGCTGATCTGGACTTGTCTAGTACAGACTAAGCTAGCCATGACCAATCAGGATCAGACAATCCCTGTGAAGTTTTTTGCCCTCATATACCAGACTAATGTCTGTGCGTCAACCATCCATTCCACCAACCATTCAACTGGCTGGCTCACTTTCCTCTATAGCATTTCCTGGATATGCTCCAGGAATTGTCTGGGTCATGTGACTGTTGATTTGGAAACATTCTTTAAGTAAAACATTGTTTTTTTGTTTTTACATGTTTGGTTAGAGGAATTTTTTTCAATAATCTTCATTGCACCCCCCCCCCCACACACAAATGCACCCCAAACACACATGCACCCACCCACACACACACATACATATGCATATGTAGGTTATTTGGCATAGATTTGTAGCCAGCAACTTACACTTACAAGACATTGGTAGTGGGTTTTATCACTAATAATGAATTCAGATTAGATAGGAATACTTGAAGCATATAAATGTTTAGTTGGTTATTTGGTGGTATTTTATATCAACCCTTGTAAGTTATTTAATACCAAATCCTGTCTATACATACTAAATATTTATTGTTGGTAAACAAATACTTTGTTATTGTCTTTAATTGGAATCATTTTGAGATGAGGCTTCTTAATCTGAGAATTAATTTTTATTTATTGCGGACTTTTTGTCCTCATCTTTGTAATTTTTTTTTGTGTTGTTTCTTCCTTCACTACGTTTTCGCCAAATTTCACCTCTGTTGGTGCGATAGACAACAACTAAGGAAGGCAGTAATTACTGGGGATACAGTTACAAGACTCATCATTCCTATCTGAGGTCACGGTAAATCACCTGAAGAAGGCCAGAGGTGAAATTTGGCCGAAACGTTGTGAAGGAAGAAACAACACAAAAAAAATTACAAAGATGAGGACAAATAGTCCGCAATAAATAAAAATTAATTCTCAAATACTTTGTTGGTAACATTTTGAAATGAGACTGAGTTCATTTGTTCGCACACAGTTTAATTGTTTTAAGTATTGCTATCTAACACTAATAGTTTTAATTGCTCACAGTTAAATGGTTTCAAGTACAACAAATGATTAAACAGTTCTATTTAACACAAAAATGGTACCCTAACACGTACTACCACTCCAGCTCAGAGTAGACATGTGAGTAATGGCAAAGAAGAGGTACTCCACATTCCCTAAAAATGACTGGAGCCTTACCATCAGATGCAGTTTAGTGTCATATACTGGACATTTTTTTGTGGGGGGTTACCCCTCTTAAGAGATGCAGTTGACAATCCAACTGCTCCAGCCAAAACTGTGTTGACATATAACATTTGTGCCAACAAATGATTTTGATTAGATAGGTTTAGTCTCTTTAAAACATAATTATGCATAAATTATTTGTATTAGATAGGAATACTCGATCTCAGTTGATTCTGTGCTAACAAATGATTAGAGAAAAAGAAAATAAAAGGTACAATTCCAAAAAAGGAAATGGAACATTGAAAATTTCATGATCTGACATTTTATGATCTGACCTTTTATGATCTGACATTTACAACTGAATCAAATGAAATAACCCAGAAGGAGCTGATATGTCATTAAACTAATAAACCAAATGCCCAGCAGGACACATAGCATAACGGTTATAGGCATTGGTTCCCTAAGCTTCTAAGGAGACAATCATCTAGTGGTTGCAGGTTCAATCTTGACTACAGGCGAGTAACAATTCAGGAATTGTTAACACTTGTACTCAGTTATGGCTAAAGGAATCAGAAAAGGCGACCCCTGTGGATTCAATAAAGGACATAGTTCAAAGTTCCATGAAGGTTCCTGAATTCGACAAACACCTGAAGAACGCTAGAGAACATATCGACCAAAATGTTGTGGAAATAACAGTAAAGATGAAGACAATAGTATGAAAACCCTTAATGATAAAAATCTTCAAGCTTCATCTAAAAAAGTCAGACAACTAAATAAACCAAATCAAATCAAAGTAAAACTTATTAAAAACTACATTATATAAAATTATATAAATTATATAAATAAATATTATATATCATATAAAACTACATTAAAAGCTTAAAAAATATCTAGGGCACTTGTACAGTATTTAAAAAAGTTTGATTTTTATTGATTTACATTTGCATATATACGATGTCTTATATAATTTTCTAGTAAGCTATTAATACTTATAAGCCATTGGTAGTTAGTCTTATCCCTAATTTTACTCAATCCGACTAGATTTAAGAGCTTAGAGAATATCTAGTAAGAGTTATAAGATTAGTTGATTTCAATGGTACAACAACGTGTCTAGGGCTATTTTATACCTAGAGGTTAGTAAATCTTGTCCATATTTACTATATTTGTATAGATGTTTCTTTGGAGTTTTTTTTTTGTGCACAGTCCTATTAAATACAAATAATTTTTAAACTGATACTACCTGGTCTGCATAAACATGGGAGTTATGGTAATTTCCATAATGTACAAAATGATTCCTCGTTGGCTCTTTTATAAAGTTCCATATTCAAGAGATGACTTCGGCCAACATTTTATAATCTCTTCATTTTCGTACAATGCCGAATTCTAAGTATGGAATGTTAACACAATACTTACAATGCTGCATCGCACAATGCTATGCTACCTACTTTGTCCGACCTCTGTCTGACTGATTTATGTATTTACAATTTCTAGTCATAAGACTGCAGTTGCACAATCCATATCAACAATTGTCTTTGTTGTCTGGAGATCCATGTTCGACCACATAAGTCGGTATTGTCACATTGTTCTAAATAATAGTAATGAAGGGTACTCATTAGATTTCTAAAATTGGAGCCTCACCCTCAGATGCAGCTTAGTGTGGTACCTTTTTTGCAGGAGATGCAGTCAATGTATTCTATTCACCACTGACAAGGTTGATATTTGAACTCAATTGTTGAGGCTAAATTGTATTTTTATAAAGCATCGTCTTTTGAGCAGTCTTGTACAGAACCGTTATGATGGCTAAGGCAGTCTGAATACAAATAACTGACACATCCATCGCCAGTGTCAGATCACCAGATGCAAGATAACTGACCACAAATAAAAGCTTATGTAAAAAGTTCTAAGATTATTTCTATAATTGGGCCTAATGGTTAGAGTGTTTGCCAATGGTCCGGGGGACCAAGGTTCAATCCCAGGTCAAGTCATACCAAAGACTCAAAAAATGGTACTTGATGCCACCTTGCTTAGTACTCAGTACTATAAGGCAAGGATCAAGGATAAAGTGGAGCAATCCAGGGAAAGGAGTAGAGCCCTATGCTACTTCTCATTGTAGTAGCTATTGAACTACGGTTGCTAACTTTGCCTTACTTTGTTCTCTTGGAACCTCTGTCCGAATTTGGTTCAGTTCTACATTTATTCGGTTGACTCTCTTATTCCATCGATTAAAGCCCAGCTGGCTGGGGCTGTAGAGTAAGCCCCCCCCCCCAATGAGTGTCCTGGATATGACATCAAACAATATGATGTTCAGGCTCTAGTAAGGCTGGAGCTTTAGGGAATGCAGAGAACCTCTTCATTGCTATCACTCCAAGGTCAACTGGCCTGATAGGGTCTTATCTGTGGGTCAAATAGAACTGTTTGACATTCAAACTGAGTGAAAACAAATGACATACTAAATTGAATTACTTGAAATAGAACTGTTTGATCATTTAATTGTGTGTAAACAAATGACTGATGTTTAACTCAATTGTTTGTGATACATAGCAATACTTGAAACTATTTAACTTTGTTAACTAATGCTAAATTAAATTGTTTGAAATAGAGCTGTTTGATCATTTAACTTTTTGTATCTACAAAATGTGTTTAAAAATTATATATATTTAATATATATATAAAAGCAGGATTTGGCATTAAGTAACCAATAATGGTTGATATGCCCTAAAACCAAATCAAGCCAAACCGAATACTGACAAAACTAGAGTGAAATATCAAATCGAAGAAGAGAAAGTTCCTGAGGCACCAAAGAGTGTCGAAAGAGTCATTTAGTCTCCTGGAATGGACAGTCTCTTTTTCTTCCTGGTGTCAAATTGCTGGGCATCGACAAAGTTGACAGAGATACAGATGACTTAAGTTCAGATGAGGAAAAGGAGGAAAAAGTTGACGTGTGGTGACAGACAAGAAAATAACCATCTGTCCACAAGATGTAAGTTTAGGTTACTAAGTTAGTCTAGTAAACTCTTAAGTATTAGCATAAGTTTGATTTTCATTGGTGCTCAACTCTTGTGGTCTTGTACCAGTCTAATCTTATTGTTATATCGCTGAAATACAAATACAAGTGAACTTCAATGAACGAACACACTTCTTTATAAAAATATATATCTCTCACCCTTTATTCTCGAAAGGGTTGATGTTTCTGTGGTGTGTGAGAGGTGGGTGGGGAGACATATACTAAGAGAGAGGAATTCTTCTCCCCATATCATCTTCCAGGAACCAGGGGGTGCCAACGCTTGCAACCTCTTCAGAGACGCTTCTGATTGGCTGTGTGTCCCTGGCTCCACTGTGATTCTCTCCAAATCTGACTGAGTGGTTCTCATCATGTGGTCTCCTTCCGGTTACACACCTGTTGTACCAGAGTGCCCTAATCGTGCTGCCCTGTTTACTAATCACAACGTGACAGCTTGTCAAAGCACACGGGGTCACTAGGAATGAACTGAAAATCCATGGCATATGTTATATAACATTATAACTACACATGATCATTCCGGTTGATTGTTTTCTCACATTGTCAAAAACATTTCTATTTCAAGCTATTCGGTTTAGTCAAACAGTTCTAATTCAAACAATTCATTTTACTATAAGTATCGATTTTGTTTACACACAATTTAATGTCAAAACAGTTCAATATTAAACAATTCAGTTTAGCATGAGTATAATTCTGATTGATTGTTTTCTCACATTTTAGACTTTGATGAAGAAATCATTCCTTCCTGATTTTGTCAACTTTTTTAATCACTTTTTTAAAAGTCATTGTTTCTGATTGTGTTGTATTGCTATGATGACATCAATACCAATAACAATGATACAGGTGGACTCTGTCATTTATGATACAAACGGGTTTATCATATTTATCAAACCCTCCGCTCGGGCAGGATATGACACAAGGTCAATTTTTAAGCGGAGTTTAACAGGTTTGCATTCAGAGTTTTCCTTCTCCTAGACTAGTTGCCTCACCAAGGCTGAAGAACCCAGTCTGCCCTACTATTTACTCATAGCTGGAGGGAGAATATTTGGATTCATACCTTTCCCAAGGGTATTTGTGCTATGTGAAATGCAATCAGTCTTGTCCAGGATTCCAACTCGTGTCACCGTGTCCATTTCCTACGACGATAACCATTACACCACGGGCACCACCAAACGGGTTTATTTCTTTCTGCCTTCAGCCCTTCGTGACACGGAGAGAGAGACACAATTCATAAGAGCCTATGCCAATCATACTATGCTGACACCCCCTCACATGTGCGGTACCACATCTTCTAGTGTCTAAGATATCACCTCATCTCGGCCTTTCTGTTTTTTCAAAATCCATAAATTCTCAGGCCATCTCTTCTTGGCATGATGACATCCACCCACTCAATTCACTCCAACTGTGCATCTAGCTCCGTTTCCTGTTTGGGAGTTTATTATGACAAAAGATGATAGTCATATCCTTTCTATGCAGGTGTGTGAGTGCCCCATCAGACTACAACACCAGAACCAGAGATATCAAATAGTTCAAAGCCTTACCAAACTAAATGATAAAATATAATTAATTAAAAATGATTAATATAATTAATCATTACTTTAATTATATAATAATTAGGATGGTTATATAGTGACATAAGAATCGGCTTGCAAATCTATTAACTGTACTAGCAAAAATATACAACTCATCCCTGCACTGGGCACAAGTAAAGTTGGCGACCATAGTCAAGGGTGACCAAAAGGCTTCCTTTTCAATAGCTACAATACCGTGGTGCAACTCCTTTCCCTTGATTTCTTCACTTTACCCTTGATATGTACCTTATATTGCTGAGTGTTAAGCAAGGAGGTGTCAAGTACCATTTTTAAAGTCTTTGGTATGACACAACCTGGGATTGAACCCAGATCTTCCGGACCATTGGTTAACATTCTACCTACTAGGCCAACGAGCCGGTACTGATAATATTAGCACAAATATGTCCTCTAAAGGCACAAATATTTAATTTTTAATGTAATAAAATATCTGATTAAACTAGAAAGACTAACAAAACTTAATGAAGATCCATACAACAAAAAATTTAACACTTATTTCAATTTTATTTTAATTGATTTCTACATAAAATTATACACAGAATTACTTTTATAACATTTGAGAATAAAACAATAATCTTTGAAATCAATAGCATCAAGTAATTATTTATTAAACTTGGTTTTGTTAAAAACAGCAGGCAAATTAGCCACACCATATACTATATAAACCTTTATTTCTTTGTGATATATAACAGACATTGCAGGATTTTAAATATGTTAATAACATGAGATGTTTTGTTGGTTGGTTGGTTTTTATCAAATATCAACCATTGTAGGTTATTTAATGCCAAATCCATTTTTATACAAATTAACAGTTGTATTTCAAACAATTCAGTTAAGCATGAGTACACAGTTTAATTGTCAAAAACATTTCTATTTTAAGCTATTCAGTTTAGTCCAACAATTCTAATTCAAATAATTCATTTTATTATAAGCATAGATTTTGTTTACACACCGTTTAAACTGCGTACTTATCGTAGACTGAATTGTTTGAAATTGAACTGTTTTCGTATGCTAAGCTGAATTGATAGAAATAGAACTGTTTTTATCTTTGAAACTGTACTTAAGCTAAACTGAATTGTTTGAAATAGAACTGTTTGACAAAACTGAAAAGCTTGAAATAGAAATGTGTTTGACAAACTGTATTTATGCTAAACTGAATTGTTTGAAATGGAACAGTTTATTTGTATAAAAATGGATTTGGCATTAAATAACCAACAAAGGTTGATATACCATAAAACCCAACCAACCAAGTAAACAAGTTTTGCTTATCGAAAGACAGATATGTAATCTTCATTATAACAAGATGGACATCAAAATTCTTTATTTATTTTTCTTTTTATTTAAAAAGAAATGTCATTTGCGTTTGTCTTACTAATTATTACTCGGATAAATAAATTGTTGCATTAAAAACTCTCTCACAATTCTTTATTACCACTGAGAAATATTAGTGATAAGAAGAAAACTTGTCTATAAGTATATGACCCTAGTTTCTTGTTTTCCTCCTCAGATCAGGAAACTGGATTTCATCATTATAAATAATGACAAGGTCAGAAAATAGATGCAGCGATTTTGAGAAAAGAGTAAAATACAAAAAATACTGAAAAAGTGAAAAAAAAAAAAAAAATTTTGAAATTGCATGAACCTCTGATATAAGTATTCATTCTTAATAGAAGAAATCAAGATTTCATTGCAAAGAGAAAATAAAACGGCTAGTGTGATTGGTTGATTTTAGTGGCATGTCAACCTGTCTTGGGTTATCGTATAACTTGAGGTTAGAGAATCACATTCCTTGTATATTTACTCTTGCATTTTTTGTGTACTTATTTCTTAGGAGTTTTTTTTTTGCTCATAGTCCAATCAAATACAATTTTTTTTAAATAGATTTATTTGAATCATAGATAGGAGCCTAATAAGCACTAGCACTCTGAATCTAAATGGAACTGGGAGTAATGACAATAAAGGGGCACTCTATACTCCCAAGATCTCCAAAACTGAAGGCTCACTATTAGGTACAGTTTAGTGTCTTACCTAAGAAATTTCTTTAGGACCTAGAACTGGATTAAACCAAATCACTTAAGTTAAGCAGAGATGAGCCTGTTCGAATTGTGAGTGACAACAAGTACTGTAAGCAACCTAACGCCTGTGTATCAGACTAAAGTAAGCTTAGTAATAAATATGAAATATGGTCCTTACTCTATGATCGACCAGCTCCCAACTCCTCACTGCAGTTTGTTCATCACTTCACTTCAATTCAATTCACATCTCTAGTTGGCCATTTTATTACCTTGGTTGTTCTGATGTCTCTTTTGTGTTGCCATTTTTGTTCCTATTTATCGATGAGAAATGACAATGCAACTTCATGCGTACATTTTTCCTTTTCTTTACTGTTGACTTTTAATCATTAAACATTGTGCCCTAAATGGCTAGATGAAACATTTAATTCCTAAGGTCAATTGTTTCTAACTTCTTTCTAACTCAAAAAAAATTCTAGTTACTTTCTAGGGAATAAACAATAAATAAAAAATCAAAAAATCAAATTGAATTAAAATAATTATTAAGAAATGCAGAAACTCCCATAGGCCTCTGACAGGAATAAGGGCGACACATGCGCAAAACAAAAGGACCGTCCCAACAAAAGGAGGAAGCTCATTCTCTTTCAGCAGTGACCAGCGGAGTGACAACATCTAAATCTTCCTTGCTGCTACTAGAAGGCCATGTGGCTGCTCAAAAGCGCCACATTGGCTAACCTTTCACCAGTAGCAGTTCTCTCGGTTCACAGTACGCCAAAATATAAAAAGTATCAAAATGGACCAATCGAACTATGAACAAAAACATTGGACTTAGATGAACGCCCAAAATGACTAACACATTGCAAAAGCTTTATATACCGAACACGTTGTTAAAAGCTGTAAATACCAAATAAAGACACATATATACCCAAGAAACAACTAATGCATTTTTGACACCTTGACTGGGGGATTCAGCCATTTCAATTTTATTCAGGGAGAATTTCCTCACACATTGAATGGTTGTTGAACCCAGAAATAAAGGAAAAATATTAAAAAATGTCTTTTTCTCTAATCTGTTACTATCTTCTTTCATATAATTCTTTTATGGACTTCTTATCCAAAATGTTATACCAACAAAATAAAAGAATCCAGAATGGAGTCAGATAGTAAATGGCAACACAGCTTTGCCCCACTCGAACCTCATAACCTGACTAAAACCGTCCAATCAGAGCAGTGGTCTCAGATTGACTCCATATTTAATAGCTGTCAACACAGTGTTTTTCCAAGTTTAACAATTTTGGACTTAATTTGAATGCTACATTAAATGACAAAAATAGATCTTACCAATCTATGGGGTATTTCACAGTTTTTAAAACAAAATGATTGAACACAAATCAAGAACCACTTATGATAGAATAAAGAAAATTACAATTATTGAAAAGGAAAAAGATAATAGTTTAGAATCTGCAACAATTTAGTCTCAAACATCAGTTAAAATGTCCAGAGAAACCCTAGAGTACATGCTCCAGATATTTACTGTTCAGGTGAATGCACTGTTGAACGTGGCATGCAAAGTTATTGATGATGTGTGCACATTCCTTCTGCTTGATCAGATGGAGAGGAAACCATTGACCTACAATCTTCACAATTGCCATAACTTTTAAAGTTCTCAATCAACTTAATAATCTGACTCCTGATAGGAAATGTGTTGATGTTATATAGTCACACATGTAGATTCACATCTACATATGTGCACATATATATGTAGAATAACTCACAACGACAAAGACAGACGCATGAAGAAAGGAAGCAGGAAGGAAGACACAGGAAGACTTCTTTATAAAATATTTTACCTCTCACTTTATTTGTAAGGTTTCGAAAAGGGTTACTCAAAGTTTGCATGTGAGAGGTAGCTGGGGACCGAACATTACTGAAATATTTTGACCCCGAAGTTATGGCCGTCAGCGTTGTGTCTTTCTCGTTCTCCATGGTTGCTCAACCGGACCCTGGAGTAAACTCTTCTGTGTGCTGGCTTTCCTTACTACATCGCATCTACTTCCGTCTTCCACTGTACTGCTTGCCCTCCTTCTCGCCTATCTCCACTGGCTCATTGAACTCAACTGCCCGGAACTCAACTCGTCGGCCTTATATTACCTTCAAACTCCCACACGCTGATATGGACACGCCTCCACGACTACTTCCGATATCTGGAGACTGGGATGTGTCACTTCCGCTTTCTTTGGAATGGCCTGTGTGATCGTCATCGAGCGGAAATAACTGTCATCCAGTTCAGAGGTCACTCTCTTCCGGTGCGTCAGTCTATGAGAGTATAATGGGATCTTTTTTACCTTGTCCCATTTCATCAGCCAATTTCCGCCCACGCGATTTCCTCTCATAACTGCCACCAGAATGTGTCACCTCCTTCTGGTGCATTACCTTGAATGGCATTTTTGGCCGGGTCAACGGGTCAAAACATAACATTGAAATTCAACTTCTTTCCGTAACTTCCTTAAAATATCTTAAAAGATTTAGTTTCATAATATGTCTTTACATAAAACATCTGCTCCATCATCAAAAGCATGATTTTGCAATATTTGGTTAAATATATCAATATAGAAACTATTTCCCAGGAATAACCTGAAAAGAGAAAGTGAATAAAGTCAACAGGGAAGATCTCAGAGACTCCATCTTTTTTTTTAATAATTATAAAACACAGTTCATTGGCAAAGTGGGTAGAGTGTTTGCCAAAAGTCCGGGAAACCTGGGTTCACTCCCAGGTCGCGTCATACCAAAGATTTTAAAAATGGTATTTGATACTTCCTTGCTTAACACTTGGCAATGTAAAGTACGTATCAAAGGTAAAGTTGAGCAATCCAGGGAAAAGAGTAGCGCCCTCCCCTACATCTCAGTGTAGTACCAATTGAAATGAGAGCCTTCTGGTCACTCTTTACTACAGTCGACTACATTATCAGTTAGCATTAATTAGAACTCGATTAATTATCAAGAATTTTCCTGTAAACAATTGCAAAAAATAGAATTAACAGATGGGCCCATAGACAGGACCATATCAGGTGCTACCACTCCCAGCCAGAGTGGACCTGGGAGCGATGGCAATGAAGGGGTACTTCACATTCATCAAAGTTACAGCAATACAAGAACCTCACCATCAGCTTGTTTGCTGTCATATCTAGGACACCCATTGCTGAGATGCAGTTGGTGTATTCTCCTGCCCCAACGACCAGGGCAAAATTGATCTTCTGATACATGTGGTCCGTGTAAAGGGGTTGGTAAATGCATACATGCTTTATCCTGTTTTTTTCATTTTCCTTCTTGTTTAATTTTCACATTAAGAAAGGTTGTTATTATGTAAGAATCTTCTACAGATATTCTTCTATTCAGTTGATGCCAAGTCCTTATAAAATGCTAACAATAGCGTAAAATTTCCTACACTTGTAACAGAAAGCAAGCAAAGTACAGTATTAAAGATGCTTAGATGTGATGGTCTGCAAATGAGTCTAGAAAGCCATTAATAGAGAACTTGATTCTCATTGGATGCCTCATATTTCTAGACTTGTGCTGAGCAAAAATACAGTTAAAAAATAACATTATAAATATCTTTATTTTTACATGATTCTGACCATTTGGACTGACAAAGAAACCACAGAAGCCTATACTACTTGTAATTTAGGGATACCCTCGATATGTATTTTTTTTCATTATATATATATATATATATTATATATATATATACATACATGAAAATAATTTCTACGAGGCCAAGAGCGAGTCTACTTAGGTTTCACCAAATGGCTCTTATATTGCCAGAGTAATTCTGAAGAGACGTTTTGTGAAACCTAGGTAGACTCGCGCTTAGCCATGTAGGAATTATTTTCATAATATTAGCTCTATCTCATGTATTAAGCTCTTTATTACACTTTAGCTTAGGTAATTCTGTCAGTGTTTTTTCTTTTGACTAGACATACATGCTGCTTGATTATTTTCGAGTAGCACATGTGTTTTTCGTCTTTCTTTTTTTTACTGAATTTTTTTTCCCAAATATCAGTTTGCAGAATTTGCAAATTGTACAATCTGTTTTTTTTATGACAGAATTATACATTAGATATAAAGATTTATATATATATATATATATCAGATAAAAAAATATTGAAAACATTGATTCCCAGAAACATACTCCCCACTGATTCTAATAAAACGATAAAACTTATTATATATTATAATAAGTTTAAAACCTCCAACCTAGTCATTAGAAATAATTCCTCTCCCTCGATTGGAGTTTTGAAAAAAAACCAACATTATTTATGAATTTAAATGTCCTTTAGGAGATTGTATCTCTGATAATAATAATAATATATATGTTGGTTTAACCTCAACTACCCTGTCGATGAGATTTACAATGCACCTTTCTGATACAAGTTCAATAGCCCAGCATTTAAAAAAAACATTCATGCCCAACAACACAATTATGGAAAATTCTCACCGAAAACACAACAATATTAGAACATCAAAATAATAAACAAAAACTACAGATTCTCGAAGCACTACATATTAGAAACATGCAACCGACACTTAACAGAATTAATTTTCAAACCAGTGCTAATGTACTTAAATGTCTTTAGCTACTGACACTATTTATAGAAACCCATTTAAAAGCAAACGCTATAATCCTCAACAATAAAGACGCTCTTACATAGTAGTAATATGCAAAAACAAAAGTTCCATCACTTTTTTAATAGATCCTCCCCTGATGGTGGCCCAAAGGTTGGCAGAAAGTACTAGGGATACATGGACAATACATTAATCAATTCCTGCAATATGGGAATACGAACGGATCCAGAAGAAAATATGTAGACAGAAAATGTCTATTATGTTTAATGAAATTTGTATATATATATATATATATATATATATGTATATGTATATATGATTAAGATTAGATGCTAAAGGTATTTTCATTCCTTAAATATTTTACACTGCTCATTGCATTAAAGTTCAGAGCAATATTATCAGGATTCGAAGAATAACTGTCAATTCGTGTGTAAACTGATTTATTTAATTTTTGGCAGTGTTAAATGCCGAATAAATGATTCACAAAGGTTATATAAAAATGATACTGCTTTTCAGTACACACGACATTTGTGTACAAACACACACTCATACATACACACACATGCACATATGTATGAGTTATTCAATAAATAAGGTGAATTTTGCTGAAGGCAATAGCAATAGAAAACACTGTTTACAGTTGCACCTTTTTCAAAGAAATCAATAGTGATAGATCCTTTCAAGTTCCAGAAGAATGTCAGCATGACCTACTTTATTGACTGCTGCTCCTGGAACTTTTCCTTTACCTGACACTCAGTATGTTTTTAGTCAGGCTTGAAGAGGAAAACCCATTTGAAAACATTTTTTGTACTAAAATATACTTTCCCATACACATTACACATTCTTCAAGGAATCTTACACGAAAAAGTATGCATGCACTTATCAACCTCTCTAGATGGACCAGAAGTAACACAAAGTCATTTTTTAAGTAGAGTTTAACTGGTTTGAATTCAGAGTTTTCCTTCTCCAAGTTTGGTTCCCTAACCAATGTTAAAGAAGCCAATCTGACTTACAATTTACCCATATTTCGAGGTAGAGCAATATTACAATATATTTCCAGTATAAGATATAATAAAAAAGGATAAGATATTAAATGATGCTACGATCTTCAGGTGAGCTAGTATTAAACACATTTGACTTTTTCACATATATCTTCTAATGTGATACCTCATCCATAAGATATACATCTTTATATATATATATATATAATGGCCCAGTCAGCTGGGGCTGTAGAATACACTGACTGCTTTCTTTCAGAGGGGTAAGACATCCCCTCAATGAGTGTCCTGTGTATGACACTAAGCGACTTGATGGTGAGGTTCCAGTAATGCAGGAGCTTTGGGGAATGCAGAGTACTCCTTCATGGTTATCGTTCCCTGGTTCCCTCAGGCTGAGTGGTAGCACCTGATAAGGTTTTATCTATGAATCAAACAGAACAAAATTGTATACTTATGCTGAACTGAACCGCTTGTAATAGAACTGTTTCGATATTTGAACTGCATACTTATGCTAAACTGAATTGTTTGAAATAGAACTGGTTTGACATTTAACTGTGTGTAAACAGAAGCTATACTTATACTAAACTAAATTGTTTGAATTAGAATTGGTTGACTAAACTGAAGAGCTTGAAATAGAAATGTTTTCACCATTGAACTGTATACTCATGCTAAACTGAATTGTTTGAAATTGAACTGTTTATTTGTATTTAAATGCATTTGTCATTAAATAACCTACAAAGGTTGATATGCCATAAAACCCAAACAAACAAACAAGCAAAAAAAACAAATGAGAAAAATAAGATATATATATATACATTATTTGGAACTTGAAACTTATTGTGAAATATACATGGGTCATTTATTAAAAAAGGCAATTTTTTTGAAAAAAGAAAAATTTTTTTTCTATGAATATCAATTCTGTATTGTTTGGAATTGGTTTATAAAAGGATTATTTTCATGCAGCAAAAAATTTTCTTTTGAGGCTATTCAAAATGGCCACATATCAAACAGAGTGCTTGAACAGAGATATGTCATCAAATTTTTGGTGGCTGAGAAGTGCAAACCATGTAAGATTTCCAGAAGAATGTGTAATGAGTATGGGACTAAAAACATACTGACTGTCAGGTAAAGGAAAAGTTCCAGGAGCAGCAGTCAGTAAAGAAGGTCATGCTGACATTCTTCTGGAACATGGAAGGATCTATCACTATTGATTTCCTTGAAAAATATGTGATTGTAAACAGTGTTTTCTATTGCTATTTCCTTCAGTAAAATCCACCTTATTTATTGAATAACTCATACATGTGTGCATGTGTGTGTATGTTGTGTGTGTGTGTGTGTGTGTGTGTGTGCATGTGCATACACAAATGTCGTGCTTACTGAAAAGTAATATCATTTTTATATAACCTTTGAGAATCATTTATCGTGTATTTAACACTGCCAAAAATTAAATAAATCTGTTTACACATGAATTGACAATTATTCTTCGAATTCTGATATTTTCTTTTCCCTGTACAAGATAAGTGCCAAATTGCGGAGTCATATTTGTCATTGTATGCAAAATGAAATTTATCTGTGTAACGATGCAACAACAGCCATCAAAGTAATTTGAAGTGTTTATCCAAATATATCAGATGTCTGTAAATGCCAAATTTGGTTTACAAAATTCCCTTCAGACAGTTTTGACCTCTTCAATGTCTATTGTTTTGATAAGGCCAGTGAGGCTGGATGATGACCTGCTACAACTAAGCTGTTGACGCAGATCATTGAAGAATAAACAGGAAAAAATATTGCATTCAACAAATTCAACTTTATTCAATAAATTAGGAAGGTCAAAAAAGTAAGAATTGGAGTCCTACAGGAATTTTTAACAAGAAACAGAGCTTCTTATTCAGCAAACTGCAACATTTTGTCGGACAAATAAAAAAGAACCACTTCTTTATTGAATTGTTACAGAGTCCAGTCAATTATACTATATATACATACCAAAGGGAAAAGTTATATAGCGGTTTCAGGGTATATAATATATATCTCTAACTCTTGGCTGTTCTAAGCTATATGAACCTTAATCTATGAATAGCCAGCATATATCTCTTTACTTTGTTTAAATTTGTTTTTTATTTTGCCTTGTTGGTCACATTGTGTTGCTATTTTAGTTTTGGTGAGATATAATATCTTTGGTTTTTATTTCCTGTTGTTCTTATTTCTTCACTGCTGAGATGATGAATAACAATGTAACTTCATTTTCATGTGTGCATGTTATTTTTATTATATTTATTTCTTGGCAAATTTTCAAATTCCCATCATCCTCCAACTAAATGGGGAGTCAGTGATCAGAGTATAGATGGAACATTTCAACTGGTCACAGTGAAGATTTTTCTCTAAATGACTGACTTATTTCTTGAATCATTTTGGTCACCTGATTGAAACCATCCAACGAAAGCTATGGTCTCAGATTCACCTGGGGTTCAATAGCTGTCACTCTTACTGCTATTTTTTCCATGTGTTTAATGTATACATTTATTTTACATATACTGGCATATTTGAGACCATAACTTTAATATGAGAAATATATTGCTACACACACTCTCTCTCTCTCTCTCTATCTATCTATTTCCATCTTTATTTCTTTCTTTCTCTCTCTCTCTCTCTCTTTATATATATATATATATATATATAAATAAAAGAGGCAAAATTTATCTCATCAATGTTGCATAGAAACTACATAAATATATATTACCTATCATTTATTAGGGAAAACCTAATTTTCTTCTCAAACAAGAGACTCATACCATTACTTTTCTGTCAGGATATTACATCATACCACCTTTCCTAAAAAAATCTCTCTTTTGTAATGGTAATATTTCATTTTTTGTTGACAAATATATCTATAAATATGATGTTATTCTGAAAGCAAAACCTGCTAATAAATTGTATGTAAACAGAAAGTAAATGAACCAATAGCTTTCCCAACGTCAATCACCCGTTCCTAAACCAAAATCAGCTTTACATCCTAACAAAATCTGGCTCAAATATTACAGGTACAGTCTCTAAGCTATAGGTGAAATAGTAGGGAAGACTGTGCTCCCCTAACATTGGTCTAGAAGAAGAAACACTTTATAGAAAAAAGTCTTTAAGGTAGTCTAATATGCTAAACCTCTGACAGTAACACTGATATGAAGTTAAGTGTTTGCCAATGGTCCGGGAGACCAGAGTTCAATCCCAGGTTGAGTCAGACCAAAGACTCAAAAAATGATACTTGATGCCGCCTTGCTTAACACTCATCATTATAAGGTAAGGATCAAGGGTAAAGTGGAAAAATCCAGGGAAGGGAGTAGCACCCTCTACTACACTTTGGTTTGGTAGCTATTGAAAAGAGATCTTTTGGGTCACCCTCCTCTGAGGTTACTTTTACTTATTAAATACTTTCACTTAATTTCAAATAATTCAGTTTAACAAAAATACAATCTTGTTTACACACAGTCATTGGTTTAAATACAGTTTTTCTTTTTTCTCACACTTAAATGTTTAAAAAAAAAATTCTATTTCAAATGATTCAGTTTAGCATGTCTAAAAAGTTAAATGGTTCCAAGTATTGCTATGTATCACAAACAATTCAATTAAACATCAGTCATTTGTTTACAGACAGGTAAATGTGAAAACAGTTGTTTCAAGCAATTCAGTTTAGCATGATTATACAGTTTAGTTCTATTTGACCCATAGACTGAATCCTATTAGGTGCTACCACTCCCAGCCAGAGTGAACCTGAAAGTGATGGCAATAAATGGTTATTCTGCATTTCTCAAAGCTCCAGCATTATTGAAGCCTCCTCATCAGATTGTTTACCATAATATCCAGGACATTCATTGGGGGAATCTTACTCCTCTGCAGAGATGCAATCAGTGTATTCTACAGCCTCAGCTGACTGGGCCATATGATTGTTTAAAGGCTTTTTAAACAATTGCTTTTGCTTTAAATTGTGACATTGAGAGTTTCCAAATATTATAAAATTCAGTCGTAAGAAAGTTATAAATTTTAGAAGTATGATACCAAGTTATTTCTTTTTTTCTTTCTTTTTTTTCTATTGACTATTTTTTTTATTTATGACCTAATTTTACATTTATAAATTACATATTGTATTTGGTCGATTGAAGTTGTCACCTTGTTTTGATGCTCTTTAGATTAAATAAAAAATTCTCTTGTGTTTTTTATTTTTTCACTTTCAGAAAATACCCGCGGGTAAAGGATGAGTCCCTTTAGCTCCTCAATTATGGGTTAAATAGTACCAATACTCTACTTCTACAATGATGGTGTTGTTGGGTCGCGGGGAGGTTGCTGATTAGTATGTTCATCTTGGAAGGTCAAGAAAGAAATTTTCAAGAGAAACAAAGCGTCAGTAAAAGAAGCAAACAGTAAAAATAACAAAGAAGTTTAAGTTGTAACAAAACTCTCTTATATATATATATATATATATATATATATATATATATATATATATATATATATATATTGTCATCCACAGATAGACTGTTTCGTAATATCACAACTCTTCAGAAGGACGCTTGAAGCTGGGATCGAAACCCATCCAACATTACATTAGACTTTGTATCAGACCGCTCGGCTAACAAGCGTCAGTTAGGGAATAAGGTATTAAGTAGTAGCGTTCGTTTGTTTACGTTTTATACCTTACCAGATACCAGAGTGCTCAATTCATTCGAAGAGCTATGCATTATGCGAGCATCAGTTGTAAATTCCTTTGCTATAGGGCTCAACCTCCATGGGGGAGCGTGTGGTATGGTTATAAATATTTGAATATAAAGTCATGATAATATTTTGAAAACTTACATGTCTATCAGTCCTAAGGTTCTTTGATGATAAGCCTCTTAGATTGATTTGTTTTTGTATGCCCTGAATGCTGTTGTCTCTGCGATTGACCACTTCCCTTGTCAGCAGGATCTTTTTCAAAAACCACCCTTCCCAATACTCTTTAACTCTTTTTCATTTTCCTTCTCTAATTCTCTCTTGTTACTTCCTGTCCCTGAAAACGTTTGTTACTCTGAAGGTTTATGAATTGGGAGTTGGTGTTGGTCTTTGTGGTTTTGTCTATTTTTTAGAAAATGATTCTTTTTCTTTGCTTCCCAAATCCGTGGTTGGTAAAAATATACTACTTATGAGCCATTACAATGGCTTGGGCATTAAATAATCCCTGAAAGTTGATATGCTATTAAAATAAAGTAACCTAACCTCAATTTTTTTTTTACAAGTTCCCTGTATATAACATCAATTTCATTTTTAATCATTCACAAAAATTATTTCAAATGTGAGTCAGTTTTAATTGATTTTGAAACTTATTTCAAATGTGAGTCAGTTTTAATTGATTTTGAAATTCGCAGTTTACAAGGTAAGAAGAAATACAGAATTCAACTTTTATTTAGTTTTAAAGAATCTTGTTTTTTTTTTTTTTCTGCTATGAATTAAATGATTTAAAAAAATTCAATCCTCTTGTTTAGGGGTGTATGAATCATTTATAGTTGTGGTTTGAAACTATATTTGTTTTATTAAATCTTTTCTGCAATTTACATAAATTTACTTCCTGTATTACCAAGACAAAGAGGAGACGTAAACATTTTTTTAAGATTAACAATTGTTCTAAAAGATGATTATGTGTTAAAAAATATTAATTAGGGAAATGTTGCTTCTTTTCGAGAGTAAATATTTGAACTCTTACATAAATCTAACAAGATATTTTTTTATTGAAAACTAAATAGAAAGAATACAAAAGGGGTGAATGATGAAGGTGTGTTTGTATAAAAGATCATATTGTACATTATTACATGTGAAGCTCCTCAGACGTATGAGAGTTTGTAAGAGACTTAAAATTTTGATGAGTATTCCAAAGTTGTTAGAGATATGGAATGAAATATTCTTATGGGTAAACTAGTAAGCTTAGGACATTGTAGTAATTTATTAAGCATTTTGTTCTGATGTGGCAAAAGACCGAAAGAATAAGGCACCCAATGAGACTTGAACTCACTCTTGCAGGTTTGCTAGTCAAGCTTGCTTACAATTACACTACCCAAGGAGGCGAAGCTTAAGACATAGTATGCTGTGTACTGTTCAATGGCATCATGTTTAACACAACACAAGGTTAAGGAGAGAAAAGATGTTTGTCCCTGGAAGACAAATTTAAGTCGTCTACCAAGTTTAAGAGAATGAGATTTTCATACCTCATTCTGAGGCTGTATTCCCTGTTGCATAATGGCTAAAGTGCTGGACTGGAGTTTTGAAGTAGGCAAGTTCAAATTTTAGTCGAACTTTCAGACTTATACCTTTGGGGAAGGGATGAACCCCTTATTCCCCAGCTACGGTTTTAATAGTTATTCTATAAAGATGGCTTTTGGCATTAAATAACCCATAAAGGTTGATATACCATTAAAAAAGAAACCAGATGTATATATTGATTTAGCAATGTCACTTAGCCGTTGTTAGCCAAAATTCTTTGGTTTGGTTTCTTTGTTTTAATGGCATATCAACCTTTGTAGGTTATTTAATGTCAAAGCCTTTCTCCTCGAAGAACAGTAGTGGTACTATTTAACCCATAGCTGGGAGGATAAGGTGTTCATATTTTTCCCTAAGATATTTGTCCGAAAGTGGATAAAATAGCACGACTAGAGTTCGAACTTGCTTATTATGATTCCACAGTCCATCGCTTTAACCATTATGCCATGAGGACCCCCACCCCAAATTCTTTGGTAACCCTATATAAGTAACCGATTAGACAATAAATGCTTTCAAATAAGATATGTTTGTCTTTTTCTTAGAATAGAAAATATTATTTTCCTGTATTCACAATACAAGAATAAACAAATTTATATGAGTATGGACTGAAATGTTCATAGATTGAAAAATCCATATGATGAGGTCTTATCAGCAGTTGATGATTTTTTTTACCAAAAGAATCCAAGCACTGCAACACTGATGAAAGGAGTGTGTGGACCACAAAAGGAACTATGTTAAAAATAAACCTCATTTGGTTACATTCCATAAGAGTGTCTTGGTCTGCCTATAAACTTTTCTGCTGAATACACCCACCCCGGACACAAAGAAAGAATGAAAATGATCAATTCAAGTAAGGACTATTCTCCTTATTAGTATGGAAGATGACTTTTGTGAAAGACTTATGGCTCCAAAATGTCTGGAGATTGATAAAAAAATCTTTAATTTTGCTGAATTTCATTTTAAATATGTCAAAGAAGGGCTTAGAATATGGCAACACATCAATAAAAGTAACTTAGGTCCTAATTTACAAGTTTTCTTCAAATTCCTTGATAGCACACTGCCAGCACATGTCTGTCTTTGGCAGGAATATTCTCCAATGATGATGAGAGGAAGTAAAACTATTCCCCTACCTACAGTTTCTTTTCCTGAAGCCGAGAACGGATAAATAATGGAGAAAAAGAAAGTAGTGAAATGATTTCTAAGCTTAAACGAGTTACATTTCCTGATCATGTTTCTCCCTCAAGTCAACTCCTTTTTATTTTCTTAGATTTTTTTCTCTGTATTTGAAAAAAAAAAATTATTTGAACCATAGGTATTGGTTTGCAGCTAAGATAATTGAATTCACTATTTGTATGTTAAATGGCACAGGTAACAAATAACAAAAAAATGAGATAAACTGAAGAAAATTATTCCATTTTCTTTTGTTTTCTGGCAAATAATTTAATGATTATATCAACAAAATCCACATGTATCTTTTGGTAGGTATTCATGTGCAGTTAGGTAGCCCTGAAGACCACTAAAAACAGCTTTAAGCTAATAATTTATAAACAAGCATGAAATATTCTGAAAATATACACTGTAATATAGAATATCATGAATGTTCATTTTCTTAGCCATTTTTTTTGTTTGAAAATTGTCATCAGGCATTTTCTATCTACCCAGTTTTTTAAGGTTATTTTTTCTTGTCATCTTTGAATTGTTTATTTTTCTTTACTTTATATTCAGGATTTTGTCTTTTCTTAGAATATATTTTTTATTAATTTTTCTTTCTTTTTTGTTTATCTGTTTTTTAAGGTTATTTTTTCTTATCAACTTTAAATTGTTGTTTTTTGGGTTTTCTTTTAAGAATTTTTTTTTTTTTAATTTTTTCTTTTTCTTTTGAATAATCTTTCTTTTTTAATTTTTTTCCCCTAGTTTTCTGTCTCTTTTTTTCTTTCCAAAATTTTTTTTTTTAATTACAGCTTTTTATTGCAGCTTACCTCTATTAAATCATATTATTCATAACTTCTCTTTTTTTTTTGTATTTTTTCATTCTCCCCTTTTTGTTCTCTTTCTTATTCTATTTTTCTTTGCTTTTCTTTCATCTCTTCAACTTTTTCAACCTCTTTTTTACACCGATTTTCTTTCTCAAAATATATTCTTTTGTATTTTCTTATCCACCTTAGTAATTCTATTTTTATTCATATTTTAATTTAATTTTCATTTACTTTATCAATTCACTCCTTTAAAAAATTCATTCCTTACCTTATTCATAGAATTTAAAAAAAAGATTTTCTCATCTTATGAGAAATCCCCTTTTTTTTTTTTATTAATTCCTTTTCTTTCATTCGTTTCTTTTTTTTTCATTCTTTATTTCTCCTTTATTTTCTTTGAATTTTCTTCCTTTTTTTCCTCTAGTCTTTCCCTTGTCAATAAATTTGTTTTATAATTTTTCTTTCCATTTTCCCTCCAAATAAAAAAAAAACTTTCATTTTTCACCCCCTGATTTGTGTAACGTTCTAGGTCACCACTATAATGCTTCCATATATTTCGTGTTTTTAGAAAGGCAATGTTTCTATTTATCTCCTACTATAGATTTCTATTTTTTGATTTCCCCAAAATTTAATTCATGTTCACAGAAATATAATTTCCTTCTGTTATTTGATTTTTTAATTCTCTCTCTCTCTCCCTTTCACACCCACACTCAACCACACAGACATGCACACACTCATTCCTATAGACACATATGTAGATATTTGCTGATTCTTTCCACACATATATATATATATATATATATATATATATATATATATACTCAAATGTATACATTTATGCATACAACTACATAAATAGGTATATACACCAAGAAATTTACACACTGTATATACTCCTGAATAGAATCAACTCTGAAGACCTTATTTTTCTGGAATATTTATTGACCTTTTGATCTATATATAAGTAATGATTTGGTTAGGCTGTTTATGAGAAACTTAATTACCAAAATTAACGTCATGACCCAAACTCAATGCAAGACTGACTCATACACAATGTCCTGAATGTCATAAAGGAATGAAGTCAATGAACTGAATTCAGATCCTGGATGAAGCTGTTTGTAATATGCGTCATGATAATGTCTTTGAAAAGGCAGGAACGCATCTGTTCTACCCTCCAGTAATGAGTAGAATACTTGGGCAGTAGACGGGGTTCTCTAGGCTTGGTAGGGCAACTAGTCTGGTAGAAGGAAAAACTCTGAATTCTAAATCTGACAAGTGGTGTTCTGAAAATTTGTGACATGTTAGTGCACCATAATTCTGTGATTAGTTCTTTGAAAAAGTGTGACTGGTTCTACACACCCCCTCCCGACTCCCGTGTGCAGTTTGTTCACATCTTTAACTTGAACTGAGAATGCTGACAGAGTCTAACATACATATATATATATATATATGTATATATATATATGTATATATATGTGTGTGTGTGTGTGTATGTGTGTGTGTGTTTATATATATATATAATTACAAAGAATAGGGGAATCACTTATTTATTATATAAAAAGAATTATATTTCTAATATAATAGATGGGTATAATTCTCCTATTCTTTGTAATCATTTAATTCACAAAACCAAAAATTTATTCATATATACATATATATATATAAGAGGTTTATGGTTCTTACAAGCTCATTTGGTGAGTTTATGAAAGACCAAATGTTGCAATATTATTAAATAGTGCTCAATATCAATGAGCTTATATAATATCAATAGAGCTTTTACATATATATATATATATATATATATATATATATATTACATATATATATATTTTTTGCCCAGTCAACTGGGGCTGTAGAATACACCAACTGCTTCTCTGCAGAAGGGTAAGACTCCCGACCAATGAGTATCCTGGATATGAAACAAAACAATCTGATGATTAGGCTCCAGTAATGCTGGAGTGTTGGGGAATGTGGAGTACCCCTTCATTGCTATTGCTCTCAGGTCCACTCTGGCCCAGAATGGTAGTTCCTGACAGGACCCTATCTATTGGTTAAATTGAATTAAACTGCATACTTATGTTAAATGAATTGTTTGAAATGGAACTGTACTTAAGCTAAATTGAATTGTTTAATATAGAACTGTTTTGACATTTCACTGTATGTAAACAAAATCTAAACTTATACAAAACTGAATTGTTTGAATTAGAATTGGTTGACTTAATTGAATACCTTGAAATAGAAATGTTTTTGATAATTAAATTGTGTACTCATGCTAAACTAAATGGTTTGAAATAGAACTGATTATTTGTATAAAAATGGATTTGGCATTAAATAACCTACAAAGGTTAATATGCCATAAAATCCAACCAACTAACTGTTGTATGGCCATGTACTACAACCATACATATATACATATATATGCGGAATACAGACTGATGCAATGAATAACGACGAGCGAAGACTTCTTTACAAAAATATGCACCTCTCACTTTATTGTAAGGGTTCGAAAAGGGTTACTCAAGGTTTGCGAGTGAGAGGGAGCAGGAGACCGAACAGAACTGCAATATTTTGACCCCCACTCTCATGGCCATCAGCGTTGTGTTTTTCTCGTTCTCCAGGGCTGCTCAACCGGAAGCCCAGAGGCCCACTCTGCTGGGTGATGGCTTTCTTTACTGCATCTTATCAGCAACTTATCTCCAACTGTCTCACTTCCTGTCATCACAGAGTTATATAATAGTTCAACGCCCACTCAATCCTTGCAATGGGATGTTTGATCGTCATCAAGCGGAAATAACTGTCAATGCAGTTCACAGGTCACTCTCTTCCGGTGTATCAGTCTATGAGTGTACCATGGGATTTTTTTTTACCTTGTCCCATTTCATCAGCCAAATCCCACGTACGCGATTTCTTTTGATTACTGGCCATTGGGATGTGTCACTTCCTTCCGGTGCATCACCTTGGAATGGCATATTTGCCCGGGTCAAAGGTCAAAATGCAATATAACCAACCAACCAACCAACCAACCAAACAAATATATATATATTATATTACATGGTAGTGTCTGTGACCCAGTGTAATAAACTATATATATATATATATATATAGTGTATTTAGGCAGCAAACTGTTATCTACACAAGTTCTGTTAAATACCACAGACTGACTCTTTTTTATGATCTTCAAATCTTCTAACTTTTCTGAATATTTCCAGGTCGAGATGGTGGAGAAAAAAACCCACTATGAATAAAATAGCATTCACCACAAGTATAAACATATTAAATGTATTCAACCACTATCCACCCTTCCTAACAGAATTAACCAACTCCTTCTATAATTCATTATAAAAAAAAAAGTTACTCCGAATAAATGTAAAACTCACAATTTTCCACTAGAAGATCATAAAAAAGAAGCAGTCCATAGTATTTAACAGAATTTGTCTATATATACATATGTGTGTGTGTTGACTGACGTGTAGTCATTTGCTGAATTCTGATCAAAAATTTTTCCACTGGTTAATTCTGATTGAAGATTTTTTACCACTGGGTAATTGATATTCACAATTAAATTGTTTATTAATGAGGAAGAGGTTAAAAAATAATCACTTTTATTCAAAATAAATGCTTTTTTCATCATTTGAAAACAGGCACACACACACACACACACACACACACACACTTATATACATATAATAATAAATATATATTTGCACAGCAATAATCCGGGTTTTTCTTGCTGATGATTCCTGTGTAAAGACAGCATGAAACCAATGGTTGCAGGTAAGCATCCATGCGATTAAATATATATAAAAACTAATATATTTATTTATCTACCACAGATATTGAGCAATCTCCAAATTTTACCACATTTGGTCTGCCACCAATCCACCAAGTGAGATAGTGACAACTATAAACTGTTGTAATATATATATATATACATAAATATATATATGTATATATATATATATATATAATCTTCACTGTAAAGGCTAGAAGCAGATATGATTCTAGCCATCATTAAATTCTTGAGGAAGATCATGAGATCTGAAATGTGTTGTTGGCGACCATAGTCGAGGGCAACCAGAAAGCTCCCTTTTCAATAGCTACTACACCGAGGTGTACGGGAGGGTACTACTCCTTTCCCTGGATTGCTCCACTTACCCTCTATATGTACCTTATACTGCTGAGTGTTAAGCAAGGAGGTATGAAGTACCATTTTTAAAGTCTTTGGTATGGCCCGACCTGGGATTTAACCCATGTCTTCCAGACCATTGGTGAACATAAAATTCCAAATTCAGATTCATTTGTGGACCTATTCCTTTGAAAGTGTTTATTTTCATATTTTCTCTAGTTGGACCAATAACAATTGATATATATATATATATATAAATGCCCACAGAGTCAGAAAAAAATCTACTTTGGTTTCACCTAAACAACTCAGCAGAACAATTCTGTGTCAGAATTTTTTAGATGAACCATTTTGGTGAAATCTCGGTAGATTTTTTTCTGAATCTGCAGGCATACATATTTCACCCTACTTACCGTATTGAGCATGCTTACATTTAGCTTAAGGAATTCTGTTGGTGTTTTTTTTCTTTTTACTCAGTATACGTTATTGATTGATTATTTTCAAGTAGTACAAATGCTTTTAGTCTTTTCCTTTTTTTTATGGAATTTTTTTTCCCCGGATATCAGTTATTGTAATATTTTTTTTTTATCTACAAATTGCATCATCTGTTTTTTTTCACACTATAAGAATCGTAGAATAGTTTATAAAAAATGTATTGTTAATTACCAAATCAAATATATACATGTATTTGTGTTTATGTGTAAACTGTTGTTGGTCCAATAAGAGAAAAGTAAATATCATATATATATATGTATATAATGGAAATAATTCCAATATGGCCAACAGCGAGTCCATCAAGGTTTCACCAAATGGCAATCCTGAAGAGCCATTTGGTGAAACCTAGGTAGAAATGCTTTTGGCCATGTAGGAATTATTTTCATAATATTAACTCTATCTCATGTATTGAGCACTTTATTACATTCTAACTAACGTAATTCTGTCAATGTTTTTGTTTTTGAAAAGATGTTCATGATGCTTGATTATTTTCAATTTTTTTCTCAGATATCAGTTTGTAGAATTCGCAAATTGTACAATCTGGGTTTTTTTTTACACCAACAGAATTATAGATTGGATGTAAAGATTAAAAAAATAAATAAATAAATATATATATATATATATATATATATATATGTGTATTTCTTTAAGAAAAAAACAAAACCGGTCACATTAGGATTATAAATTTATTTCCATCCTGTAATATGTTTTTGATATAAATCAAAAACACAAAAAAAATTAACAGGACTTCTTCAGATCTTATGGATAAAATAATTCAGAATAGACACAGGAAAAAACTCTTCACCTCTCTTCTATCCCCTCCTACCCTTCTTTCTTGTGTCTATTCTGAATTATTTTATCCATAAGATCAGAAAAAGTCCTGTTAATTTTTTTTTTGGTGTTTTTGATTTATATCAAAAACCCAAAACAGGATGGAAATAAATTTATAATCCTAAAGTGACTGGTTTTGTTTTTTTCTTTAAGAAATTATTGCTCTGTAACATCAGTTACATTGAGCTCTACACGGAGTTGTAGGAGAGGGCGCTTACTCCTTTCCCTGGATTGTTCCACTTTACCCTTGATACATACCTTATAATGCAAGAAGGCATCAAGTCCCATTTTTTAAGTCTTCGGTGTGAAATGACCTGGGACTGAACCTTGGTCTTCCGGTCCATTGGCAAACACTCTACCCACTCGGCCAATGACCCGGTGTATATATATATATATATATATATATATATACAGACATGCATATATATCAGAAATATATGATTAATTTTTTATTAAGTGGTGCTAATTGGTTTTATTCAATTTTGCTGTGTAAATGTACACTTTTTTCAATTCTTATAGCATTTTTTTCAACTCTTATAGCAATTTTTTTATGGTGAGAAGAATTTAGCAAATGGAGCATTTTCCAAGCAATAATATTTTATTTTGGAGATCTATGTTTATTTTGTTAAATTTCTGATATTTCTGTTAACGTTAAAACCAAAAACTTTGAGGAAACATTAAAAATTCACTTATGCATGTATAATATTTTGTTATTAAAGAAGGAAATGTTACTTATGGTATATAAAGCTCTGAAATATTAATAAAATGGACAATTTTTTATTCATTAATCAAATATTGATTATTCATATTGATTTTCAGTTACTTTCTTTCTTTCCAGATCTGATTTTTCCCTAAATTTTATTCAAAAAAAATAATTCATCCCATTATACCAAAAAGGTCATGATCTAGGCTAGGCTTGCTTATTGAAGTGATTTGTTTCCCACCCCTATCATATGGCCTCTTGCCAGAATAGCCTCTAGACAAAAATAATATGTGTGAATATATGTATGTGAGTGCAGATGAATGTGCATATGCATGTGTGTCTCTACGTGTGTCTGTGCATGTATTTTTTGTGTATGCATGTATGTGTGTGTGTCGGTGTTAGAGTATATGTGTGTTTGTGTGTGTGTGTGCATACGTTGTGTGTGTATGTGTGTGTTAGAGTATATAAGTGTGTGTGTGCGTATTTGCGTTTTTGTGTGTGAGAGAGTATGCGTGTACAACATGGGAGAGGATGTGTGTGTTTGAGAGAGTATATACGTATGTGTGTGAGAGAGTAAGAATGTGAGCATGTGTGCCTGTATATGTGTGTGCGTGTGCATATGTGTGTTCATATGTATGTATGTATGTATGTATGTGTGAGTACTTTGTGTTTGTATTTGTGTGTGTGTGTGTCTGTGTGTGCATGAGTATATGAGTGTGCATCTGTATTTGTGTGTGTGTGTGTGTGTGTATGTGTGAGCACGTGTGTGTGTATGTGTGTGTGCATACGTGTGTGTGTGTGTGTGTGTGTGTGTGTGTGAGAGTGTACAAGTTACAGTGTGTATATGTGCATTTATGTGCATGTGTGAAAGAGGGTATGCATGTGCATCCATAAGAGAATTTGTGTATGTGTAAGAGAGTATATGAGTGTGTGTAAGAAAGAGTCAGAGTATGTGCATGTGCGTGTGCATGTGTGTGTGCGTGTGTGTGTGTGTGTGTGCCCTTGTGTTTATGTTTATCAAAAACTTGATCTATCTGATAATTTTAAGTTTTAAAGAATAAAAGCATTCTGAAGGTGATTAAAATATACACTGAAATACTACAATTAAACACGAATTAAGTAAACATTTATTGCCTACAGAGTTAAAAGTTATCTTCATTCATTATGCAGTATCGTTCATAAATATATACAACCCAGCTAACTTTTTTTTAAAAGATAATTTTCTTCTAAACCAAAGATACCAGAATATCATCATTTCTAACCTCTAATAGTAACTGTTTTGATTGTATAATATCTCACTGTAATAACAAAACCCTGATATTATAAGAAAATGAAATTTTTTTACCGATGTTATTGACGATTGATACTTGCATACACCAATCATGAAAACAATCCAAATTAGATGAACCAGAGATGTAAAAAACATTTCTATTTCAAGCTATTCAGTTTAATCAAACAATTCAGTTTAGCATGAATATATCGATAGTTCTATTTAACCCATAGATAGGGCCCTATCAGGTGCTACCACTCCGGGCCAGAGTGGATCTGGGAGCGATGGCAATAAAGGGGTATTTTGCATTTCCCATAGCTCCAGCATTACTGGAACCTCACCATAAGATTGTTTAGTGTCATATTCAGGACACTCGTTGAGGGGAGGGGTCTTACCCCTCAGCAGAAGTGCAGTCGGTGTATTCTACAGCAAGAGTATATACAAGGATTAGCAGAAAATTTTATTGGCTGACCTACGTACTCCCATGAATGTAACTAAAATAGAGTTATTTTTAAACATAGTTCCCCTTGCTGTCCACATACTTCTTCCATTAGTGTTGCAGTTCTTGGAACTCATTGGTCAAAAAAGTTATCAGTAGCAGATATGATATCATCATATGATCTTTTCAGCCTCTGAACTTTTCAGCCTAACCTTGTATGAAGTATCTGAAACTTTTATCATATTTAGTGCAAAGAAAAAGTTTTTCATGAAACAACAGTGCAGAAGGAAGGAAACAAACAAAAAACAAAAAAAAAAAAAAAATCTCTGCTATGGAGTTACCAGCTGGGATGGTCAATGTTAGTAAGTCTGGCCCGCCTACTGACCAGCCGGCGAATGTCAGGCACCACAAATATGACTTCCGAGCTCAGGCTGCTCTGCTTCTGGAGGAACTGAGATGCCCGTCAGCAGACATTTTTGCACCACCCAGGGGTTTCTCACCAGAATGGATAAGGGCCAGGAAGCCTACCACGCATTAAACTTTATTGCCCGACTGGACACTTGCCACCAATGAGAACTCAAAAATCTGCTAATATGCAGCCAGGAACTAAAAACTCCTGTTTTGCTTTGGGAAGATGGATTTGCAGGAAGTGTAATTTTCCAAACATCAATATTAAGAGATCAAAAAAAGTTTTGTTATCCGTCATCAAGAATGGAATAAATAAAATCAAGAACTTGCAAGGCTACCTGGTATTGCCACGGTTAAAATAACATGTTTTTTGGATAGATTAGTTTTGTCTGGTACACTTGAAGATGATTATCAAAAATGAATTCAAATAGTACAGTAAACAAATATTAGTAAAGCAAAACTATTTTCTGGTATACATGGAAAGAATGGGACCTTCCTATTTCTCAAACAGAAAAAGGGTAGTCTTCTCAGCAGAGTGGTTTATGTGCTGTATATGACATTCAAGCAAGCAGGTTCTAATTTCAGTTGCACTATTACATTCACTTTCAAATAAATACACTTAGGAAAGGCATGAAACCCCTTATTCCTTGGATTAAATTGTACAAGTAATATTCTTCTAAAAAGATGGATTCAGCATTAAATAACCCATGAAAGTTGATATACCATGAAAAAGAAACAACAAAACAAAACAAATAGTAAAGCCTAACTCCTATGCTGTCTTTTTTGATATAGGATCAAAGTGTAATATATGTTCTTTTATTCTCAGATTGCTTAACAATTGAGCTTTCTGCTTTTTGTTCATTTGTTTTATGTTGGAATGATTAGAGTGTTTGCCAATGGTCTAGGAGACTGAGGTTCAATACCAGGTCGAGTCATACCAAAGACTCAAAAATAGTACTTGATACTGCCTTACTTAACACTCAGCATTATAAGGTATGGAACAAGGGTAAAGTGAAGTAATCCAGGGAAAGGAGTAGTGCCCTACCTTACACCTCATTATAGTTGCTATTGAAAAGGGAGCCTTCAGCTCACCCTTGACTATGGGCGCTAACTTTTTTTTTAATAAGTGCTTTGATATAGTTAAATTTGCAGAAACAGTGTTAAGTGAAAGCAAAAATTAACGAGTGGTTATGAGGGCAGTTCAAAAAAGATGTTAAGGATCACTGCTCCGAGTCTGTTGTCTGTAGCTCGGGGACAAGATTGAGAGAAGATGGAGTATGGGCCGAGAATGAAGTAACTACCCAAACCGCAGATGAGTTGGTTTCTACTTGAACAAGGAAACACCTGTGATTCTATGCCAAACATTGTGTTTCTCATCCATTTCCACATATTTTCATGGCCACTGAACAAAGAGAATAAATAATAAAAATTCTTATATTTTGAAATGAGTTTTTTTGCTTTCCTTCATACACTTAATAATAATTTCATCACTATCACTGATATAGCAGTTATTAGTGACCATGTCTCTGTAGTATCTGTTATATCTGAATTCTTACTTTCTTTCAAGCTGAAATAAATAGAAGTACTCATTAAAAATTAAAAATAATTAGCCCTCTTATTTATCCAAAGACCAATTCATTTTAAAGTATATATATATATATATTCACAGTGCTAATGTATTTAAATGTCTTTAGCTACTGACACTATTTATAGAAAAGTAAATGCTACACAATACAACAGTACAAATGCCCGTTCTTACTAGTAGTAATGTACATACAAAAGTTACATCACTTTTGTAATCCACCCTCCCCTTATGATGGCCCAAAGTTGGGCGGAAAGTACTTGGGAAAAAACTAATTATGGAAGATTTTTCAACCAATTCCTACCGAATATCATAAGATCGAAAGGATTAACGAAAAAATATGTTGACAAAAAATGTCTATTATGTTCAATATATATATATATATATATTTCATTAAGAAAAATCAACAAACCAGTCACATTAGGATTATAAATTTATTTCCATCCTGATATGCGTTTTTGAAAAATTCAAAAACACGAAAAAAAATTTAACAGGACTTCTTCAGATCCTATGGATACTTTTTGAATTTTTCAAAAAAACCTAACAGGATGGAAATAAATTTATAATCCTAACGTGACCGGTTTGTTGTTTTTTCTTAATGAAATTATTGCTCTGTATTGTCTGTTAGATTGAGCTCTTTACAAGGAAAATTTAAATGTTCACTCTTGAATAGTTTTCTTGTCCTGATAGAATTACTCCCAACTCCGGTTTAACTGGACCAAATAATACTCATATATATATATATATATATATATATATATATATATAGTGGTGTGTGAAAACTAATTATATTTTACCTGAGAAGACATATAAACAAATTTAGTGTAATTTATTCAAATTTCAGCATGAAAAATGTATTCAGTTTTGTTTTTTAATGACTGCTGCCTACTAAATCCAAGAAGAGATGAGATTGTTAAGATAGGAGGTTTTTTACACATCCTCCAAACTCACTAGAATTGACATGAATAGATTTTCATTCCTTTTAATCACATGAACATTTCATGATTGGCAGAAAATTCAGAAACAACAAAGAAATTGCAAAAATCGTCTTTCAAACTTTTGTTGGTTGGAAAATCCCAGATTTTAAAAACATTTTGAAAATTTGCCTTCATGTAGGGTTGCAGTCTTTGTGTTTCTAGAACATGCAGAGAATTACATAAAATTGAATTCGCTCAAACTAAAATCTGTATTAGAAAATGAGACGCAAAAAATTCTTGGTGACTTTGAGATATGAAAGAATTGCCAAATACGGGTCAGATGATCAGACTTAGAGTTTTTTAGAAGAATTTGTCATCCAGTGGATTTTGCCTATAAATCAAACCATACAGTGAAAATAAAAAAAATTGGTTTGGTTTTTATGGCACATCAACCATTGTAGGTTATTTACTACCGAATCCTCTTTATACATATATACTAAATATATATGATTTGGTTTGGTTTGGTTTGGTTTTATGGCACATCAACCATTGTAGGTTATTTACTGCTAAATCCTCTTTATATGTACATGTTAAAAATATATGATTTTTTTTTGGGGTTTGGTTTTATGGTGCATCAACCATTGTAGGTTATTTACTGCCAAGTCCTCTAAACACATATATATCAAATATATATGATTTGGTTTTGTTTGGTTTTATGACACATTGACCATTGTTGGTTATTAATGCCAGATTCATTTTTATACATATAAACAGTTCTATTTCAAACAATTCAGTTTAGCATAAATATATAGTTTAGTTCTATTTGACCCATAGACAGGACCCTCTCAGGTACTACCACACTGAGCCAGAGTGGAGCTGGCAGTGATGGTAATTAAGGGGTACTCTACATTCCCCAAAGATCCAGCTTTACCAGCATCCACCTCACCATCAGATTGTTTCATGTCATATCCTTTTTATAGATATAGATTAAATATATAATTTCTAAATTTTGTTGATAACATTTTTAAATAAGCCTGTGCTCATTTTTTGTACACAGATAGATGGTTTCACTTATTTTTATTTAATACAAATACCTTTTTAAATGTAAAACAGTTCTATTTCAAAAAATTCACTTTAGCGTAAGAACACAGTTTCTTATTTACCCTCAGTCATTTGTTTAAATACAGTTTTTTGTTTAAACAGTTAAATGTAAGTAAGTAAAGTTGGCGACCATAGTCAAGGGCCATCAGGAGGCTCCCTTTTCAATAGCTACTACACCAAGGTGTAGGGGAGAGCACTACTCCACTTTACCCTTGATACGTAATTTATAATGCTGAGTGTTAAGCAAAGACGTATCAAGTACCATTTTTAAAGTCTTTGGTATGACCCAACCTGGTATTGAACCCCAGTCTCCTGGACCATTAGCAAACACTCTACCCACTAGCCAAGTAGGAGGTCTATTTCTAAAAATTCAATTTAGCATGTCAAAGAAGGTGGTTCCAAGTATTGGTATGTATCACTAACAATTCAATTAAACATCAGTTGATTGTTTACACCAAAAAATGATCAAACAGTTCTATTTCTAACTATTCAATTTCGCATTAGTCATTTGTTTGCAATTGTTTTAAATGTCCAGTAGTTCTATTTAACTCATAGATAGGACCCTATTAGATACTACCAATTTAGGCCTGAGCGGACCTAGGAGTGATGGCAATGAAGGAGTACTCTGCATTCCCCAAAGCTCCTGGATTACTGAAACCTCAATATCTGATTGTTTAGTGTCGTACCTATACCTTTAGAATAGACCAACTGCTTCTGCAGAGAAACAGTTGGTGTGTTCCACAGCACTAGCCCACTGGGCAAGAAAATAAAAAAATTTTTTTTTAAATTCAATGTTTCAAAATATTATCATAAAAGATGTAATCACCTTCATTTTCAATACCTGCAACCTAATATGAAGGCAAAAAAAAAAAAATCTGAAATTGCCCAATGCCATAAATTCTGAAATTCAGACTCTTTATACAAATTATAACCAGACATGCAGAAGCTGGAGAAGCAGGGACAAGCTCATAAGTGATGTATTCCTATGGACCCCCTCATATGGCCGAGCAAAAGAAGGACGACCAGCTCGAACCTACATACAGCAGCTCTGTGAGGATACGGGATGTAGCCCTGAGTACCGTCCAGAAGCGATCATATTTACCAACCCCTCCGCTCAGGCAGGATATGACACAAGGTCAATTTTTTAAGCGGAGTTTAACAGGTTTGAATTCAGAGTTTTCCTTCTCCTAGACTAGTCGCCTCACCAAGGCTGAAGAACCTAGTCTGCCCTACCAAGTCTGCCCGTCCAGAAGCGATGAACAATAGGGAGGAGTGGCGAGAGAGGGTCAGGAATATCTGTGTTGGCGGCACGACATGATGATGATGATGATGATGATATAAATTATTTGGATTCTCTACTTTAATATAAATTCCTTTTTGGTAATAAAACTAATTTGCATTATGATGACGTTAAGCATTGAGAAAAACTTGTCAGTCTGATTTTTAAAGCTGTCTTTTTTATTTCTCATTCTGTCAGATTTTACTCAACAAATATACATATATCTACATCTTTTGTATATTGTATTATCATACATGAAAACAAATACGGTAGGAGAAGACATGATCTATAGTCAGATGTATAAAGAGAACAGTGTATTTGTTCATGCAAAAGTTTGATCTTAGAGTTAGAGACTGAAATCCAGTGGCACATTTATAAGAAAATAACCAAACATTTCATGCCACACACAAAAACCAATTCAAAACACAAACACACACATACACATACACATACAGACACACACAAAACACAATCTTTTATTGGTATATACTCTTCACATAAAAAGACCCCGTGATCTATATGTATGTATGTATATATAAGCCATGTAAACCGTCTCATTCCTAACTTTATGAACACTGTTATATCAAGTCTGAAACCCTATCGAATCAAGCTTAAATCATATTAAAGCTGAAATGTGAGAAGAATTTTGTACTTTGGAAATATTCCAATTCATTCTTTTTCTGTATCTCATATATTTCCTAATGATCACCAACTCCATCAGCCCACCGGCCATCATTGGAATTGGTACTGTTTTAAAACTGACCATTTAATCTCACCACCGTCAATTTTGACCTCTATCATTAGTGCCGTCAGTTCTACTACTTCGTAGTACAATTACTAAGTTCATAATTAACAGAACCATTATCATCAACTTCATTACTCCTAGTTCTAACAGCAATAGTAATAGTCCTAGAATACACCGAGAGAAGCACTTGCAGAAAGCTCCCCCTTCCTCTTTATAAAGATGTCTGGTCTATGACGCTAAACTACAACTAGTTTTCAAGTGCCAGTTCAGGAGCTCTTTCTTTGTCATTACTGCCAGGTCCACTCTAACCAAGAATGATAGTGCCTGTAAAGGTTCCATCTACAGGTTAAATAGATGTTTGAGATATAGTTTGAGAGGATTTTGAACTACACTGGATTTTATTGAAACAGTATAAGTGTTCACTTGTTTAAAATGATTGTGAAGATATGTTTTTGTACCCTATAGAATTAAAGGCTGTAATTGTTTAAACTGACTTTGGAATGAAATGACCCAACATGGGTTGACATGCTGTAAAATCAACCAACCAACCAACCAACAAACAAGACAGCCAGCCAAAAATCCAGCCAAACAACCAACCAACCAACCAAACAAGTAAGCTAATTTATCTTTTTTGCATCCATATAAAACGAAGCATATATTTGGTTTGGTTTGGTTTCTTTTTTAATGGCATATCAATCTTTGTGGGTTATTTAATGCTAAAGCCATCTTTGCAGAACAAAAATAGTCATACTATTTAATCCATAGCTGAAAGGAATAAGGGGGTTCATATCTTTCCTAAGGGTATCAATCCAAAAGTAAATATATTAGTGGAACTGGAGTGCAAAGTTGCATACTAAATGTTGCAGTCCAGCATTGTGGCCACTATGCCATGGGGGACTCCCTCCAACCAAGCATGTGAGAGTTTGAGAGTATATATATATATATATATATATATATACTCTCAAACTCTCAAACGGATGTATGCAAACAATAGTAATTGTGATTCATAACCGTTTAAAATTTACTTCGCTGCTAATGGCTCCTTGTGGCTGAAGGGTTAGAAGCTTAGATTGGTGTTTGAGTCAACCGGGTTTCGATCCCAGCTACGGGAAGCTAATATGTCTAGCTGCACTGATGAGTTCTGATAGAATAAAACAGATATGTCTGTGGATGACTATTGAGATATATACTCCCTATGTAGGGTTGAGTTCTCCGGCGAATGAAGTAATCATGTTGCCATTAGCGTTTATTGCAAGCCTCTTCTATTATATGATTTGAGGTCTCAGTAGCCGTTAAAAGGATGTATGTAAACAATAGTAATTGTGATTCATAACCATTTAAAATTTACTTCGCTGCTAATGGCTCCTCGTGGCTGAAGGGTTAGAAGCTTGGATTTGCGTTTGAGTCAACCGGGTTTCGATCTCAGCTACAGGAAGCTAATATGTCTAGCCGCACAGATGAGTTCTGATAGAATGAAATAGATCTCTGTGGATGACTATTGTGGTATATATATATATATATATATTTGATACATATTTGATTGAACATAATAGACATTTTTTGTCTACATATTTTTTGTTAATCCTTTTTAATTGCCCTACCAATCTTATGATATTAGGTGGGAATTGGTTGATAAACCTTCCATAATTAGTTATTTCCCAAGTACTAAGTCATTAAAAATAATTCCTCTCACTCGATTGGAGTTTTGCAAAATACCAACATTAACAATCAATTTAAATGTCTTTTTGGAGATTGTATCTCTGAAAACAATATATATGTCAGTTTAACCTTAACTACCTTATCAAGAAGACTTACAATGCACCTTTCTGATACCAGTTCCATAGCACAGCATTTAAAAATCATTCATGCCCAGCAATAAAATTACAGAAAATTCTTACCGAAAACACAATAATAGAACAACAAAATAACAAACAAAAACTACAGATTCTCGAGGCACTACATATTAGGAACATACAACCCAAACTTAATAGAATTAATTTTGAAACCAATGCTAATATACTTAAATGTCTTTAGCTACAGACGCTATTTATAGAAACAAATTCAAAAAATAAACACTACACAATACAACAGTACAAATGCTCTTCTTACAAAGTATTAATATACATACAAAAGTTGCATCACTTTTGTAATACATCCTCCACTGATGATGGCCCAAGGTAGAGCAGAAAGTACTCGGGAAATAACTAATTATGGAAGGTTTTTCAACCAATTCCTGCCAAATATCATAAGATCAATACGGCAATTCGAAAGGATTTACAAAAAAATATGTTGACAGAAAATATCTATAAAGTTCAATCAAATGAGTATCAATGAAGAAATGGTGCCAAAATATACATATATATATATTTATAAAAGAGGGTCATTCCAAAAGTAATGTCTCCCATTATTTCAAGATATACTGTAAATACAAGGAGTAAAACGATACCTTTGGTTTGCTTTGGTTTCTTTTTTTATGGCATATCAACATTTGTGGGTTATTTGATGACAAAGCCATCTTTGTAATGATATCATTTAATCCATTGTTATTGATTTGGTTTGATTTGGTTTGGTTTGGTTTTATGGCATAGCAACCATTGTAGGTTATTTTATGCCAAATCCTCCTTATACATATATATTAAATATATATGATTTGGTTTGGTTGGGTTTTTGGACATATCAACCATTGTAGTTTATTTTATGCAAAATCCTTTTTATACATACATATAAGCATTAGATTTGGTTGGGGTTATGGCATATCAACCATTGTTGGTTATTTTATGCCAAATCCTTTTTGTACCTATATATTAAATATATAGCATTTGTCCACACATTTTGTGGATAACATTTTTAAATGAGCCTACGCTAATTCATTGGCATATAAGTAAAAGGTTCCAAGTATTGTTATATTTCACAAACAATTCAGTTAAACATCGGTTATTTGTTTACACACTGTTAAATAAGCAAACAGTTCTATTTCTAACAGTTCAATTTAACTTAAATGATTTGTTAGCATCATCATCATCATCATCATGTCGTGCTGGTAGCATGGATATCCCTGACCCTCTCTCACCACTTTTCCCTATCGTTCATCACCTCTGGCAGGTCCTAAGGGCTACATCCCGTATCCTCACATAGCTACTGTATGTATGTTCTAGCTGGTCGTCCTGCTTTTGCCTGGCCATATGTTGGGATCCACAGGAGTACATCACTTATGAGCTCATCTCTACTTCTCCAACAGTGTCCTGCGTGTCTGGTTCGTCTAACTTGGATAGTTTTTTGTGATGGGAGGCAGGTGGCCTTATAGTTGGTGCCTTGTGGGGTGTTGCCGCTAGGACTTATTCAATATTGCTCGCAACATTCCTGTGTAATTGCCGTCTAGCTTCTTTTCCAGCCGTTTAGTTAGTGTCCAAGTGGTGCATCCATACAGCAGTATCGACACGACAGCTGCCTGGAAGAAACTGTGTTTTATTTTATCAGTCAGGTTTGATTTCCATATGATCGATTTGTTAGCACTCAGTTTAAATGTTAAACAGTTCTATTTAACTAATAGATAGGACTCTATCAGAGTCTACCATTCCAGTCTGGAGTGGACCAGGGAGTGATGGCAAGGAAGGGGTTCTCTGCATTCCCTAAAATCCAGCATTAATTGATCCTCAAGATTAGATTGTTTGTGTCATATGGAGGACACTATTTGGTTGGGTCTTACTGCTCTGCAGTGATGCAGTCAGTGTATCTACAGTCCCAACCAACTGGGCTGATGGCTATTGGGTGGCGATAAGGGGGTTCATGTCTTTCCTGAGGGTATTAGTCTGAAAGTGAAAATAATAAAATAACTAGAGTTTGAACGCACTCACGATGATGTTGCAGTCTAACATAGAAGGATAAGGGGGGTTCATGCCTTTCCCAAGGGTATTAGTCTGAAAGTGAAAATAATAACATGACTGGAGTTTGAACTCACTTGCTTAGAAGCAGCACAGTAGCACGCTATCAACTGCGTGATGCAGATTTCCACAATAATAATTGGAGGGAACAAGATTTCATTGATGAAATGCTATATTTGCATACAGTACATGTTTATCATTGTATGTGAACAATGATGGACAAAAATATCTGTACAAATGGAGGGGATCCACATTTTTAAGACCATAATGAATAATTTTCTAATTTGCTTGGATGACCTGATTGAGACATTCTTCAATTGATGGGTTGACTGTGGCTTGTCTCTCATACTACAATTTCCACAGCTGAAATGCATGGCCCACCTCCTAACTATGCTCAAGTCCACTGTTTGTTTCCTATTATTGTTCAGCAAGCGCTACTGAATGAAAATGGATTCGATATTTTTTCAACTTGGTTGCCAGGTGTCAATAATTAAGCAAAAAATATGGTGGTGTGTTGAAAGGAAGGTTCAATCTCTGCTGTCATAGCACTAACATCTGACTGTGGTATTGTGGGACAACAAAATTAAAAAAGAAATATTACTCTTAAAACAGCTTTCTTGTGAGTTTGACATGCAGGCTCTTTTCATTGCAGTGAAAAATGCTAATAACTATCAAGGAAATTGAATTTAGAGCTGAAAACTTGCTCTCCGCAATAGAATTATTATACCTGTTCTATTGGTTATAGTTTCCATCCCAGATAATTGTAAACTTTACTGTGTGGTGTTTTTGTTGGTTGGTTGGTTGGGTTTTATGGCATATCAAACTTTGTTGGATATTTAATGCCAAATCCATTTTATACATATAATCAGTTCTATTTCAAACAATCCAGTTTAGCATACAAAAACAGTTTCATTTCAAAGAACTCAGTTTAGCATAAGTACGCAGTTTAAATGTAAGTGCACAGTTTAATTGGCAACAACTTCTCTATTTCAAATAATTCAGTTTAGTCAAACAGTTTTAATTCAAACAATTCTGTTTAGCATGAGTATGTAGTTTGAATATCAAAATAGTTCTATTTCAAGTAATTCAGTTTAGCATAAGTATGAAGTTTAGTTCTATTTGACCCGTAGATAGCACCCTATCAGGTGCTACCACTCTTGGCCAGATTGGACATTACTGGACCCTTGCCATCAGATTGTTTAGTGTCATATCCAGGACCCTCACTGGTGGGATCTTACCACTCTGCAGAGGTGCATTCGATGTATTCTACAGCCCCAGCCAACAGGGCAAAGTGTTTGTGAGTGTGTGTATATATATATATATATATATATGTGTGTGTGTGTGTGTGTGTGTGTGTGTGTGTGTGTGTGAGTATTTGGTTTTAGGAAAACATACATATAAATCTGTGTATTTATGCCATCACCACACCAATGGCGAAATGTAACACAAAGTCAATTTCTAAGCAGAGTACAGATAGTTTGAATTCAGAGTTTTCCTTTTCTTGGACTGGTTATCTAACCCAGGGTTAAAGAACAAAATTTACCCATAGCTGAAGGAAAAACAGACCAATTCAAGTATTGACTAAGTGTATCATAGCAAAGTGAAACGTAATCAGATTCAGCAGGTTTATATATATATATATATATATATATATATATATATATATATATGAGGATCATTAAATAAGTTTCCAGACATCTTTCATATGGGCACTTTTATTGATAGTACATATGAAACTCTAGTCCCCATCAAAGTAATCTGCTTCGGGTGCAATGCACTTGTTGCACCATTCCAAAAACTTCTGCAAGGCCCCATGGAAGTCCTCTTGTGTGAGCGTGTCAATGACCTTCGTCACAGCCTTTTTCATCTCCTCAATTGTCTCATAATGACAGACTCTGAGCTTAGGGAATAAGCAAAAGTCACAGGGAGCAAGGTCTGGACTATAAGGAGGCTGAGGAACTGTCTTGATGCCCATCTTGGTGAAATAGTCTATGACAAGGATGGAGTTGTGGACTGGTGCATTGTCCTGGTGGAAATGCCACCGACCCGATTTGAAGAGTGCTGGCCTCTTCCGACGAAATCTCTTCCTGAGCTCTCTTAAAACCTCAACATAGTAACCCTAACCCTAACTGTTTGGCTAATCAAGTCTGATGTATTGACTTCCTCACACCTCCCACACCTCTCATCATCCCTCATAAACTCCCTGCCTTCCTTGAATCTCTTATGCCACTCAAAAACTGATGCTCGATTCATGCAAGATGGTTGAAAAGCAGTCTGAACCATTCCATACGTTTCTGTGGCATTTTTTCCAAGTTTAAAACAGAATTTTATTAAATATCATTCTTCCAAAGTGTCCTCATGTCTGGATTGCATTTTTGAAAATCACCAGCTGTGATAATCAGGCTTTAGTAGGGTGTATTCCAATTCCTGCTGTAGCTGTTCATTTGAACTTGAAATCATAAAAATTGGTCAGTCATCTCATAAGATGTATAGCAATAACATACTGAATTTTCAAGAGTCTATGACAATTTTAAATACCTGTACAAAAAAAGCCTGAAAACTTATTGAATATACCACGTATACATATAAATACAAGGATGGGCCGAAAACTTCATTAGCTGAAAATTTTATTTGATGCCATCATACCTTTTGTTGATGACTTCTTTCACTCTCTCTCTCCTATCACTT
>OY757916.1:23582690-23587690 GCA_963585895.1 Sepioteuthis lessoniana | reverse complement strand
CAGGACACTGCTGGAGAAGTAGGGATGATCTAATAAGTGATATAGTCCTGTGGACCCCCTCACATGGATGAGCAAATGCCGCACAACCAGCTCGAACCTACATACAGCATCTCTGTGCCAATACGGGATGTAGCCCTGAAGACCTGCTGGAAGGAATGGACGATGGAGAGGGGTGGCGAGAGAGGGTCAGGGATATCCGCGCTGATGGCGTGACATAATGATGATATATATTTGCTCGACTGAAGAAAAACTAAAACATGTTTAGCCTGAAGAAGTTCTTTGAATAAAAGAATGAAATATTACTACTATCAAACTTTTGTAAGTGTTTGATTTATTCATCTTTCCACATATTTTCATCATCTTGTAAGATTCACCTCAATCTATCAATTCAGTAGATAGATAGATGGATAGATTGATAGATAGATAGATCGATAGATAGATGTGAACTGGCTGAGATAGATTGATAGATAGATAGATAGATAGATATCCTCATCATTAAGACACGCTGACAGCACATATTTCTCTGACTAGCACTTGAGATCCATCCCTATCATTCATTGATCCTGGTAAATTCTCTAGACAACATCCAGTGTCCATACAGAGCTTATATATATAAGTTTTTGCTGACTGGCCAAGTCTGACACATCCATTTGAATGAGTCCACACGTTACTTACTTCTCTAGTCGTCCTCTGCATGTTTCTTCATCTTACTTAAATGGTTTTTAGGATAATACTGATCAAAAGCAATTTATGCATGGATTGTAAATTGTGCCTAATATCTGCCTATGAGTACATTTTGTGTCAGATCAGTGTAGTATATGTGCACTCTGCTTTACTTAGTATTGTATTTTCCCAATAAATACACAATTTTCTCAATAATTGTGTAAGTGTTTCTCAGTACAATTGTTTGTATCACTTATATTACATCAATTAATTAATTTTGTTTTCTCTTCATTTAGGGGTAAGACCCCCCTCCCGCCAATGATTGTCCTGGATATGACACTAAACAATCTAATGGTGAGGCTCCAGTAACGCTGGAGCTTTGGGGAATGTGGAGAACCCCTTCATGGCCATCACTTCCAGGTCCACTCAGTGCAAGAAGGGTAGCTCCTGACAAGGCCCTATCTATCAGTTAAATAGAACTGATCTGTATACTTATGCTAAACTAAATTACTTGAAATAGAACTGTTTTGATATTTAAACTGCATACTCATGCTAAACTGAATTGTTTGAAATAGAACTGCTTTTGATATTGAAACTGTACTTACACTAAACCGAATTGTTTGAATTAGAACTAATTAGCAGAGAGTTCAGCATCTCATTTTCTCCAAAGACAACACCCGTGTCTCATTAATGTGTAACTATATGATATAGCTGCAGTTGGGAGGTTGTGACCAGATCCATTTCTCAGACAGGAGTGAACTCAGTTGACTTGGTCAAGCAGGACCTCTTTATGATTGATGAGTTTGAGGTGATTATAACAAGACAAAGAAGCCATTTCTACATAAAAGACTCTTTCAGGGACATAGTCAGGGTTCTTGCATATAATGTGTTTACTTCTGCCTTTTTAACTGTGAGCGTTGTCTGATGAAAATAAGGCTTAACTGGCTAAATTTAATAGTCAGCAATCTTCTTTCTCTCAGTGGGCCTTTTCAAGATAATTTCAACCATTCTATTTTAATCTGTATCCAGCTAATAGCAATCATCTAAGAAGCTCTGTCTGCAAGTCAACTAGGTACAATTCTGGTCATGTCCCTGACAATGGCTAGAGAATGGTCAAAAGCCCTTGAAGCACTCTGTTTAATCTTGTAATTCTTTTTCAGTTTTATCATAACAAGAAAAGATGACATGATTCCATTTCCGTTTAATGAAAACCAGTTTTCTTTTTTTGTTGCAGACCATCTACTTGTTGGCCAGTTGTGTACAAATCCCAAGAGCGATAGGAGCCTTCTATCATGTCTGAAAATGACACAATGTTCAACAAGCAAGATCGGAGATGCACCGCTGTACAATTCATGCTCTCTACCAATCCAAGTTATGACAACAGGACCATTGCCAGCACCCTCAAAATGCAAATCTGGATTGCCACGAATAACAGGGACGTGCCCAGGGTGATGAAAACAAAGTTTCCGGCTACAATTTTGGTCTTTGGTATGGTTTCAAGTGAGGGCCATATCATGCCACCTCACATCTTCGAAGTTGGCTTGAAAGTCAACATCAAAGTGTACCTGGATGTGCTGAAGAGTGTGGGGATCCCCACAACACCAAAGCCAGCCTGATTGCCACCATCCACTGAGTATTCGCCAAGCTCCAGCCGGCGCTTGTGAAAAAGCATGCTCCCAGTTACGGATCTGTATCAAGGCACTGATTGAGGCTGAAGGCAGCTACATTGAATGAATAGATGTCAGCTCTACTGCATAATCAAGTTACCTGAACTGATTTTTTCAATAAAAGTTTTAAAATCAAGCTGTAGTGTTGTTTTCTGTTGGACGACAATTTTATCGTTCTACCCTGTAATTGTTTATTTTTGTATAACAGAAGGTAAGTTTAACAGAATATACACAATGAATATAATTGTTTGGTTGAAAAGTACTCCTGAGCAAAAAAATCTGGAAGTTGTGGGTTCAATCTCAACTACAGGTAAATAATAAAGAATTCTCACTTTAGCTTCATACTTGTTACCTGGTCATGGTAAACGGAATTAGAACAATCTACTCCAGTGGATCAAATCAAGGGTTCAGTTCAAAGCTCTGCGTTGACTCCAAGTTTGACATGAAACACATGAAAAAGGCTGAATGACTCATCAACTGTAAAAATGTAAATATAACAATGAAGATGAAGACAATAGCCCAAATACTCAAAGCATAAAATATTGAGTATAAAGAAATAAAGAGAAAAAGAATAAGTAAGTTAGTTGACCCTAGTCAATGGTGTCACAAAGGCTCCCTTTTCAATAGCTACTACACAGAGGTGTAGGTGAGGGTGCCACTTCTTTCCCTGGATTACTCCACTTACTCTTGATCTGCACCTTATAATACTGAGTGCTAAGCAAGGAAGTATCAAGTACCATTTTTTGAGTCTTTAGTATGACTCAACTTGGGATTAAACCCTGGTTTTCTGTGTTATATAATTGTGGAATGATTTTTTTTATATTATCGTTTTTCATTGGTTATATCTTATCATTCGGTTAATTTACTCTTAGAACTATTTGGCATAGTGCACATGCAGGTACACACATTGAGCACAGGTGTTCCCGTTCGCGCGCAGAAGATGTAACAATCACAGATTTCTTAATAAAATCCCCAGATAGAAAATGGGACTGGGTGCAAATGATGTCATGCCTGGAAGCGATGGGTGGGGGTTCTTGATGATTTTGAAAAAAAAGCAGTTAGTTGAGATTCGGGCCTGGGTGAGGCGAGTTGATTTTTGAGTCGAGTTTGTGGCCTACGGGATGCACCGCACATTTGTTGGGTCAGATGGAACGTTCAGCATTGTAAAAATTGTATCTCTCTCTCCTCGTGTTGAAAGACTAAACTCAAGAAGTCAATAAACGTTTAGTACCTGAACTAAAGAGAGTCGTCAGTGTTTTGGGATTCCTATGCAGGTGAACATTTTATGCAGTTCCTACAGTAGGTATATTTGCCACAGCTTCAATATATACACCAAAAACTTGCAAGGTACAAAATAGTGTATAAATTTTGAATCACCTTAGAAAATATATTACTTATATATACACATATATGAGAGGAATTCAAATTTTGGTTGTGACTAACAACAAAGCAAGGAGAGAGAAGAAAAAATATATTTGAGTGTGTGTGTGTGTGTGTGTGTGTGTGTGCGTGTTAGTTGTTGGTTGGGTTGGATTTTTTGGCATATCAACCATTGTAGTTTTATTTAATTCCACATCCATTTTTATACATATGAACAGTTCTACTTCAAACAATTCAGTTTAGCACAAGCAGACAGTTTAGTTCTATTTGACCCTTAGACAGGACCCTATCAGGTGCTACCATTCCGGGCCAGAGTTGACCTGGGAGTGATGGCAGTAAAACCTCACCATCAGATAGTTTAGTGTCATATCCAGGACATTTGTTGGAGGAGTCTTACCTCTCAGGAAAGAAGCAGTTGTTGTGTTCCACAGCTCCAGCTGACTGGGCAAGTATGTGGGTGTGTGTGTGCGTGTGTGTGCATACATACACTAGCTCACAAATATACATATATATGATTGTATAAAAAGTATCCAATGTGCTGAAACCTGCATCTTTTTATTTTAGAAGCTTTAGAAAACACACATCTAGACGATTAATTAATCAGTTATGTCTTGTTAAACAAATATGAATTGCTATTGACTAGTTTAGTCTGATTGAAACAGTTTTTGACAGGCAAACACAAATACGTAAGTAGATTTTCACTGTTGTCTACAGTTTTGACATTAAGTAGTTTCAACATTTCACACAATTTTCAGATATATAATGTTCTATTGGCACACACACGCACACACACACACACACATACAAATATATATATATATATATATGTGTGTGTGTGTGTATATATATATATAGTCATCCACAGACAGACTGTTTCGTTGTATCACAACTCTTCAGTGTGGCTAGACATGTAAGACGCTTGAAACTGGGATCGAAACCTGCCCAACTTTACGTTAGACTTACTATCATACCACTCAACCTGTTGGCGAACCATGTCAGCTAGAGAATTATAAAGCATTATGTAGTAGCTTATGGATGTACTTGTGGTGAAATCCTTACTGGCAGAGAAAAATGGGATCAGGGTCCAGAGTTCAAATCCAGTTTTGAGGCTGTTTGCATTTCACATAAAGCTAAAAACCATTGGGAAGGGTATCACTCCAACTCTTCTCCCTCCAGTAATGGGTAAATAGTAGGACAGACTGAGCTCTTTAGTCCTGGTGTGACGACTGGTCTAGGAGAAAGAAATCACTGAATCCACAACCTGTTAAGCTCTGATTAAAACTTTACCCT